>CM054158.1:20724549-20739549 GCA_028751875.1 Rapana venosa
TAATGGAGAAGACCGCTCAGTGCGCTTTGTGTGTCATTTTTGCTATGTTTGCTGCTAGGTACAGCTAACCCCGATATGGCCTCTGTGATTGGCTGGGGAAGCTGGTTGCAAAATCTTATCATTGGTGCCCCCCAAGGTCTACGGGACTACTACGGGATAGGTGAAGGTGAAGGGTGAAGGTCGGCTGGGCTATAACCAAGATTAGATTGGAGGTTCATTTTTTGGTAGCAATTTCGATACAAGAAATTTTGGGAATAGTCGAAGTGTCAGTACAAAATAAAGTGTGTAGAGGTTTTTAGTCCATAAGATTTTATAGCAGCTAGTTGAAGAGAGTAAGGATGTTGAGATTTGTATGTATCTCTATTTACCAAAAAGAGGGGTACACAGTAAGGTTAGGTTCTTTTGGTGTGAAAAGTGTAACGTGTTTTTAACACTAAAGATTTGTTGAGGACAAACCTTTCAGAGAGCAGTTTGTTTTTTAGTCAAAGAAACAGAAAGAGTGAAACATATGTTAATCGATCATAGTTTATTCTTTCTCCATCCCTTTCTCAAATCTCTCTCTCTGTCTCTGACTTTCTAGCTCTCTGTTTGTCATTCTCTAACTATCTGTCTGTCTGGCTTTTTGTCTGTCTGTCTGTATGTCTCTGTCCCTTTCATGCTTAGTGATAGAAGCATTTGATAATTATACTCATGTGAATACCACAAAAACCACGACTATTGCTGTTGCTGTGACTACTCGAATCACTGGTAATCATGCTACTGCTGCTGCTGTTCTGATGGTGATGATGATGATAATAAAAAAATGGTAATAATGATGAAAATGACTAATAACACACACTCCTGCTGGACCAGTATCTTTCTGACCACCTTAGCTCACTTCAGTGAGAAAAATGGAAAGGGGGTGGGGGTGGGGGTGGGGGGGGGGGGGGGGGACAAACACAGACAAGGGAGACAAGACAAGTGGCAGCTCGAGAGTACAGTCTCTTTGCAGACGTCAGCCATAAAGCCTTCTTCAGCAGTGGAAGCCCAGAGGTTGTAAAGCCTGGTGACTATTGAACCTCTCTCTCTCTCTCTCTCTCTCTCTCTCTCTCTCTCTCCACACTGCTGTCTGAGAGTAACAGATGGTGTATAGTAAGGACCGTTCCTCAATTGACTGGGTGTGGAGAGAGAGATAGAGAGAGAGAAGAGGGAGAGGGAGAGAGAGAGAGAGAGGGAGAGAGAGAGAGAGAGAGAGAGAGAGAGAGAGAGAGAGAGATGTATATAAAGAGATAAAGAGAGACAGAGAAATAAATAAAAAAGAAAGAAAGAGAGAGAGGGCAAGAGGGCTGTATACAGAGAGATGAAGAGAGAGAGAAAGAAAGAAAGAAAGAGAGAGAGAGAGAGAGAGAGAGAGAAGAGAGAGAGAGAGAGAGAGAGAGAGAGAGAGAGATGGATGGAGAGAGATAGCTAGAGATAGATAGATAGATAGAGACAAACAGACAGACAGACAGAGATAGAGTCAGAGACAGAGAGAGAGAGAAATAAAATGTGTGAAAGAGACAGACAGAGATAGAGTCAGAGACACACACAGAAAAATAAAGTGTGAGAGAGAGACAGAAAGATAGAGACACAGACAGACAGACAGACAGACAGATAAATAGACCTAGAGGTGACAGAGTTTTCTCTTGAACTACTGTAGTACCAAGAAGACAGAAGTTGTATCAAACCTAAAAGAAGGAAACAGTGCAGACCCTGCTGTTGTCACTCCCTGGAAAAGGTTATCTTTTTCCCTGTGTCCTGATTTCCTTAGCTTCGACTAATCAAAAACCAACATGCTTCAGTAGTAGTCTTAAGCTGATTGGAGGTCATAAATATGTATAAGGGTACTTCACTTCACTTCACCACCAGCCAGAATTTGGGACATGCCAGACATGTAACCTTCAGGAAGAGAAGCCTTTGTCTCCCTTGCTCCAAATTATGACAATTCGTCTCTGCCAATACACTCCTTTTCAGTTACTGCCCTAGTTTTCTTAATTTTCCCCACTGTGGGGATACTGGGGGCTGTCAGTATAAATTCTGTGCTAGGAATCCCCTCTTTTCTGCCCTTCTCTTTGTTTCTGCAGGGGAAAGAAAAAACAGCCACGCTAAGACAGCCATCATTGTTGTCTTCTATTTGAACGAAAATGCTTGCACATACCTACCTACATACTACATACCCACGTACCTACATATCTGTGTCTAGCCTAACATATTTGACTTTGGCATGGAGGAGAATTTTGTTATTGTTGATGTTAGTTTTAAAAAAAAGTCTTTCTGGAAATAAGGCAGGAACAGGGACTAAGAAAGGTAGAAATTAGACAAGAGAGAGGAGGTGTGAGGAAGAAAAGAAAGGCAGAAACAAAGAGAAGGACAGAAAAGAGGGTATTCATAACACAGAATTTTCAGAAGGTGGGGGATGCTGTTAATACTTGGCAGGACCCTTGGCATCCCCACAGGGGATAGCAGTAGCAGATCCAGGATTACTTCAGCTATCAGCTCATTACAATATGCAAACAAATAAAATAGAGAAGGCAGACAGGAAGCCAAAGAAAAACAACCCAATTATCCAGACTACAGTCTCTCTGCAGACGTCAGCCATACAGCCTTCTTCAGCAGTGGAAGCAGAGAGGTTGTAAAGCCTGGTGACTATTGAACCTCTCTCCACACTGCTGTCTGAGAGTAACAGATGGTGTATAGTGAAGACTGTTCCTGAGTTGACTGGGTGTAGAGAGAGGGAGAGAGAGAGGGAGATGAAGAGAGATGTATATGAAGAGGAATAGAGAGAGAGAGATAAATAAATAAAGAAAGAGAGAGAGACAGTTGTATACAGAGAGATGAAGAGAGAGATAGAGAGACAGAGAGAGAAAAAGAGAGAGTAATGGAGAGAGAGATAAAGAGAGATAGCTAGAAACAGAGATAGATAGAGAGATAGATAGGTAAAGACAGACAGACAGACAGAGAAAGAGATAGAGTCAGAGACAGAGAGAGAGAGAAGTAAAGAATGAGAGAGAAGACAGAAATACAGGGACAGAGACATACAGACAGACAGACAGATAAAAAGACCTAGTAGTGAGGGAGTTTTCCCTTGAACTACTGTAGTACCAAGAAGACAGAAGTTGTATTAAGCCTAAAAAAAGGAAATGGGGCAGACTCTGCTATTGTCACTGTCTGGAAAAGGTTATTTCTTTCCATGAGTCCTGAGTTCTTTAGCTTCGACTAATCAAAAACCAACATGCTTCATTAATAGTCTTCAGCTGATTGAAGGTCATCAATATGTATAAGGGTACTTCACTTCGCTTTGCCACCAGCCAGAATTTGGGATGTGCCAGACATGTAACCTTCAGAAACAGAGGCCTTTGTCTCCCTTGCTCCAAATTATGACAATCCTTCTCAGCCAATACACTTCTTTTCAGTTATTGTCATCATTTTCTTTGTTTTTTCCCCTGTGGGAATACTGGGGGCCTGTCAGTATAAATTCTGTGCTAGGAATCCCCTCCTTTCTACCCTCTCTTTGTTTTTTGCAGGGGAAAGAAAAGACAGCCACACTCAGACAGCCATCATTGTTGTCTTCCATGTGAACGAAAATGCTTGCACTGCTGTTAAATGCTTTTTGCAAGTCCAGCCTCACATATTTGACTTTGGCAAGGAGGAGAATTCTGTTGTTGTTGTTGTTGCTTTTTAAGTCTTTCTGGAAATAAGGCAGGAGCATGGACTAAGAAAGGTAGAAATTAGACAAGAGAGAGGAGGTGTGAGGAAGAAAAGAAAGGCAGAAACAAAGAGAAGGACAGAAAAGAGGGCATTCATAACACAGATTTTTCAGAAGGTGGGAGATGCTGTTAATACTTGACAATCCCTTTGGCATCCCCACAGGGGATAGTAGTAGCAGAACCAGGCTTAATTCAGCTAACAGCTCATTACAATATGCAAACAAATAAAATAGAGAAGGCAGAAAGGAAGCCAAAGAAAAACAAGGCAATTATCCAGAGTACAGTCTCTCTGCAGACGTCAGCAATAAAGCCTTCTTCAGCAGTGGAAGCAGAGAGGTTGTAAAGCCTGGTGACTATTGAACCTGTCTCTCTCCCTCTCTCTCTCTCTCTCTCTCCCTCTCTCTCTGTACACACTGCTGTCTGAGAGTAACAGATGGTGTATGTAAGGACTGTTCCTGAATTGATTGGGTGTGGGAAGAGAGAGAGAGAGAGAGAGAGAGAGAGAGAGAGAGAGAGAGAGAGAGAGAGAGAGAGAGAGAGAGAGAGAGAGAGAGAGAGAGAGAGAGAGAGATGAGAGAGATGTATATGAAGAGGAATAGAGAGAGAGATAAATAAATAAAGAAAGAGAGAGAGACAGTTGTATACAGAGAGATGAAGAGAGAGATAGAGAGACAGAGAGAGAAAGAGAGAGAGTAATGGAGAGAGGGATAAAGAGAGATAGCTAGAAATAGAGATAGATAGAAAGATAGATAGGTCAAGACAGACAGACAGACAGAGAAAGAGATAGAGTCAGAGACAGAGAGAGAGAGAGAGAAGTAAAGAATGAGAGAGAGACAGAAAGACAGGGACAGAGACATACAGACAGACAGACAGATAAAAAGACCTAGAGGTGAGGGAGTTTTCCCTTGAACTACTGTAGTACCAAGAAGACAGAAGTTGTATTAAGCCTAAAGAAAGGAAATGGGGCAGACTCTGCTATTGTCACTGTCTGGAAAAGGTTATTTCTTTCCATGAGTCCTGAGTTCTTTAGCTTCGACTAATCAAAAACCAACATACTTCAGTAATAGTCTTCAGCTGATTGAAGGTCATAAATATGTATAAGAGTACTTCACTTCGCTTCGCCACCAGCCAGAATTTGGGATGTGCCAGACATGTAACCTTCAGAAACAGAGGCCTTTGTCTCCCTTGCTCCAAATTATGACAATCCTTCTCAGCCAATACACTTCTTTTCAGTTATTGTCATCATTTTCTTTGTTTTTTCCCCTGTGGGAATACTGGGGGCCTGTCTGTATAAATTCTGTGCTAGGAATCCCCTCTTTTCTACCCCTCTCTTTGTTTTTGCAGGGGAAAGAAAAGACAGCCACACTCAGACAGCCATCATTGTTGTCTTCCATGTGAACGAAAATGCTTGCACTGCTGTTAAGTGCTTTTTGCAAGTCCAGCCTCACATATTTGACTTTGGCAAGGAGGAGAATTCTGTTGTTGTTGTTGTTGCTTTTTAAGTCTTTCTGGAAATAAGGCAGGAGCATGGACTAAGAAAGGTAGAAATTAGACAAGAGAGAGGAGGTGTGAGGAAGAAAAGAAAGGCAGAAACAAAGAGAAGGACAGAAAAGAGGGTATTCATAACACAGAATTTTCAGAAGGTGGAGGATGCTGTTAATACTTGGCAGGTCCCTTGGCATCCCCACAGGGGATAGCAGTAGCAGAGCCAGGTTTACTTCAGCTACCAGCTCATTACAATATGTAAACAAATAAAATAGAGAAGGCAGAAAGGAAGCCAAAGAAAAACAAGGCAATTATCCAGAGTACAGTCTCTCTGCAGACGTCAGCCATACAGCCTTCTTCAGCAGTGGAAGCAAGGAGGTTGTAAAGCCTGGTGACTATTGAACCTGTCTCTCTCTCTCTCTCTCTCTCTCTCTCTCTCTCTCTCAACACACTGCTGTCTGAGAGTAACAGATGGTGTATGTATGGACCGTTCCTGAATTGACTGGGTGTGGGGAGAGAGAGAGAGAGAGAGAGAGAGAGAGAGAGAGAGAGAGAGAGAGAGAGAGAGAGAGAAGAGAGAGAGAGAGAGATGAAGAGAGATGTATATGAAGAGGAATAGAGAGAGAGATAAATAAATAAAGAAAGAGAGAGAGACAGTTGTATACAGAGAGATGAAGAGAGAGATAGAGAGACAGAGAGAGAAAGAGAGAGAGTAATGGAGAGAGAGATAAAGAGAGATAGCTAGAAACAGAGATAGATAGAGAGATAGATAGGTAAAGACAGACAGACAGACAGAGAAAGAGATAGAGTCAGAGACAGAGAGAGAGAGAGAAGTAAAGAATGAGAGAGAAGACAGAAAGACAGGGACAGAGACATACAGACAGACAGACAGATAAAAAGACCTAGAGGTGAGGGAGTTTTCCCTTGAACTACTGCAGTACCAAGAAGACAGAAGTTGTATTAAGCCTAAAAAAAGGAAATGGGGCAGACTCTGCTATTGTCACTGTCTGGAAAAGGTTATTTCTTTCCATGAGTCCTGAGTTCTTTAGCTTCAACTAATCAAAAACCAACATGCTCCAGTAATAGTCTTCAGCTGATTGAAGGTCATAAATATGTATCAGGGTACTTCACTTCGCTTCGCCACCAGCCAGAATTTGGGATGTGCCAGACATGTAACCTTCAGAAACAGAGGCCTTTGTCTCCCTTGCTCCAAATTATGACAATCCTTCTCAGCCAATACACTTCTTTTCAGTTATTGTCATCATTTTCTTTGTTTTTTCCCCTGTGGGAATACTGGGGGCCTGTCAGTATAAATTCTGTGCTAGGAATCCCCTCCTTTCTACCCCTCTCTTTGTTTTTGCAGGGGAAAGAAAAGACAGCCACACTCAGACAGCCATCATTGTTGTCTTCTATGTGAACGAAAATGCTTGCACTGCTGTTAAGTGCTTTTTGCAAGTCCAGCCTCACATATTTGACTTTGGCAAGGAGGAGAATTCTGTTGTTGTTGTTGTTGCTTTTTAAGTCTTTCTGGAAATAAGGCAGGAGCATGGACTAAGAAAGGTAGAAATTAGACAAGAGAGAGGAGGTGTGAGGAAGCAAAGAAAGGCAGAAACAAAGAGAAGGACAGAAAAGAGGGTATTCATAACACAGATTTTTCAGAAGGTGGGAGATGCTGTTAATACTTGACAATCCCTTTGGCATCCCCACAGGGGATAGTAGTAGCAGAACCAGGCTTACTTCAGCTAACAGCTCATTACAATATGCAAACAACAACAAGAAAAAAGAAAGCAGACAGGAAGCCAAAGAAAAACAAGGCAAATATCCAGAGTACAGTCTCTCTGCAGACGTCAGCCATAAAGCCTTCTTCAGCAGTGGAAGCAGAGAGGGTGTAAAGCCTGGTGACTATTGAACCTGTCTCTCTCCCTCTCTCTCTCTCTCTCCCTCTCTCTCTGTACACACTGCTGTCTGAGAGTAACAGATGGTGTATGTACGGACCATTCTTGAATTGACTGGGTGTGGGAAGAGAGAGAGAGAGAGAGAGAGAGAGAGAGAGAGAGAGAGAGAGAGAGAGAGAGAGAGAGAGAGAGAGAGAGAGAGAGAGATGAAGAGAGATTATATAAAGAGGAAAAGAGAGATAGATAAATAAATAAATAAAGAGAGAGAGATAGTTGTATACAGAGAGATGAAGAGAGAGAGATAGAGAGACAGAGAGAGAAAGAGAGAGAGAGAGAGAGTAATACAGAGAGATATAAAGAGAGATAGCTAGAAATAGAGATAGATAGAGAGATAGAGAGGTAGAGACAGACAGACAGACAGAGAAAAAGATAGAGTCAGAGACAGAGAGAGAGAGAAATAAAGAATGAGAGAGAGACAGAAAGACAGAGACAGAGACATACAGACACACAGATAAAGAGACCTAGAGGTGAGGGAGTTTTCTCTGGAACTACTGCAGTACCAAGAAGACAGGAGTTGTATTAAACCTAAAAAAAGGAAACAGGGCAGACCCTGCTATTGTCACTGTCTGGAAAAGGTTATTTCTTTCCATGAGTCCTGAGTTCCTTAGCTTCGACCAATCAAAAACCAACACGCTTTAGTAGTCTTCAGCTGATTGAAGGTCATAAATATGTATAAGGGTACTTCACTTCACTTCCCCACCAGCCAGAATTTGGGAGTGCCAGACATGTAACCTTCAGAAACAGAGGCCTTTGTCTCCCTTGCTCCACTTTATGACAATCCTTCTGTGCCAATACACTCCTTTTCAGTTACTGCCGTAGTTTTCTTTGTTTTTCTTTACCCTGTGGGGATACTGGGGGCCTGTCAGTATAAATTATGTGCTAGGAATCCCCTCTTTTCTGCCCTTCTCTTTGTTTCTTCAGGGAAAAGAAAAGACAGCCACACTAAGACAGCAATCATTGTTGTCTTCCATGTGAATGAAAATGCTTGCACTGCTGTTAAGTGCTTTTTGCAAGTCTGGCGTAACATAATTTGACTTTGGCATGGAGGAAAATTTTGATGTTGTTGTTAGTTTAAAAAAGTCTTTCTGGAAATAAGGCAGGAGCATGGACTAAGAAAGGTAGAAATTAGACAAGAGAGAGGAGGTGTGAGGAAGCAAAGAAAGGCAGAAACAAAGAGAAGGACAGAAAAGAGGGTATTCATAACACAGATTTTTCAGAAGGTGGGAGATGCTGTTAATACTTGACAATCCCTTTGGCATCCCCACAGGGGATAGTAGTAGCAGAACCAGGCTTAATTCAGCTAACAGCTCATTACAATATGCAAACAAATAAAATAGAGAAGGCAGACAGGAAGCCAAAGAAAAACAAGGCAAATATCCAGAGTACAGTCTCTCTGCAGACAGCAATAAAGCCTTCTTCAGCAGTGGAAGCAGAGAGGTTGTAAAGCCTGGTGACTATTGAACCTGTCTCTCTCCCTCTCTCTCTCTCTCTCCCTCTCTCTCTGTACACACTGCTGTCTGAGAGTAACAGATGGTGTATGTAAGGACTGTTCCTGAATTGACTGGGTGTGGGAAGAGAGAGAGAGAGAGAGAGAGAGAGAGAGAGAGAGAGAGAGAGAGAGAGAGAGAGAGAGAGAGAGAGAGAGAGAGAGATGAAGAGAGATGTATATGAAGAGGAATAGAGAGAGATAAATAAATAAAGAAAGAGAGAGAGACAGTTGTATACAGAGAGATGAAGAGAGAGATAGAGAGACAGAGAGAGAAAGAGAGAGAGTAATGGAGAGAGAGATAAAGAGAGATAGCTAGAAACAGAGATAGATAGAGAGATAGATAGGTAAAGACAGACAGACAGACAGAGAAAGAGATAGAGTCAGAGACAGAGAGAGAGAGAGAAGTAAAGAATGAGAGAGAAGACAGAAAGACAGGGACAGAGACATACAGACAGACAGACAGATAAAAAGACCTAGAGGTGAGGGAGTTTTCCCTTGAACTACTGTAGTACCAAGAAGACAGAAGTTGTATTAAGCCTAAAAAAAGGAAATGGGGCAGACTCTGCTATTGTCGCTGTCTGGAAAAGGTTATTTCTTTCCATGAGTCCTGAGTTCTTTAGCTTCAACTAATCAAAAACCAACATGCTCCAGTAATAGTCTTCAGCTGATTGAAGGTCATAAATATGTATAAGGGTACTTCACTTCGCTTCGCCACCAGCCAGAATTTGGGATGTGCCAGACATGTAACCTTCAGAAACAGAGGCCTTTGTCTCCCTTGCTCCAAATTATGACAATCCTTCTCAGCCAATACACTTCTTTTCAGTTATTGTCATCATTTTCTTTGTTTTTTCCCCTGTGGGAATACTGGGGGCCTGTCAGTATAAATTCTGTGCTAGGAATCCCCTCTTTTCTACCCCTCTCTTTGTTTTTGCAGGGGAAAGAAAAGACAGCCACACTCAGACAGCCATCATTGTTGTCTTCCATGTGAACGAAAATGCTTGCACTGCTGTTAAGTGCTTTTTGGAAGTCCAGCCTCACATATTTGACTTTGGCAAGGAGGAGAATTCTGTTGTTGTTGTTGTTGCTTTTTAAGTCTTTCTGGAAATAAGGCAGGAGCATGGACTAAGAAAGGTAGAAATTAGACAAGAGAGAGGAGGTGTGAGGAAGCAAAGAAAGGCAGAAACAAAGAGAAGGACAGAAAAGAGGTATTCATAACACAGATTTTTCAGAAGGTGGGAGATGCTGTTAATACTTGACAATCCCTTTGGCATCCCCACAGGGGATAGTAGTAGCAGAACCAGGCTTAATTCAGCTAACAGCTCATTACAATATGCAAACAACAAAACAAACAAAAGAAGGCAGACAGAAACCAGGAATAAAAACAAGGCAATTATCCAGACTAAGTCTTCTCAGACGTCAGCCATAAAGCCTTTTACAGTGGAAGCAAGGAGGTTGTAAAGCCTGGTGACTATTGAACCTGTCTCTCTCTCTCCTCTCTCTCTCTCTCTCCTCTCTCCTTCTCTTCGATATCTGTCTATCTAGACCTCTTCTCTTTCTGCTGTGGAAAGAGACAGAGCATTAGCAAAGTGATCAGATCTGAGGATCCGATCAGAGACAGAGTGAACCAGAGAGAAGATGCATTGTGAGGTAGAACCAATTTGTGATGTGTTGATTGTCAAAAGGTGCCCAGTCCCTGAAACGATTCAGACTGACCCTGAGAATGTTCAACGAGCTTAATAAAAGAACTATGTCAAGATATTGCAAATATTGTCAAAAGTATGGTCTCTCTGTCAGAGAGGTGTCGAGAGAGAAGATGTTAAGTACGAGAAGTACGAATTGAGACAGAGGTTGGAGAGAGAGAGAGAGAGAGAAGAGAAGAGAGAGTCAAATTCAGAGAGAGAAGATAGAGAAGAGAGAGATTCAGGAGAAGAGGATAGGAGAGAGATTCAGAGAGAGAGAGAGAGAGAGAGAGAGAGAGAGAGAGAGAGAGAAGAGAGAAGAGAGAAGAGAGAGAGAAGAGAGAGAAAGAGAAGATTTTGATGGACGTAGGAGAAAAAGAATTTTTAAAACAAGGCAAGAAAACAGAATTTATATCTTATTTACTATACCAGAAAAAAGAAAATTCTTTCCAAGCAATCAACAAAACCACACCTTATCCAAAAAACCAACACAAACAACAAAACAACCACCAAGCAACCAACAAACCTACAACCTTCTGTGCCATATCCCATACCCCCTCCCAATTCCTGGAAAGGTTTCATGTGTCCTTATTTGCTTAGCTTTGACTGATGAAAAGCGGCATCATTCTCGAGCAGTTATCAAGGGTGTGCAACTCATGAATATTCATAAGGGTACATCACTTCAGTGCCAACATTATTTGGAACACCTCAGCCCTCAACCTTCCCAATCGTGGGTACACTCCCCACTCTCCTCACGACCCAGACCTTTCTTCTCTGCCACCACACTGTTTTTTCAATGCCTACTTCTTTTCCTTGTTTATTGCATGCCATATTATATTGCTGCTGTGGACGGTAATTAGCTTTGTGGCTAGAGTGTTGTGCTTGCAGTGTGGCAGCCTGGGACTGAGTCTGGGTTTGAGTCACCACTGAGACGCCCGTTCAAGGGGATTTTCCCCCCCTTTGGATTCAATATCAGCACTGAGTCCAATCCTCCCCCTCAAAAAATCCTTCAGATGAGACTATTAATTGAAGCTCTGTGTGCGAATGCATCCAGAACATCTTGTACATAGGGTAAAACCTGTTTTGCTTGTTGGAAGAGTAGGTTATTCATGGTAGTAAGGACAGACAACAAAAATGTGTATATAAAAAAGCACATTCCACAGGTTTCCTTGTTTAAATATCATCCCCGAAGTTGGAATGCAGCTATCTTAGTGGTGGTCAAAAAACGGTAGTGTACGCAAAATTATTGCCCTTGGTGAACCTCTGAGCTCTAGCCAAGGAGCATAACAACCCTACAAATATCGCTACTGCTACCAATATTCTGCATCAGACACATACTCCTATATTCAACGAATCAGACAACCCAGAAACCCAGAGGGGTGCTAGCAGTTTATGGCATCATTGCATTTACAAACTGGAAAAGACTTTGCAGTGGGTGTTGTTTTTTGTTTGTCTGTTTTGTTGTTTTTTCCATTCCTTAGCTAGACTGACGAAGTGACAGCCCTGATATGGCCTCTGTGGTCGGCAGGGCTATAAACAACAGGAATGAATTGTATTGGTTTTTTTTTCTCCATAGGTTAGAGCTCTGAGGTTCATCAATGGTGTGATCTGTGTGTTTGCGATTATTTTGTTCACCATTAAGGTATCCACAGTCGGTCTTTGGGGGATGATGTCTAATCACGACTTCAGTGTGGATGCATTTAAAAACAAATATTTGTTATCTGTTCCCACTGGCAATTGATGGCATACATCACTAAAAGGTAGAATGTGGGCAAGATGTTCTGCATGGTTTGCAATCACACATGGGGTTTTTGGTTTATAGTCTCATCCAAAGGATTTTGGGGGAGATTAGAACTGGTACTGGCGGTAACTCCTGGGGAAACATTTCATCAAATGGGTGCATCCATCGCGACTTGAATCCACCCTGTCAGGTGGTGAGAGCAATTCTCTAAGCATTAGGCAATCCTGTCCCCTGCAGTGTTTTGAAATCAGTCTTGCTAGGTTTCTGGGGGACGTTTTGTGATGAAGTTTAGGATAATTTTGACTACATTGACAAGGACGTGCAGACAGATGATGATAATAAAATATAATTTAAAATAAAATGTATGGAATACTTTTACGCTGAATTCTGTTAAATAAATCCAACCAAAAGTGCTAAGATTTCCTCTATCTTAATAATACACTTACACTATACTATCACTTTTTTTCTCCTGAAAAGCCTATTGACCAATAGTTCTGCCTTCTTGGAATCTGCGTGTTAGTATACCACATCCAACTTAAGAAAATTCTCCGTGCAAAGAATTCCTTTGCTGTCCTACTTGTCGCCTTTCTGTTGCGTGCTAACACATTTTCTATCTCCCTTTATGTACCAACTGCCTTTGTTGACTCAATAAAGACTTAAAAGAAAAGAAGTACAGAAAGAGACGTCTAGAAGTCAGAAGTAAGGGAGGAACGCATACATGAAAGAAGAAACAGAGGTTGTGAGAAAAAAGAAGAAGAAGAAGAAGAAGAAGAAGAAGAAGAAGAAGAAGAAGAAGAAGAAGAAGAAGAAGAAGAAGAAGAAGAAGAAGAAGAAGAAGAAGAAGAAGAAGAAGGAAAGAAGAAGAAGAAGAAGAAGAAGAAGAAGAAGAAGAAAGAAGAAGAAGAAAGAAGAAGAAGAAGAGAAGAAGAAGAAGAAGAAGAAGAAGAAAGAAGAGAAGGAAAGAAAGAAGAAGAAGAAGAAGAAGAAGAAGAAGAGAGGAGAAGATCGAGAAGTAAGAAGAAGAAAGAAGAAGAGGAGGAAGAAGAAGAAGAAGAAGAAAGAGGAGGAGGACCAGTGGCTCTCGTTAGTGAGGTTCCAGCTCATTACAAAAAGCAAAGAGGGAGGCCAACAAACAGACAAAGAAGGCAAGTGTCAGATCGAGAGTACAGTCTCTTTGCAGACGTCAGCCATAAAGCCTTCTTCAGCGGTGGAAGCAGACAGGTTGTAAAGCCTGGTAAAGCCTGACTATTGAACCTCTCTCTCTCTCTCTCTCTCTCTCTCTCTCTCTCTCTCTCTCCACACTGCTGTCTGAGAGTAACAGATGGTGTGAGGACCGTTCCTGAATTGACTGGGGAGAGAGAGAGAGAGAGAGAGAGAGAGAGAGAGAGAGAGAGAGAGAGAGAGAGAGAGAGAGAGAGAGGAGAGAGAGAGAGAGAGTGGGTGACATGAGTCGAGGTATTTCCAGTTAGATCCTAATATCAAGAAAGTAGTAGTTCTAGTCACAGACACTATTCTTGTCACTTCTTCTTCTTCTTCTTTCTTCTCTTCTTCTTCTTCTTCTTCTTCTTCTTCTTCTTTTCTTCTTCTTCTTCTTTCTTCTTCTTCTTCTTCTTCTTCTTCTTTCTTCTTCTTCTTCTTCTCCCATTCACTTTTACACCGTCAGATGTGTCTGGGGCGAAAAATAATTGCACGTCTCCTTTCCAGCTGCTCTCGTGGGCCGTACATCTTGTCACTTGTTACTGTCCGCAAAGGTTTTCCTGTGTCCTAACTTGCTCAGCTCCAACACATGAAAAGCAACATGCTTGATTGATTATTTTTTTCAAGAGGGTAAAAAATTCATAAAATCTACAGTACATTGCCTTACGCCAGGCTCCCTTCTATCCTCCCTCCGCTACCTATCTGTCCCTCTCACCTTCCTTCTTCTCCCCTCTCTCCAGTCAATTAGGACGGTACCTTACACCATTCCTTTACTACTCAGCAAGCTGGCTACACTTTCACCTGGTATCCTCCCCAGTCCAGGCTACAAATTGGCTGGGTACCCTTCACCCTTCCCTTCCACCCTACCCCCTCCAGGCTACAACGTTGCTGGATACTCTTCACCGTTCCCTTCCACCCTACCCCTCCAGGCTACAACCTTGTCTGGGTATCTTTCACCCTCCAACCAACCTCCTTGCTTCATACAAGCTCGGGCGAGTACTCTTCCCCCTGACCCAGAATGGTTTTTTTCCTGTCATCACACTCCTTCAGTGTCTGCCTGATTTTCCTGTTGACTGCCCCTGACATTATGATCATTCCTGCTTGACACCAGTCTCCTGCTGCATCAGAAGCTTCACCTCCCTCATCCCACCCCTCCTCTATCCATGGCTATTATTTTTTTTCTCTGCCATCACGCTCCTTTTCACTCACAGTCTGGCGCAGGGAGGGATAGGCTATTGGTTACAGCTTTGTGCTTGCAGATCTAACTGACGGGCCTGGGATTGAGCCACCACGGAGGTGCCCGTTTTGGGGGGATTTTTGCCCTGGAGTTACCATCAGTACTCTCTCCACTGTCCCCAACAGTTCTTTGGATGAGACTATCAAACAAGAACCCTTGTGCAAACGGACGTAGAACATATTGCGCACACCTTAAAAAACCGCATTCCAATTTTCGAAAAAGCGGGCCATTTGATACTGGTAGGAAGGGATGATGAAACTTTTTAAAAGGAAACGCATGCACACAGCTGTCGTGTTTAAGCACCATACCCGAAGTCGGAATGCGGCTACCTTAATAGTGATTGAAAAAGGTTGCATACGTCAGAATCTCATCATTGGTGAACCTCGGAGCTCTAGCCATAGGAACGATAAAAAAGATCCTCTGTCTTATTTCCCAGGGACCTGTCTGTATAAGCAGTATCGCCACCTTCTGGAAATTCTGTGCTAGGAATTC
>CM054158.1:20744549-20747049 GCA_028751875.1 Rapana venosa
AGAGGATTGGGGTGGGTTGGAGGGGGGGCTTGTTTGTATGTAATTGTTATTTTGTATGGAATAAGGTGGTTGATATGATGATATGGTGTGGGGTGGGGGTTGGGGGAGGGGGGCAGTGGAGGGCTTGTGTGTGATTGTACCATTTTGTATTGAATAAGGTGGTTGCTATGATGATATGGTGGGATGGGATGAAGGGGGAGGGGGTGGGGGAGAAGGGAGCTTGTGTGTGCTTGTTATTTTGTATTGAATAAGGTAATTGATATAATGATGTGGGGAATGGGGGTGGTTAGGGGTGGAGAGAGAGAGAGAGAGAGAGAGAGAGAGTGGGGGGGGGGGGGGGTTGTGTGTGAATATGCCATTTTGTATTGACTAAGGTGGTTGATATGATGATATAAAATTGTATCATATATTGAAAGGGCATCATTTGTAAAGGCTAAAAAAATCTATACATTACTCATTCGTACGCACTGTTTCCATGGAAACAATACAAAATGGCCGCCAAAACTAAATGTTTCAAACTCGTAAGCCTCTGTGTATCTATAACAGGTACAAGAAACCTATTTCTTCAAATATATTTCACAGCCTAAATTCACGCAGGAAAATCTTCATATTTGCAACTCTCTAGCAACTCTTTTTCTTTAACAACACCCCCCCCCCCCCACGCACACACATGATTTGAGCCTCCTTCAGACCCGTGCCTAGCCTTAAATTGAAAACCCCAAAGGCAACTCACCTTTAACTCATCCACTTCGTTCCTTAGATTGTCCACCGTCTTGTCCAGTTTCTTCTTGCGGCTGTACAGCAGACGTAGCTTGACGTGCTCGTGGTCAATCACAGCTACCACCAGACCTGGAATGAAACGCAGGCATTTGAAGGGTGCTCGTTTTATTTGAGGAATCGCTTCAGCGCAGGTTAGCTGTTGTGGGTTGGATTTTGCGGTTTGATGTAAGGTTTATTATACACACACACACGCACTCACTCACACACGCACAGACACACAAACACACACACACACACACACTCACACACACACAACCACGCGCGCGCTTGCACGCACGGACACACACACGCACGCACGCGCGCACGCATTCACAAAGCAGCTACACTGCTTATTCAATGTACAATCTGGAAATAAAGTTTGACTTTGACTTTGACTTCACACACACATACACACACGCACACACACAAACATACAAACACACAAAGCACACACACATACATAAGGTAGGTAAAAGGTAAAGGAGTTCATAACCTATAAGGTCGTAGGGGAGCGAGGCGTCAGAGACCTCACTTCTCTAGGGCCAGCATATTGAGGGCGGCGCCCATCTCCTCTCCCTCGCTGCTTTACCTTCCCTGACCCTAAAGAGGGCAGGTACCCATTTACAGCTGGGTGAACTGGGGGAGCTGTACTGAAGCCAAGGCGCGCAAACGGTCACCCATCCAACTGGTAACCACGCTCGACGCTGCTTAACTTGGCTGGGGGAAAGCGAGTGCTCCGACCACTGAGCTATCCCGTCCCCACACATACATACACATACAGATATATGAATAGAGGTGAGAAGGTAGAATTGACCACGTTGGTATCATTATGCACCTAGATTAAATTCCGATAGACAAACACAAGCTGAGAACAAACCCAAAGAAATTTCACAACAAAGAACTGATGGACAAACGAACCAGCCAGCCAGCCAGCCAGCCAGCCAGCCAGCTAGTCAGCCAGAAAGCCAACCAACCAACCAACCAACCAACTAACCAGCCTTCTAAACAATGTATTCAGCGATCCATATAAACACACAAAAATATCCTGTCCAAGCAACAAACCACTAACCACCCATCCACAGAATCATCTCATCCTTTTCACCCACCCACTCACCCATTCATCCACACAATCACCTCATCCTTTTCACCCACCCCACTCACCCATTCATCCACATAATCATCTCATCCTTTTCACCCACCCACTCACCCATTCATCCACACAATCATCTCATCCTTTTCACCCACCCCACTCACCCATTCATCCAAAATATCCATCTCTGCACCCACTTAGGAGGTGGGTTGGGGGTCTAGAGGTAACGCACTTGCCTAGAAAGCTTTAAGTCCGGGTTCGAAATGCGTGCTGGTTTCATCCCCGTTTGTACCCCCAAACTTCCCCCTTCCATCCTGCAGAACGTGAATGGGTGTTCTGGGTGCTAGTCTTTCGGATGAGACGATAAACTGAGATCCCGTGAACAAGACGCATTTAAAGCACGTAAAAAGCAACCCAACAAACAACAACGGCTACAAGAGAGTCCTTCCTGGCAACATTCTGTATACAAGTAACTGTACTCTGATAGGAAAACAAATACATACACAAACAGGAGAACAAACCAAAAAAATAACACCCGAAAAAAATCCCCGTGGTCGCTGTTGAGTTTGTGGCTACCCGCTCTCCCAGGGAGAGAGAGCCTCCTGAATTTCGTGGTAGACAACTTTGATGTGACTTAAAAGTGGTTTACAT
>CM054158.1:20752049-20759549 GCA_028751875.1 Rapana venosa
AACACACACACACAACACACACGAACAAACACACACATACCTTACACACACATGCATATACACCCAAATACACACACACACACACTTACATAAACACACACACAATCACACACAGGCATACATACACGTGCACGCACGCACACACACACACATACACATTCAAACACATGCGCGCCCGCACATTCACACACACTCTATACACAAATATGTACACAAATCTACACCCATGTATGTTCTCTCTCTCACATACACACAAACAAACTTACACACACACTCACATACACACACGTGCACACACACTCACACTCACTCACACACACACACACTTGTCTAATATCACGTAATGTGAAAAGACGTTGAATTAAAGAACACACACACACACACACACACAAACACACACACACACACACACACACAAAACACACACACACACACACACACACACCCAACCCCACGCCACACGCACACACACACTACCCTCCTCCCTCCCCCCACACACAAAAACCCACTAGCCCCCCTCCCCCCATACATACTACCCCCAATACCTCCCCCCCTCCACACACACACACAAGAACAAGACATTTGACACCAAACATAAACGTATTCAACATTTCCTAAATGCGTGCGCGCGCGCGTGCGTGCGTGTGTGTGTATATTTATGTGTGTGTGTATGTATGTGGAGGGGGTTCTAAGGGGTCTAATGGTTCTTACATAGGCTCAGATATTCTGCCTAGCACCATGACAAGCAAGCAGACACAATTGATTTATCTTTCTGCACAAAAACTCACGTGTAGCAGGACCAGAGAGAATGGGAGTGGGGGTGTGGGTGGGTGGGGGTGGGTCGCGGTTGGGGGTGGGTCGGAGTCGGATGGGGAGGGGGGGGGTAGGGGGAGAGAAAACATCGATATTGCCTCCCTGTCGATTCTGTTCTCTGATGTGCCTGCCTGATTGATGAGAGAGAGAGAGAGAAAGAGCGAGAGAGAGAGAGAGAGAGAGAGAGAGAGACAGACAGACACACAGATAGAGAGATGAGAGAGAGAAAGAGAGAGAGAGAGAGAGAGAGAGAGAAAGAGAGAGAGAGAGAGAGAGAGAGAGAGAGAGAGAGGGAGAGAGATATATATATAAAGAGAGAGATGAGAGAGAGAGAGAGAGAGAGAGAGAGAGAGAGAGAGAGAGAGACAGACAGACAGACAGACAGACAGATAGAGAGATGAGAGAGAGAAGAGAGAGAGAGAAGAGAGAGAGAGAGAGAGAGAGATGAGAGAGAGACAGATAGAGAGATGAGAGAGAGAGACAGATAGATAGATAGATAGAGAGAGAGACACAGAGAGAGCGAGAGAGAGAGAGCGAGAGAGAGAGGAATAGAGAGAGACAGAGAGACAGAGAGAAAGAGAGATGAGAGAGAGAGAGAGCTAGAGAGAGAGAGAAAGAGAGAGAGAGAGAGGGAGAGAAAGATATAGAGAGATGAGAGAGAGAGATATCTATATAGAGAGAGATATGAGAGAGAGAGAGAGAGAGAGAGAGAGAGAGAGGAGAAGAGAGAGAGAGAGAGGAGAGAGAGAGAGAGAGAGAGAGAGAGAGAGAGAGAGAGAGAGAAGCATCTTCAATTTTACGTCCTTCTACTTAAAGTGATACGAGGAATGTGTGTGTGTGTGTGTGTGTGTGTGTGTGTGTGTGTGTGTGTGTGTGTGTGTGTGTGTGTGTGTGTGTGTGTGTGTGTGTGTGTGTTGTTCTTCACTTTAACGTCCTTCCACTTTAAGTGATGTCAGACGATAGGGAAAAGGATTATGAGAAATGTATAAAAAGGGAAGGGAAGTGTGTGTGTGTGTGTGTGTGAATGAGCATGTGTAAGTTCGAGTGCGTCATTAGAAGCAAGAGAGAGAGAGAGAGAGAGAGAGAGAGAGAGAGAGAGAGAGAGAGAGAGAGAGAGAGAGAGAGAGAGAGAGAGAGAGAGAGAGAGAGAGAGAGAGAGGGTGAGAGAGAGAGAGAGTGAGAGAGAGAGAGAAAGAGAGCGAGAGAAAGCGAGAGAGAGCGAGAGAGAGAGCGAGAGAGTGAGTGAGCGAGAGAGAGAGAGAGAGAGAGAGAGAGAGAGAGAGAGAGAGAGAGAGAGAGAGAGAGAAGAGCATGCGTGTGTATGTTTGTGTGCATGTGTGTGTGTAAGCGCGAATGCATACAAGCCAAAAATAACATTGGGTAAAAGCTTTCATTCAAACATTGGAAACAGCAGAAACAAGTTACACACTTGTAAGATGAACTGAAAAATATGAAGAAACAGACAATATAACTATAAAGAAGCAAACAGATGTAAAAGAAAACCCCGCATGAACGCACAAGTTAACAACAAATGCTTACCTCTATTCTGCGCTTCAAAAAGTGTGCCCCAGAGCACAGTATCTTTAATATAACCTGCAGACATAATCAGAAACACACACACATACGCACACACACACACACACACACACACACACACACACACACACACACACACACACACACACACACACACACACACACACACACACACACACACACACACACACACACACACACACACACACGCATGCACGCACGCATGCACGCGCACGTACGTACGCACACACACAAGGTTTTTTTTTTTTTAAATAAAAGAAAGCAAATGCATTTTAGTCTAGAAGCAACTTTGCATTACTACAACAAACAACCCCCCCAAAAAAAAACATACCAATTTGAGACAAACAAAATGCAAGCAAACAAATTATAAATCAACAGCAGGCAGTATTCATATTATAGTAAAAGTGAAGATTTTCAATAACCTATATGGTTTTAGGGAGCGAGGCATCAGAGACCTCACTTCTCTAGGGCCAGCATACTGAGGGCGGCGCTCACCTCCTCTCCCTCGCTGCTTTACCTTCCCTGACCCTAAAGAGGGCAGGTACCCATTTACAGCTGGGTGAACAGGGAGACTGTACTGAAGCCAAGGTGCGCAATCGGTCACTCATCCAAGTGGTAACCACGCTCGACACTGCCTAACCTTGGCTAGGGGAAAGCGAGTGCTCTGACCACTGAGGTATCCCGTCCCCATTCATATAGGCCCAGCGTAAAAGAAAAAAGAGCTATGCACCTCCAGTTCAGTTCTCTCAACGGCTAGAATTGTCAGAATCTTCACCATCACCTTCACCTATCATGTAGTCTAATAGACCGTCGTGGCACCACTGAAGATTTTGCAACCAGCTTCCTCCACTCCTTAGGTTTGAAATTCTGAAAAGTGCTCTTGAGTCCAGTATGTCATGAACTGAGCTATTACACACACACACACACACACACACACACACACACACACACACACACACACACACACACACACACACACACACACACACACACACACCACACACACTTACACACACATACTACACACACAACACACACACACACACACACACACACACACACACACACACACACACACACACACACACACACACACACACACACACACACACACACACACACACACACACAATATATATATTATATATATATATATATATATATATATATATATATATATATATATATATATATATATATCCATGTGTTTCGTAATAAGATGTGCCACTGTCAAAAAGTGATTGTCAAAACAAGTTCAATATATAAAATCTGCTTTAATCTGCCTTGATTAAAACCAAAAATGAATGTATAGTATTGCGTTATGATATCAAGTCATGCTAGTCTGTGTAATTCAAGATTCAAGATTTATTTCCTTTTCACCTCTTTTGAGGAATGGGAAACAAATCTAACAGAATAACAAATATAACATCAGTTTACCAACAGAAATATAATAAGTGCCAACAGGAACTTAAAACACATGTTCAGAATCAAAAGAAACAATGATAACAAAATGAGAAACAAACAATAGCAACACAATAAACAGTTAATTCCTTTAATCAAAACTAAAAAAAAACATGTTTCGAATAAAGGCTCCGAGCAAAAAAAAAAGAAAAGAAGAAAATATATTCAAATACGTAGAATGAATGACATTTTCACACCAAAAAACTAGCAAATCTGATACATTTTTAACAGAAACAAAAACTTTTCGATATCGTTCCCTCATCACCTTACTCCCCCCAAAAACACTAAAACAACTAGAACTTGACCATGGGCTGATCGAAAAAAGTACCGAAGAAGAAACTCTCATACTATTCAATTACTAGTACCATGTTACACAAACAACAAGGCAGATAAGACAGAACCACCAACCAAAAACAAACTGACAACATCGCTAGTCCTTTAGCTCGAAAACACCGCTATACTTTTCTACAGTGAAAGAAAAACAAAACGAAACGTCCCTTTGCAGCAGACCTAAGTGCAAACCGATGCTAGTGAGATCAAAGAATGTAGACGTACGTGCCCTCAGAGAGAAGATGCTCAACTCGGCTGCGCGTCTTTCTGCTTCATTTACTGGCTGCTGAGTCTGTGCCTTTTAAAGGTTACGCATTGATTTCTGAGACAACGGAGTTGCCTCCAGTTCTGCCAACTTTTCGGAAATTCTTCTTTCCTCTTGAGCGAGAGAATACTTTTAGCGATGGATAGCTTTTTACCCTCGCTGCGCTGGCGGTTTTTAAAGAAAGTTTTGCAGCTTTGTTGGTTTTGGTGTTGGTGTTGGTGTTGGTGTTCCACATGGCCTGCAAAGTCTATAGGAAATGGGGTGGATTTAGTTGGTTCGGATCTTACAAGACGCTGATCTTTGGATAATAACAAGGATGATGACAATGATGATAATAATAATAATAATAATAATGACAATAACAACAACAACGACAACGACGACGATGATGATGATGATGATGATGATGATAATGATGATAGTAACAACAACGACGACGACGATCATGATGACGATGACGACGATAATAATAATAATAATAATAATAATAATGTTAATAATAATAATAATAATAATAATAATAATAATAATAAATAGTAATGATGATGATGACGATGATGATGATGATGATGCTGCTACTGCTACTGCTGCTGCTACTACTATTACTAGTATTAGTACTACTACTACTACTACTACATCAGGATCAAATTTGACCTCGAGAAGCTGAAGGACCCAGAGGTATTAGAAATTTTTCAAGCAAGGATAGGTGGAAAGTTTGCAGCACTCACTGTGATAGACTCAGACATAGATACACTGACGAATAGTTTCAATACAGCAGTGACTGAAACAGCAAACGAGCTTCTTGGCAAACGCCGACCAGTCAAAAAACCATGGGTCACACCTAACATCCTACAACTATGCGACAAGCGTTAGAGAGTTGAAGAAAAAGAAAAATGAAACAAAAGAAAGAGCAGAACAATATAGGGCAGTCAACAAAAGAATCAGGAAGTCCATGACGGAGGCAAAAGAGAAATGGATCGGTGAACAGTGCCAAGACATTGAAGAGAACATCAAGAAAAGCAATAGCAAGAAAGCATATCAGCTGGTGAAAGACTGACTAGCACGAAACAGAGAAAAGGTTTAACAATCCAAGACAAAAAATGGGAAGTGTCTCACTGACGACCAGGATATTTGAACAGATGGACAGAATACTGCTCCGACCTGTATAACTATAGAACCGCAGGAGATCCAGAAGTCCTTAATGTACCCGAAAGCAAAGACACAGACAGTCACCCTATCCTCCGAGAAGAAGTGGAAACAGCAGTCAGATCGCTGAAAAAGGGGAAGTCAGCAGGGGCTGACAACATTCCAGCTGAGTTGGTCCAAGCTGGAGGGGAAGCCATGATCAGCGCCCTACTAAGAATCTGCAACAAGATCTGGCAGACAGGAAAATGGCCAACACCATGGACGCAGTCACTCATCATCACCCTCCCCAAGAAAGGAAATCTACAACAATGCCATAATTACCGCACAATCAGCCTCATATGTCACCCAAGCAAGGTCATGCTGCAGATAATATTGAATAGACTGAAGCCACAAGCAGAGACCATCATTGCTGAGGAACAAGCAGGTTTCAGAGCAGGGCGCAGCACAACAGAACAGATATTCAACCTCAGAATACTATGTGAGCGGTACCTTCAACATCAACAAGACTATACCACGTATTTATCGATTTTAAGAAGGCATTTGACAGGGTGTGGCATGCAGCTTTGTGGGCAACCATGAACTTGTACAGCATCAATGCAAACCTGATCAGAGTCATCAAACAGCTGTACAGCGAGGCCACCAGTGCAGTGTACTACAACAACAACATTGGAGAATGGTTTCGAACAACAGTTGGAGTAAGGCAGGGCTGTCTATCTCTCACCCACCCTTTTCAACATCTTCCTTGAGAGAATCATGGCTGATGCACTGGAACATCATGAAGGATCAGTCAGCATTGGTGGCAGAACGATCACAAACCTCCGCTTCGCAGATGACATTGATGGAATAGCAGGATCAGAAAAAGAGCTTGCCAGCCTAACAGAACACTTGGATAAGGCCTCCAAAAATACGGCATGGAATCAGTGCAGAGAAGACAAACTGATGACTAATAAACACCAACGGCATTAGCACTGATATCAGGGTTAATGACCAGAGCTTAGAAACAGTTCAAAGCTTCAAGTACCTGGGAGCCATTGTATCCGACCAGGGATCCAAGCCAGAAGTAGTATGCAGGACTGCACAGACAATAACAGCTTTGTCAAAACTAAACACCATCTGGAGAGATAAGAAATATCACTTATCTCCAAGATCAGACTAATGCGCTCCCTTGTCATATCCATATTTCTGTATGCCTGTGAATCATGGACCCTGACTGCAGATTTGGAGAGGAGAGTACAGGCAGTGGAGATGAGATGCTTTCGGAGACTCCTTGGCATCTCCTACAAAGACCACATAAGCAACGAAAGCGTGCATAACAGAATCCAGCAAACCATTGGACCCTATGAGAACCTTCTAACGATCGTGAAAAAAGCGTAAACTTAAGTGGTATGGGCATGTCACAAGATCCCAAGGAATTACAAAGACAGTTTTGCAAGGCACTGTTCAAGGAGGAAGAAGAAGAGGCAGACCAAGGAAGAGCTGGGAGGATAACATCAGTGAATGGACAGGCCTAGAACTCAACAAAACCCTGAGAAAGGCAGAACAGAGAGAAGAATGGAGGGAACTGGTTGCTGAGTCTTTGAGGGTGCCCCCACGGTCGTCAGACTACGGGACAGATAGATAGATAGATAGACTACTACTACTACTACTACTACTACTACTACTACTGCTGCTGCTGCTGCTGCTGCTGCTGCTGCTGCTGCTGCTGCTGCTGCTGCTGCTGCTAGTGACAAAGGTATTGAGATGCCATCCTTGACATAAACAAAGTCTCAGTGATAGATTGTGACAAAGGTATTGAGATATCATCCTTGATATAGACAAAGTCTCAATGAAAGTAACAAAGGCATTGAAATATCATCCTTGACATAAACACAGTCTCAATGAAAGTAACAAAGGTGTTGAAATATCATCCTTGACATAAACGAAGTCTC
>CM054158.1:20769549-20777049 GCA_028751875.1 Rapana venosa
CATATGGTGAAATAGGGTCAGAGGTAGTGGTGGTGGTAGTGGGGTGTGTGTGGCGGGAGGGGGGTTGTGTGTGTTTGTGTGTGTTTTGTGTGTGTGTGTGTGTGTGTGTGTTTGTGTTTATATTTATATTTTATATCTATTTTATTCTTTTATATCGAGTATAATGGAATAAGCACTTATGTGCTTTTTTTTACATCCAGTCGCCGTGTGTATGCAGTTTTGTAAATTCTGTCATCTGTTCCCAACGGCACACAATGGCCTACTCTTACGAAAAGCGGAACAGGATTTAACGTGTGCGCAAGATGTTCTGCGTGCGTTCGCACACGGGGCCTCGGCTTATAGTCTCATCCGAAGGACTTTGGGGAGAGTGGAGAGAGAGTGTGTGTTCGCGTGCGAACATGCGTCAAAGTTAAAGTCAAAGTCAAAGTTTTATTTTCAGATGGCACATTGAATAAGCAGTGCATTTGCTTTTTTTCATCAAGCCATCTAAAGAAAAAAAAGCGAGAAAAAAAGATAATGTATATGCAGACATAGAATAAAAAACCTAATCTATGGTAAACCATACAAATCAAACAAGAATAGACAATAACATATGCATACATGGAATAAAAAGCAAAACAAAAAACCCAGAAAAATATGAAACCATACAATTCAAATAATTCAAAAATTTTGAAAAAATATCCGTCATAATACAAACAAACAAGCAAAAAAGAAAAACCAAACCAAAACAAACAAAGAAGACAAAACAAAATAAAATAAAAAAAACACACACCAACTGCTTCCCTCCCCCCCCCCTCACACACACATACACACACAAACCCTCAACCATACAAACAACTGAATAAAACAACAAAAAAGACGAATCAACAAGAACAACCACAACAAGGAAATAAACAATCAAACAAACACAAACATACGTACACAGCAACAACAGCGACAATATTTAACATAGGACAAGAATAACAGCCAAGACAAATGAAGAACAATATAGAACTAACAAAAGACGAGAAAAAGAGTCCAAAATACCCCTCCCCCTCCCCAAGAAAACCACCCTAAACCTAAAACAAACAAAAAGCAAAATAAACCAGAACCCCACCCCACCACCACCAACAATAACAACAACAACAACCAAATGGATATAAATAGAGGAAACTGATGAATCATTTAAACACTTACATACACATACACATCCTCACCCATATCCCCTTTACCACATAACATACTCATATATAAGGAAAAACAAGAATAACCAACAGCCATTGGATTCATAGCAAAAAAATATAACAAAGACATCCATTCCCTCCCTTTCCCCTAGTCATCTACACACATGTACATGTGCTTTTTGATTTGAGGCAGAACAACGTTAATCCTTCCATCAAAGAATAAATTCAGGCAATGTAAACCCACCCAGCAGTACTAACGTCAGCAATAACAATTTAGCTCATCTAATACAATATATGGTTATGTGTGTGTGTGTGTTTGTGTGTGTGTTTATGTGTGTGTGTGAAAGAGAGAGAGAGAAAGCTAGAGAGAGAGAGAGAGAGAGAGAGAGAGAGAGAGAGAGAGAGAGAGAGAGAGAGAGAGAGAGAGAGAGAGAGAGAGAGAGAGAGAGAGAGAGAGAGAGAGAGGAGGAAAGAGAGAGAGAGAGAGAGAGAGAGAGATATATATATATATATATATAGAGAGAGAGAGAGAGAGAGAGAGAGGAGAGAGTGTGTGTGTGTGTGTGTGAGTGTGTGCGTGTGTCTATATGTGTGTGTGAGCTCGCATACACCAAAAATGCGTAGGTATTCCTACATACGTGCATATGTGTGTGTGTTGTTTGTGTGAATGCGTGCGTGCGTTTGTGGGAAATTTGCGTGTGTGCCTGCTTGCGTGCAAGTGTAATGGAAAGGGGACAAAACCATCATACATTGCTGTCATCCAGGTCTCTCTGCTTTCAATTTTCCTTTCTCCCACTGGGACTGTCACACAGCAAGTGAAACTTTAGGCACAGTCCACTTACCACACCTCTCTCTCTCTCTCCAAAAAAATTCCTGCACTGAAGACATGATCTCTGTACCACCTTGCATAGGATAATGTTTGCGTGTGTGTGTGTGTGTGTGTGTGTGTGTGTGTGTGTGTGTGTGTGTGTGTGTGTGTGTGTGTGTGTGTGTGTGTTTTATGTGTGTGCATTCTTTCTGCTTTTATCTTGTTAGACTCCAGCGAGTTACTGATATCAAAGGAAGAGAAGACTTTCAACGTTGACGAGTTGATTTAGCCTACATGTATGTGCGATTTTAACTTTGACGATTCATTTTCATACGCGGGTATGTATGTATGTATTGTAGTGTGCGTAGTTTTGACAAGTTGATCTGCCATTATTCGTGTATGGTTATGTGTGCTTTGCTAATTTTGATCTGCTATTATCCGTGTATGGTTAGGAGTGCTTTGGCATTTTAATCTGCTATTATATATGTGCGGTTATGAGTGCTTTGACAATTTGATCTGCCATTATCCATAATCATTTTTATATGGTTTTGTGTGTTTTGACAATTTGATCTGCCATTATCCATGTATGGTTATGAGTGCTTTGACAATTTCATGTTCCATTATACATATATGGTTATGTGTGTTTTGACAATTTGATCTGCCATTATCCATGTATGTTTTTGAGTGCTTTGGCATTTTAATCTGCCATTATCCATGAACAGTTGACAGTTTAATATACCACATGTTTTTTAACTTTGATATTTCAATGTGCCATATGCATCTGCACATTAATGTTTACAATTTAGATCTGCCACATGTATGTATACATCAACTTTGTCTCTGTGTGTGTCTGTGTGGCTGTGTATGTGTGTGTGTGTCTGTCTCTTTGTCTGTCTGTCTCTCCCCCTACCCCCCTCTCTCTCTTTCTCTCTCTCCCTCCTGTCTTCTCCTCTCTATCTCTCTCTAACCTAACAGATCAAAAGCGATAGCAAATGGAAACGGAAAACCACTTAGGCTACAGGAGAAAAAAGTTAGCGGAGGGCAAATGGGTTAAACCAATTTCCATGAGGAAGAATGCTTTTTACTTTGTACTTTTTTTTGGCCATCCCTGCACATCCACAGAAGTGACTGGTCTCTTGAGGCCTTGGCAAACCAGCACAGAGGGTTTTTCCTTTTTTAAAATCTGAGGCCTGAATTGATAAGTGGAGGGAGAACAATATGAATCGCAACTGTCATCCCGTTCTTGTTCACAGCTTTCGTTTTTGTAGTGGCAGGTTGGGGGTGTTTTGGGTTTTTTTTGAAGTTCGAGAGGGTGTTGGAAGTGAGTGAGGAATATTCCATTACGTGCTACACCATACTTGCCACACACATCCCTTTATGGGATACATGACCTCTTGCCCTGGATCTTAGTTTGTTGTTGTTGTTGTTGTCAGTTGTTGATGTAGGCTATGAGGCAAGGTCTGTATGACAATGTTGTTATGCTTCTACATGTTATGCTGAGAGATTATCTTCAACCATGACAACCTCTCAGCTTACCAACCTACACTTTCCTTCATAGGAACAAAAAAAAAAGAAATTATCTGAAGTGAGATTATAGCTGCCTATACAGTGATTTTCTCTTCTTCTTCTTCTTCTTCTTCTTCTTCTTCTTCTTCTTCTTCTTCTTCTTCTTCTTCTTCTTCTTCTTCTTCTTCTTCTTCTTCTTCTTCTTCTTCTTCTTCTTCTTCTTCTTCTTCTTCTTCCTCGAATGCTCAGACAGCAACTACTGTGTCTGTCATATGAGTGAAAATGCGTTGCACTGCTGTTAAGCGCCTGACAAGTCAGGCCCAGCGCATCCGACTTCGGCGTGGGAGAGAATTGTTACTTTATAAGTCTTTCTGGAAAAAAAGGCAGAATAATGGACCAAGAAGGCAGAAAATGGACCAAGAAGGAGGTGACAAGAAGATGTACTCGAAAACAGTCATACATTTACACTTTTCAGTCAGTGTGTAAATACAGTCTATCACTACCAACTTTCATGTGTGATGGATGAGTAAGAGTACAGTGCCTATCCTGGATGATCCACCAACAGGGTTAATGTTAAGCTGAGGAACGTGACAAGAATGGACACAAGACCAACGCCCCTGCGCCCCCCCCCTCCCCTTCCCAATTAAACATCATTTTGAAGCCCTTCGTGCTTGCTGACTGTTAATGTCTTTCTAAATGCTGAAACAATCCTTGTCAGATATTCTTGTCTAAATCTTGACCATATTCGTCTAAATCACATAATGTGCATGGACGTTAATTCAAAGACGACGACTACTACTACTACTACTACTACTACTATACTACTACTACTACTACTACTACTACTACTGCTACTGCTGCTGCTGCTGCTGCTGCTGCTGCTGCTCTTACTGCTGCTGCTGCTGCTACTACTGCTACTATTACTACTGCTGCTACTACTACTGCTACTACTGCTGTGCTACTTCTGCTACTACTGCTATTACTACTGCTGCTGCTGCTGCTGCTACTACTGCTACTACTACTGCTGCTGCTGCTGCTACTACTGCTACTACTGCTGCTGCTACTTCTGCTACTACTGCTGTGCTACTTCTGCTACTACTGCTATTACTACTGCTGCTGCTGCTGCTGCTACTACTGCTACTACTACTGCTGCTGCTGCTGCTACTACTGCTACTACTGCTGTGCTACTTCTGCTACTACTGCTATTACTACTGCTGCTGCTGCTGCTGCTGCTGCTGCTACTGCTATTACTACTACTGCTGCTGCTGCTGCTGCTGCTGCTGCTGCTGCTGCTGCTGCTACTACTACTACTACTACTAATACATTCGTGACCTTCTTCGTGAGTACATAATTATATGAAGGGTTGTTAGGCACTAGCAGGTATGCACACACGTTAATCATTAATATTCTAACTGTGAAATCCAAATCGTAGCAAATACGCAGCCGCAATTTCAGGATCATTAGAATCAGATTTGTCATACATTCTTGAACTTCTTCATGAGTATATAACTATATGAACGCTGGTAAGGCACTAGCAGGTATGCACACAAGTTGACCTGGAGATCATTAAAGTGAAATCCAAATCGTAGCAATTCGAAGCCGCAATTTCAGATCATTAGAATCAGAATCTCATCGCTGTGTGCGACTCCGTTATCGTAACAATCCAATTTGGAAATTAAGATATCATCATTATGGATTTTCAGCTGGAAAATATCATATCAGCATTATCTAAAGCGAATCAGCAAACTGGTTATGAAAATAACGTTTTCCTGTCTGTCTCTTTGTCTGTCTATCTGTCTGTCTGACTGTCTGCCTGTCTGTTTCTCCCTCCTTTCCTCCCTCCCTCCCTCTCTCTCTCCATGTATCTCCCTCTGTCTGTATATATCTCTGTATGGCTGTCTGTCTGTCTGTCTCTGTATGTCTCTTTCTCTGTCTCTGTCTGTCTCTGTCTGTCAGTCTTCTGTGTCTATCTTCACTCTCTGTCTACATGCCAGTTGATCTCTCTCTGTATTTTGTCTCAATCTGCTTGGATTTCTTTTTACTTGGCTTGTGTCCGTCTATATATTTAGGTGGATCGGTGGTCTAGAGGTAACGCGCCTGTCTGGAAAGCGAAAAGTCCGGGTCTGAAGTGTGCGGCGGTTCGTACCCCGTTTGGACCGGACATTTTTCCCCCATCCATTAGACCATGAGTGGTGGTCTGGGCGCTAGTCTTTCGGATGAGACGATAAACCGAGGTCCCGTGTGTTACACGTAATTATTTAGCGCACGTAAAAAAACCCACGGCAACAAGAGAGTTGTCCCTGGCAAAATTCTTAGAAAAAAGCCACTCTGATAGGGAAACAAATACAGCTGCAGAAAAAAAAAAAAAAGGTGAAAGGGTGGCGCAGCGCTAAGTGGCGACGCGTTCTCCCGCTCTCCCCGGGGAGAGCAGCCCGAATTTCACGGAGAGAAATCTGCCGTGACTTAAAGTGGTATGAAATAAAATCTGAGCGCTTTGATTTGTTGCTTTACAAGATTCAGCGCTATATAAATTCCATACATTATTATTATTATTATTATTATTATTATTATTATTATTATTATTATTATTATTATTATTATTATTATTATTATTATTATTATCTCTCTGTTTATCCATCTCTCCTGCTATTTATGTCTTGTGTGTGTGTGTGTGTGTGTGTGTGTGTGTGTGCCGTCTGTGTGTCTCTGTGTGTGTGTGTCTTTGTGTGTCTATGTGTGTGTCTGTGTGTGCGCACGCGTGTGTTTGTGTGTGTATGCATGTATGTATTAATGTATGCAAGTATGTGTACATGTATGTGTATATGAGTGCATGTACGTCTATCCATGCATGTAGACATTTTATAAACTGTTCGATATTTCTCTGCTTTGAAAGTCAATTCATCATCAAGCAAAAAAAAAAAAAAATCAACCGTGAGACCGAACCTACGATAATAAACATTTAAAAACAGAACCCAAATTACAGATCTTGATTTACAAGAACGCAACCAGCTATAAATAGACACCGTCATCCCCCCAAAAAAAAAACAAAAAAAAACTGAAAAGGAGAGGGGAAGACAGCAGACATAGAGAAGAATTTATTTATTTTAAAATTTTTTTTAAATTATTCTTTTATATCGAGTATAATGGAATAAGCACTTATGTGCTTTTTTACATCCAGTCTCCGTGTGTATGCTGTTTTGTAAATTATGTCATCTGTTCCCACCGGCACACAATGGCCTACTCTTACGAAAAGCGGAACAGGATTTAACGTGTGCGCAAGATGTTCTGCGTGCGTTCGCACACGGGGCCTCAGTTTATAGTCTCATCCGAAGGACTTTGGGGGGGAGAGTGGAGTCTGCACTGATGTTAACTCCAGAGGAAAATATCCCCTTGAACGGGAATCGAACCCGGGTTGTCAGATTGCGAGCGCAATGTTCTGACCACTAGGCTATCCCGTCCTGAAGAAAGAGAGAGAGAGAGGGGGAGAGAGAGAACAGAGAGTAGAGAGAGAGAGAGAGAGAGAGAGAGAGAGAGAGAGAGAGAGAGAGAGAGAGAGAGAAAGAGAGACAGAGAGACAGAGAGAGAGAGAGCGATAGAGAGAGACAGACAGAGAGACAGAGAGACAGAGAGAGACAGACAGAGAGACAGAGAGACAGGGAGACAGAGAGAGACAGAACTCTGAACTCTGAAATAATTTAATGTACATTGGCCTTGGACCACAATACATTTGTTGGGCTTGGAATGAAACAATGAGAGAGACAGAGAGAGAGAGGGGAGAGAGAGAGAGAGAGAAAGAAAGAGAGAGAGAGGAGAGAGAGAGAGGAGAGAGAGGGAGAGAGAGAGAGAGAGAGAGAGAGAGAGAGAGAGAGAGGGGGTGGGGGATGGGAGAAAAGTTGATGGATGAGACCCACGAGTCTCATCCTACAGACAGACTTAGAGATATCTGCAGACCACACGTGTGGGAGTCAGTCAGCTCCAAACACCCTTTCTCTGCTAAAGTGTCTGGCATCTTCACGCAAGTCT
>CM054158.1:20789549-20794549 GCA_028751875.1 Rapana venosa
CTGAAAATATATCCACCATAATACAAACGAATAAGCAACAAAGAAAAATGCGTGTGCATGTGTGTGTGTGTGTGTTGGAAAGAGAGCGAGTGAGAGAAGGAGAGAGATGATGTTTTTGCCATCCTCCGTTCCCAACGAGATTTCTTGTATGTGACCACAACCATTTTATACTAACATACCTTGATAATAATATCACAAGACATAAATACTGATACATGTGTGGGACAAGCCAACACTCATTGCAGGATTTCCTTCTTCAACAAGAAAAGAAATACAATGGACAGAATCAAGTACTTGTCTTTTTTGTGTATAACTCATGTTTGCTTTCTTTTTCTCTCGTCCCAACAGAGTAGGAATGGAACTGCGAGAGAGGGAAGACAAAGACAAAACGAAAATAATAATAATAAATGGAATTTACATCACGCTATATTTTTGCAAACACAAACCAAAGCACTGGCACTCCAGCCATATTGTTACACAGTCATGCAACCAAGAACAATTGGTAGTCCCTTCGAAAAGAAACATAATTATGGACATGTACCAGAGAGGGGAGACGAAGACAAACGGCTATGTCTGTATAGACAAGTACAAAACGTTATAGACAGAGACAACAGAAGCAGGGATAGACAGACTGCTGATCTGGCGGCATGGTGCCCTCAAAGACGATACATTGTCTGCGCTCCTGAGAGGCTGATGACAAGTCAGTCACGCTGCCGCCCGTGAGGCCATCTCCTTGTGCACTGATTTCCTTAATTAGACCTGGTGTTAGAGGAGAGAGAGAGAGAGAGAGAGAGAGAGGAGAGAGAGAGAGAGAGAGAGAGAGAGAGGAGAGAGAGAGAGAGAGAGAGAGAGAGAGAGGAGAGGGAGAGGGAGACAGAGGCTGATGAAAAGCCAGTCACGCTGCCGCCCGTGGGGCACTGACTTCCTTAGTTTGACCTTGTGTTGAGAGGAGAGAGAGAGAGAGGCAGAGGGAGAGAGAGGGTGGGAGGGAGAGAGAGAGTGAGAGGGAGAGAGAGGGAGAGAGAGGGAGAGAGAGAGGGAGAGAGGGAGAGGGAGAGAGAGAGAGAAGGAAAGAGAGAGGGAGAGGGAGAGAGTGAGAGAGAGGGAGAGAGGGAGAGGGAGAGAGAGAGGGGGGAGAGAGAGAGAGGGAGAGGGAGAGAGAGAGGGAGAGAGAGGGAGGGAGAGGGAGGAGGAGAGAGAGAGTGGGTGAGAGAGAGGAAGGGAGAGGGAGAGGGAAAGGGAGAGAGAGGGGGAGAGAGGGAGGGAGGGAGAGGGAGAGAGAGAGGGAGGGAGAGAGAGGGAGAGAGAGAGTGAGAGAGGAAGAGAGAGAGGGTAGAGAGAGAGAGAGGGGTAGAGAGAGAGAGAGGGGTATCGAGAGAGAGAAATGGAGAGGGAGAGGGAGAGGAAAAGAGAGAGCTATTGCAATGATACTTATTAATGTATCACTTTTACGATAATTTATTCCCCTGTGTCTCTCTTACAGACAGACACAGACACACAGACACAACACTTCTATAATGTAGTCCTCTGTGTCTTCTTATACATACAGTCACAGACACACATACACACCTACACACACAAGCACTCTCTCACACACACACAATACACACATACACACCAGTGATCACCTGGTTTTTAGCTCTCATCTGCCCAGTACAGACATACATGTCCAGTCTCTTGACAAAGAACAAAATGGTTCTCAACTTCTCCGCAGAGCCAACAGGCATGTGGGGGAAAAAAACAAACATCACAGACGTCACCACCTTACATTTTGCTAGGCATGGCCTTTGGCTAGGTCTTGAGAGCATCATCCAGCCTTCAAGACATTCAAAACCGGATGACTCAGAACAAGTTACAACTTAATACCGATAAAACCGAAGCCATGCTCATAGGGACCCAACATAAACTTTCCTCCATCGCAACAACTTCAATAGAATTCGGCAAAACGTCAGCTCCTTTGTCCAACTCTGTGAAGTATTTAGGAGTAGTTCTTGACAACACACTCTCTATGAAAAAATTAATCACCCAGAACTGCCAGTCTTGCTACTATCAATTACGGCACATAAGCGCGATTCGCAAGTATCTGTCCACTGATGCAACTTCCAAGCTTGTCACATCTCTCATTCTTTCACGTTCTTCTTCTTATTATTATTACTTATAGCTCCTACCAGCATCATCCGTGCACTCTCTTCAACGCATACTAAATCCTCTTCTTCGATCTCTTCACTGGCTGCCTCTCTCACAAAGACTGAAGTTTAAGATCAATACCCTCTGTGTCAAATGTTTCCACAAATCTGCACCTTCTTATCTCTGTAACTGTCTTCACCTGTACACTCCATCCCGTTCCCTTTGTTCAGCCACGCATACTTTGTGCTTTCGAACACCCAGATTCAAACAAACCACTTTTGGCCGTCGCTCTTTCTATGTTTCTGCTCGATCCACCTGGAATGACCTCTCTCTTTCACTTCGCCAAAAGCCTTCATTTGATACCTTCAAATCCAGCCTCAAAACACACTTATTTCCTACCTGAGACTTTCCCCTCATATCTGTCCCTACTTTTCAACATCATCCTTCACCTCCTAAGTGTATAAGCGTGTGTGTGTGTGTGCGTGTGTGTGTGTGTGTGTGTGTGTGTGTGTGTGTGTGTTTGTGTGTGTGTGTGTGTGTGTGTATGTGTGTGTCTGTGTGCGTGCGTGTGCATGCACCCATAAGTTTGAAATCTGTTAATCATTATTATTGAGGAAAGTTACATGCGGGTAAATGATTTGAGTGCAAGCGCTTCAATTTGTTTGTTTTACAAGATTCAGCGCTATATAAATTCTATAAATTATTATTGGTATTATTATTATTATTATCATCATCATCATTTGAGCATACTTCTTCTTCTTCTTCTTTGAATGCTCAGGCAGCAACTATTGTTGCCTGTCCTTTGAACGAAAATACGCTCTGCTGCCGTTAAACGCCTGACAAGTCTGGCCCAGCTTATTCAACTTCAGCGTGGGAGAAAATCGTTATCTTTTAAGTCTTTCTGGAAAAACGGCAGGAAAACTGAATCAAGAAGGCAAGAAAACTAGAGAAGAAGAAGGTGGCAGGAAGAAAAAGGCATAAGGGCATGCAGGAAACAGAGAGAAAGATAGCAATGGAGGAATTTCTCCAAGAACATAATTTCAGGAAGGTGGGGGTTGCTATTTATATAGACAGGTCACCTGGCATCCACACGCAAGGGAATTTGGGCATACAAGACTAGGCTTTAAAAAAAAGGTGTGTGTGTGTGCGTGCGTGCGTGCGTGTGTGTGTATTTGTGTGTGTGTATGTGTGTGTGTTTAATATTTATTTTATTCTTTTATTTCCAAGATAATGGAATAAGCACTCGTGATTTTTTCATCCAGTCCCCGTGTGTGTGTGCAGTTTTGTAAATGTTGTCATTCGTTCCCATCGACACACAATGGCCTACTCTTCCGAAAAGTGGTGCGGGTTTTAACATGTGCGCAAGATGTTCTGCGTGTGTTCTGTGTGTGTATGTGTGTATGTGCGCGTGCGCGAGCGCGTGTGTATGCACACGTGTGTGTGCGTGCGTGTGTATATACGTGCGTGTGTGCGTACGTGCGTGTGTGTGTGCGCGCGTGTGTGTATGTATTTCCTGAGTGCGTGCGTGTGTGCGTATTTGTGTGCGTATGTGTGTGCGTGAGCGCGTGCGTGTATGCGTGCGTGCATGCTTGCATGTATGTGTGTGTGTATGTAGATGGCATCAATAGGGGGAAGTATTGACGTAGAAAGCAAGCGCACAACTGAACAGCGAGGAAGTGTTTTGTAAACTGCACTTGTAAAGCAAGACGATGCCATTCGCGCTGAGTGGAAGAGTCGCTGTTCGCGCATGATGTAAGACACGTATTGAGCGATCGATTTTTTTGCCTTGCCAAGGAAGTCTGTCCTAGGTAGCCTATGATATTCCGAAAGAACAGCCTAAAGTGCGTAACAGTCTAGCTATAGCCAAAACATGTGGTCATTCAAAATGCGGCTCGAAAGATAGTTATAGATAAATTGGTAGGTACTAGTTTGAGTAATTAAAAAAAAAAATTATGACTAGTCGATGCAACATTTTTTGTTTGTTTTGGCGGTGTTAAGAAATGATTAAGATATGAAACAAAGGTGTAAAATCTCTGTGTGTGTCTCTCTCTCTGTCTGCCTGTCTGCCTGTCTGTCTGTCTGTCTGTCTGTCTCTCCCTCTGTCTGTCTGTCTCTTTCCCTCTGTCTGTCTGTCTAGTCTGTCTCTCTCCGTTCTTGTATATCGTCGGCTTTATTTCTGTCTCTGTCTGTGTCTGTATGCATGTAAGCGTGTCTCTGTCTCTGCCTCTGTCTCTTTCTCTCCTCCACTATATCTTTTCCTCTGCATGGTTTATCACTGTTTCTGTCTCTAGCTTTTTGTCTTTCTTCTTCTTCTTCTTCTCTTAGTATTTTTCCTTATCAACCTTTGCTTGATTACAGTGGTTAAAAAAGTCAACATTTGTGAATATCACGTCTGCTGATGGCCCTTCCGGTGAAGGCTTTCTGTAAAAGAAATCTGTGTGTAAACACACACACACCTGATTTTGTTTTTGTACACAGAATGTATCTATATCAACCCACACGAGTCATTCCTCTATTGAGCTCAATGTCCTCAAGAGACCTCTTGGTCTCTGTCTGCCTGCCCGTCAAGCTGCCCCCCCCCCCTCTCTCTCTCTCTCTCTCTCCCTCCCTCTCTTTCTCTCTAAAAAACCCCCGTATATATATTTTGCATTTCGTATAATTGCGGAACATAAACATATGAATAAAAAAGATTGAAAAAAATCTTCCTTGCATACACACACACATTTCCTATTCCAGTTTCCACACCCCAACACCTCACCTCCCCAAAATCACAGCCTCCCAAAAAGATCGCTTCCAAAGAAACGAGAAATAAACAGGAGCAAAACCGTGCAGCGTTTCACTTCTTGCACCATGAGGCCAAGCCACCTTCAGGG
>CM054158.1:20799549-20817049 GCA_028751875.1 Rapana venosa
AGAGATAGACAGAGATAGACAGACAGACAGACAGAGACAGACAGAGACAGACAGAGACAGACAGAGACAGACAGAGACAGAGACAGACAGAAACAGACAGAGACAGACAGACAGACAGAGACAGACAGACAGAGACAGACAGAGACTCACAGAGACAGACAGACATACATACAGAGACAGAGACAGACAGACAGAGACAGAGACAGACAGACACAGACAGACAGAGACAGACAGAAACAGAGACAGACAGACAGACAGATACAGACAGAGACAGACAAAGAGACAGTCAGACAGACAAAGACAAGGAAACAGAAACAAGTACTTAGAGACATACAAAGACAAAGACACTTGAAAAACATGGACACTGCTCATCCACGTTGTGTGCTTACCGAATCCCAGTAACTCCCAACATCGAGCACTGGGGCATCGGTGGTCCACAGATAACGCACCTGCCTAGAAAGCGAAAAAGTCTGGGTTCGAACTGTGTGGTGGTTTGATCCCCTTTTGGGCCCGAAACTCCCCCCCCCCATCCATTTTATTTTCTATTTTATTCTTTTATATCGAGGATAATGGAATAAGCGCTTATGTGCTTTTTTTTTACATCCAGTCCCCGTGTGCTTCACATGAATATTCAGTGCAAGTAAAAGAACTCACGGCAATAAGGGAGTTGTCCCTGGGAAAATTTCTGTAGAAAAAAAGCCATTCTGATAGTGAAGCACAGTTGCAGACAGAGAAAAACCAAAACAAGAAAAAACGATAATGGGTGGCGCTGCTCTTGTGGCGACGCGCTCTCCTTGGGGAGAGCGTCCTGAATGTCATGCAGAGAAATTTGCAGTGATTTAAAGTTGTATACGATGCAATACACCACAACACAACATAATAAAATACAATAAATACAATACAATACAATGCAATGCAATACAACACAATACAACACAATACAATACAATGCAATGCAATACAATATAATACAACACAATACAATGCAATGCAAAGCAATACAATACAACACAATATAGTACAGTACAATACAATATAATACGACACAATACAATACAGTAGAATACCATATAATACACTAAGTGACCCCCATGGTATTACACTGGGGAATACTCACGACCACCACCACCACCACCACCACCACCACCACCACACCACCACCAACAACAACAACAACTACAACAGCGAAAACAACAACAACAACAACAGCGAAAACAAGAAGAAGAACAACAACTACAAGAAGAATAGACTTACACGGGAAGTCATCATAGAAAAGGGAAATAAGAAAAATAAAATGACCGTTGTCACATTCAGCTGAGGGGGTGGGGGTGATGTGGGGGTGAGGGGCAGTGGGGGTGGGATGGTGGTGGGGGCGTAGGGGGGCCCATTGGGTGGGTGGGGGGTGGGTGGGTGGGGGGCCCATAGGAAATCTTGATGTTTTGAGCAACTGATAAAAATAGCATCATAGAGTTAATGAGGGTGACACCAGTGCATGGAAATTAATGTTTGGGTGGTTTTCTTTTTTTTATATTATTATTGTCATTCTTATTTATTTCCTTCAGTGACGTCAAACCCGTGTCCGCCAAGTCTAATAATAATAATAATAATTAATAATCATATCTGCAAACATCTTATCGATTTAGGAAGTGACATGATGTGTATAGGCGGAAATGTTTCATTTTGATTTTTTTCTGTTTTTTTTTATAGGTTATTTGTTTGTTTGTTTGTTGTTTTTGTGGTAACAGCAGGGTTTTTTTTGTTTAAAAAAGGCATACAATGCGTTGCCTTTGTTTCCTACTTTGACGTGGAAAAGATTTAATCAAATAAGGTTCATAGTTGCTCTGTTCAATGAGTGAGTGTAGACGACGGATGCTATAGCCGAATGGTTAAGACCGTTGGACTCTAATCCCATGGGTCCATGTCAGCTGTGTGTTTGAATCCAGAGAGAGAGAGAGAGAGAGAGAGAGAGAGAGAGAGAGAGAGAGAGAGAGAGAGAGAGAGAGAGAGAGAGAGAGAGAGAGAGAGAGAGGGAGAGAAAGAGAGAGAAAGAGAGAGAGGGGGGGAGAGAGAGAGAAAGAGAGAGAGAGAGAGAGAGAGAGAGAGAGGGAGAGAGGGAGAGAGAAAGAGAGAGAAAGAAAGAGAGAGAGAGAGGGAGAGAGAGAGAGAGAGAGAGAGAGAGAGAGAGAGAGAAAGAGAGCAAGAGAGAGAGAGAACTAAACACTGAACACTGATGGCAATTTATTGCCATTAACAATACAGTCTCTTTGGCAAGGAGCACTGTATGAACACAATTTAAACAATATGCTTTTTGCAACAAGGAAGTAATGAATACCGAAAGAGGAAAAAGAATCTCCAATAACTACATTTAACCAAATGCATTAATTGTTATCATACATTAATTGTTATCACAAGCTTGCACACACACACCACACACACACACACACACACACACACACACACACACACACACACACACACACACACACACACACACACACACACACACACACACACACACACACACACACACACACACACACACACACACACACACACACCAGGCTAATATCACTGAGAGTGAACAGACGTAAAATCGAATCGACACACACCAGAGTCATGTTCCCCACAAATCAGCAACAGTGTAGGACAAATCGACCACCTGACCCTCACATTCAAATAAGGCAATTCAGCCAACAGAGTTCGTATTCCACAAATATGGAAAACAAACTAGTGTTACATTGAAAAGGTATATCAATTAACTGCAGTTTTCTTTTTTTTCCTGCTGTCCCAAGCAAGGGAGATAAATTTTGCAAGTGATTTAAGAAATTCTTCATCTTCGATCGAGAGAATGCTAACTATATCTCTAATTCTTGAGATTTCTTCATTAAATATGAGGCATTTCTGACAGATGTCATCGTACGAATTACAACCAAACAAAAATGCATTTCATCTTCAGTATGCGCGCCACACATGGGGCGAGAGAGAGAGAGAGAGAGAGAGAGAGAGAGAGAGAAGACGAGAGAGAGAGAGATGAGAGATGAGAGATGAAGAGAGAGAGAGAAAGAGAGAGACAAAGAGAGGGAGAAGTCAGGTTAGGTCAGGTCAAGTCAAATTCTTTTATTTCAAGGATAATGAATAAGCACTCATGTGCTTTTTTTACATCCTGTCCCCGCCCTTATCGGGATAACATCGAGAGAGAGAGAGAGACAGACAGAAACAGAGACACAGAGAGAGAGACAGACAAAAACAGAGACAGAGAGAGAGACAGACAGAAACAGAGCAGAGAGACAGACAGACAGAAACAGAGACAGACAGACAGAAATAGAGACAGAGAGACAAACAGACAGAAACAGACAGAGAGATAGAGACAGAAACAGAGACAGAGAGAGAGACAGACAGACAGAAACAGAGACAGAGAGAGAGAGAGACAGACAGAAACAGACAGAGAAACAGACAGACAGACAAAACAGAGACAGAGAGGGAGAGACAGACAGACAGATAGAAACAGAGACAGAGAGAGAGACAGACAGACAAAAACAGAGACAGAGAGACAGAAACAGAGACAGAGAGAGAGAGACAGACATACCAAAACAGAAACACACAGAGACAGACAGAGAGCACTTTCATACTCAGTTGAAAAAGGTTACAGAAAAATTATTGACTTTAGGAGCAAACTGGTTAAAAAAAAATTTTTTTAAAGGCTTTCGCTTCTAGCTTTCCCATCTTTAAGCCAAAGATGGTCTAGTGGTTAGGTACATGCTGGTGGTACATGGGGATTGACGCTTCTTCATTTCGTGCGTTCGCTGACACCAACTTGTTGTGGTTACTAAGTAAGCCAAGACCTATTATTGGCCAAAGCGTTATTGATTCGGGGTGTCGACGCGTGTGGGAGTGAATGGTTCTGGGTGGAATTGGTTTCATTCTGAATGGAACGCAGCATGCAGTTTATATCTCTATCTCTCTTAAGCCAGCGTGATAGAGACAGGAATAGAAAAGTCAGCGTTTGTAGGGAAAAAGAGGGCACAATGTTTTGGTTCTTCTCTGTTTCTGTCTTTTGTCTCTGTCTGTCTGTCTCTGTCTCTGTCTGTCTCTGTCTCGTTCTTGTTGTTGTTGTTGTTGTTGTTGTTGTTCTTCTTCTTCTTCTTCTTCTTCTTCTTCTTCTTCTTCTTCTTCTTCTTCTTCTTCTTCTTCTTCTTCTTCTTCTTCTCACCTACCCCACTCTGAACAGATTAGGATAATGGAAGAAAACCTAACCCAGAATTCGATACAGAACCCCACCCCCCGCCCCCACCCAGAAAACCATGCATGGAAAAGTAATAAAAGTTGAAGACCCTGAAACTCTTCAACCTACATCCCTATTCAGCTAAAGAGTGACTGCTACAGAGAACCATGCATGACCTTTTTCGGAAAAAAAGAAAGTGTGGGAAAAGACTCTTAGCCCTTTAAGCTTCAGGTGCAACAGGGTTAGTGGTGTGCCGCTGGAAAGACTTTTTCATTTCGTTTAGCAAGCGTCTCCTTGTGCTGTGTAATGGCCACAGCAAGGCCAGCCAATGCTTCATCGATTTGGAACATCACAGGGAAAGTAGTAGGAGCGAATTCGGGGTCTAGAGGTAACGTTAGGTTACGTTAGGAAGCGGAAAGTCCGGGTAATAAGTGTGAGGTGGTTTTATCCCTTTTTGGTCCCAAAATTTCACCCCCTCCCCCCATTCCATCCACTATACCATGAGAGGTGGTCTGGGTGCTAACATTTGTGTATGTAGGAAAAGAATGAGACTATATTTTGTTCTCTCTCTCTCTATCTCTCTCTCTCTCTGTCTGTCTGTCTGTTCTCTTCTTCTTCTTCTTCTTCTTCTTCTTCACACCTTACCCACTCTGAATAGGTATGAATGATGACAAAACCCCAGAGTTTGATACAGATCCCCCCTCCCATCCAGAACACCATGCATGGAAAAGTAATAAAAGTGGAAGACCATGAAACTCTCCGAGCTACATCCCTATTCAGCTAAAGAGTGACTGCTACAGAAAAATCATGCACGGCCTTTTTCGGAAAAATAAAAGTGGGGGAAAAGACTCTTAGCCCTTTAAGCTTCAGGTGCAACAGGGTTAGTGGTGTGCCGCTGGTGCATGGAAAGGCTTTTTCATTTCGTTTAGCAAGCGTCTCCTTGTGCTGTGTAATCGCCACAGCAAGGCCAGCCAATGCTTCATCGATTTGGAACGTCAGGGGGAAAGTAGTAGGAGTGAATTGGTGGTCTAGAGGTAACGTTAGGTTACGTTGGAAAGCCGAAAGTCCGGGTATGAAGTGTTGGGTGGTTTTATCCCTATTTGGTCCCGAAACTTCACCTCCTCTCCCCCCATCCTCTTTGGGCTTAGACCATGAGAGGTGGTCTTTATGTTAACATTTGTATATATAGGAAAAGGACGAGACTGTATTTTGTTCTCTCTCTGTGTGTCTCTCTGTCTGTCTGTCTGTCTGTCTCTCCCCTTCTTCTTTTCTTTTTCTTCTTCTTCTTCTTCTTCTTCTTTTTCTTCTTCTTCTTCTTTTTCTTCTTCTTCTTCTTCTTCTTCTTCTTCTTCTTCTTCTTCTTCTTCTTCTTCTTCTTCTTCTTCTTCTTCTTCTTCTTCTTCTTCTTCTTCTTCTTCTTTGCATTCTTCTTCTTCTTTGCATTCTTCTTCTTTGCATTCTTCTTCTTTGCATTCTTCTTCTTTGCATTCTTCTTCTTCTTCTTTGCATTCTTCTTCTTTACACCTACCCCACTCTGAACAGGTTAGGATAATGGAAAAAAACATCCTAACCCAGAATTGGATACAGAACTCCACCCCACCCCAACCCAGAAAACCATGCATGGAAAAGTAATAAAAGTTAAGACCATGAAGCTCTCCGACCTACATCCCTATTCAGCTAAAGAGTGACTGCTACATAAAAACCATGCACGGCCTTTTTCGACAAAAAAGAAAGTGGGGAAAAGACTCTTAGCCCTTTGAGCTTTAGGTGCAACAGGGTTAGTGGGGTGCCGCTGGTGCAAGGAAAGGCTTTTTCATGTCGTTTAGCAGGCGTCTCCTTGTGCTGTGTAATCGCCACAGCAAGGCCAGCCAATGCTTCATCGATTTGGAACGTCAGGGGGAAAGTAGTAGGAGTGAAATTCGGGGTCTAGAGGTAACGTTGCGTTATGTTAGAAAGCGGAAAGTCCGGGTATGAAGTGAGCGGTGGTTTTATCTCTGTTTAGTCCGGAAACTTCAGCTACCTTCCCCATTCCATCCACTAGGCCATGAGTGGTAGTCTGGGTGCTAATATTTGTGTATAACGGAAAAGGATGAGACTATATTTTGTTCTCTCTCTCTCTCTCTCTCTCTCTCTCTCTCTCTCTCTCTCTCTCTCTCTCTCTCTCTTTCTCTCTTTCTCTCTCTTGTTGTTGTTGTTGTTCTTCTTCCTCCTCTTTTTCTCACCTTCCCCACTATGAATAGGTAGTGATGAAACCCCCCCCAGAGTTCGAAACAGAAAATAACCCCAGAAAACCATGCATGGAAAAGTAATAAAAGTGGGAGACCATGACACTCTCTGACCTACATCCCTATTGAGCTAAAGAGTGACTGCTAGAGAAAACCATGCACAGCCTTTTTCGGAAAAATAAAAGTGGGGGAAAAGACTCTTAGCCCTTTAAGCTTCAGGTGCAACAGGGTTAGTAGCTTTTTCATTTCGTTTAGCGAGCGTCTCCTTGTGCTGTGTAATCATCGCCACAGCAAGGCCAGCCAATGCTTCATCGATTTGGAACGTCAGGGGGAAAGTAGCAGGAGTGAACTTGATGGTCTAGAGGTAACGTTAGTTACGTTAGAAAGCGGAAAGTCCGGGTATGAAGAGTGTGGCGGTTTTATCCCCATTTGGTCCCGAAATTTCAGCCCCCTCCCCCATTCCATCTACTTAGACCATGATTGGTAATCTGAGTGCTAATCTTTTGGATGAGATGATAAACTGAGATCTGTGTGTTACATATATTAAGCTCATGTAAAAGAACCAACGGTGACAAGGGAGTTGTTCCTGGCAAAATTCTGTAGAAAAGAGCCACTATGATAGGAAAAGAAAAGCCACAATTGCAGACAAGAATAGCACTAAAAAGTAATGGGTGGCGCTGCTCTTGTGGTGACGCAATCTCCCCAGGGAGAGCAGCCCGAATATCATGCAGAGAAATCTGCCATGACTTAAAATGATACACCATACAAACGTAGTTTGAAGGTCATAGTTATATCTATTTTGTAAACAATGTTAATGTGCATTCATCAACAAATGACAGCCCATGATTAACGTTTGTTGTTATTGAGAATGTTTTTCATGCATAATATTATAATTATTATGTATTTGTAACTATGAGATAAAATTTTAAAAGTTTTACAAAAACGGAATTTACCCTTCTGTTTGTTTTCTTTCAGTGACGTCAGCTTCTACTCAGGGTATTCTATAATGCCAGCCATTGCTTTATTGATCAGCACAAAACATGGCCAGGAGTTGATGGTACTCTTTGAAATTGCTTTCTGTTAAAAGGGAAGTACAAACAAACCGAAAACCCCAGAGTAAAGAAAGAAGGTGGAAGGAACCCTACAAAACGAAATTGTAGAAAAAGGAAAACCAGAACAGGGAAAGACCCAGTTTCCTTTTTTCAGCCCAGAGCCTGCAGAACGTTGTGGCTACACATAACGGTTAGATTCTCGCCCTTTCCCTACTATTTTCATATTATCACTCATGCATTCGTACAAGACGTACTAAGGCACCCACAGAAATAAAAACCCTTTCTTTGTGAAAGATTAGCCCCTGACTCAAAACTCAGGACAACACAGGCAAATTTGGTAGGTTTGACCTTTAAAAAAAAATTTCAGCAAACACTGTGCCCTCTCAGTCCTTTTTCGTCTGCTAGCTGCCTCACCACAATATGCATGGCGTGGTCAAAACTGTAGTAGCACAAGCAATCCTCATTTGATGCACATTTACTACTTTCTCATCACTACCTGGTGTTCATCTATGGCCTCAACCCCCCCCCCCTCCCAAAGTACACAGTGCATTTTTTCATATTTTACAAAATCTGTGAAATCCAGCAAAAATTCTGACTGGCACTCTATTCATGATATTACATGACCCAGAAGCTTACCTTTATGTGTAACCTGTGGCTTGTTGAAAACTGGTAAAATAGCTCTCCAGCTTTTTTCATCCTACCTGACTTGTAGTCTTGTAAACTCTTGTGGCACCCATGAATAAAGATTTGCAACCAGCTTTTCTGTAGCTACAGGCAAACCAGGGTTATTGGTGTGGAGACTAACGCTTTCCATTTTGTTGGCTGATGTCAACTTCTGCCCAACTGATTCTGATACTAAATACCAACAATGATTTATAGCCTAGAGACAAGGCACGTACGTGTGGGGAGTAAACGGTGCTCTTTTGGAGTTAGGTTCTGTTGGAAGGAAAGCATATAGTGACATGGGTACTGCTATGTCCGCTTTGTATATATGGAGCACTGGAATGAGAACTTTTGAGAAGTCTAGTTTAGTATATTCATAGATAAAATTGCAGTAAAAATGTGTTGCGTCGAGACTTTCTGTTATCTATAAAAAAAAAAGTGTCTAAATGTTTTTAAACATAATCACCAGCATCAGCATCACTACCAATACCACCACCACCACCGCCACCGCCACCGCCGCCGCCGCCGCCGCCGCCGCCGCCGCCACCACCACCACCACCACCACCACCACCACCACTACTACTACTTCTACTTCTACTACTGTTGCTGCTGCTGCGGCTGCTGCAGTTGCTGCTGCCACTGCTGCTATTATTACTACTACTTCCGGTATTGTTGCTGCTGCTGATAGTAATGATGCAACCAAAGATAATGGTAATGTTGCTGATAATAGAAATGGGGTTTCCTGCACTTTTTTAAATAGTTATTTTTCACTAACTACAGCCCCTGTTGCAAAGTGAACTAGGTCACTTTGAAGGAGAGAAAAAACAACAACAAACAAATCCCCTTACCGAAACCAAGATTTCAGGTGAATGTGTGCGCGTGTACATGTGTTTTGGCGTACTCTTTATGTTTCCTTTCATTTTGTTTTATAGTTTAAGAATGTTAAAACAAAATATTCCAAGAAAAAGACACACAGATTATGTTAAGTTCTCTAGGAAGAAGGTTAGGACAGAAGAGTTTTAAAAAATGCACAACAGAGAATCTGTTTATAGAGGAAATAAACACAATGATGCACAAACTCAATATATTTTGCGCACATGTTAAAACCCGTTTCGCTTTTCGGAAGAGTAGGCCATTGTGTGCTAGTGGGAACAGACGACAAAATTTACAAAACCACATACACACGGGAACTGGATGTAGAAAAAGCACATAAATGCGTATTCCATTATCATTTATTCATTATTAAATGAATAAATGAATAAATAAAGAAACAAATGAATAAATGAATCAATCAATAATTCAATGACCGAGTCAATAAATAAAAGAAAGAATAAATCAATGGATGAATGAATGGATCAATCAATAAAATCAATCAATCAATCAATCAAATCAATCAATACAACAGTGGTTGCGTTTTTTCATTGCTAAGCTATCTTCCCCAAATACATCTACTTGGTTCAGTTTACCTCTCTGTTGCATCTACACGACATCTGTACCTGTTTCTGCATTTGCCGCTGTTTCCTTTTTCCTCTCCCTCCAAACATATTCCTTTCAACCCCCACACCCGTCTCCTGAATAAGTTATATAGAATGCTGAGTAATCAGAGTTGCAGACACAAAAAAATCATGCATGGCGATGGTAGCAAAACCCGAAAGGACAGAACACTGTGTGACAATCTCCATATTCAGCTAAGAGGGCCAGCGAAAATCAGGGCCTTAGGGGAACTGGCGAAGTGGCTTCCAGATTTATAGCTGCAGGCCAAACAGGGTTATAGCGGTGTGCTGCTGGTGCAAGGAAAGGCTTTTCCCTCCTTTAGCAGCATCTCTCCTTGTGCCATGTAATCAGGAGAATGCCAAACTGATGCTTGATCTATTTGGGGGGACAGTACGAACGACAGATGTATAGGATGGTGAAAGGTGTTTCAAAGCTGGGTTTCTGTTTGAATGCAAGCGGTGGTGTGTGTGTGTGTGTGTGTGTGTGTGTGTGTGTGTGTGTGTGTGTGTGTGTGTGTGTGTGGTGTGTATGTATGTGTGTATGTGTGTCTGTCTGTCTGTCTGTCTGTCTGTCTATCTATCTATCTATCTATCTATCTATCTATCTATCTATCTATCTATCTATCTATCTATCTATCTATCTATCTATCTATCTATCTATCTATCTATCTATCTATCTATCTATCTATTCAACTTCATGTTGGGATCACAGAGTGTTTGTGGAATAGTTCAGTCTAATAAATGCATACTAAAGAGATGGACTTACCTTTTTCGTTAACCCCCCCCCCCCCCACGACTGTTTGCACATTTGCTCATTCTAATAAATGCATACAAAAGTGATGCGCTTACTTTTTGTTTTAAAAATGTTTATAGAGTTGTGACATTACAAAAAAGTTTCATAATTATGCAAATAACAATAACTTAGTGTGCTTCTTTTGATCAGGTTTTACTATTTCCTGCTAGCTTCAGTGTAAAGTTGCAAACTTAAGTGGTTCGGGCACGTCACACGAACATTTGAACTAGCCAAGACTGTCCTACAGGGAACAAACAGTACAAGGAAGGAGACGAAGAGGCAGACAGAGAAAACGATGGGGAAGACAACATCGGAGAGTGGACTGGCCTTGAGTGGAACGAATTACTACGGAAAGCAGAAGACCGCGGAAATTGAGGATGCTGGCTGCAAAGTCTTCATTAGTGCCCCCCAAAGTCCACGGGACATTAAGCCTCTGACAAGTCAGTCCAGCGCATCCGACTTCAAGCACAAGACAGAACTGTTCTCTTTTAAGTCTTTCTGGGAGAAAAAGGCAGGAGAATAGATCAAAAGGCAACAAAAAAGAAAGGAAGAAGGAGGTGACATGACAGGAAGAAAAGGAACAAGGGAGAAACAAAGAAAGTGATAGAAAAGAGGAAATTTCCGGCACAAATTTTCCGGAATGTGGGGATGCTAGTTATACTGACAGACCCCTAGGACTCCCACGGGGAGGGAGGGGGGTGTGTGGATGTATGTATGTGTTTGGGGTGGGCATTTAGAAACTGGCAAAACAGGACCCAGCAGCAATCTGCTGTAAAGGCCAGATGAGATCACCAATGTGTCACAATGGCATTGACTTTAACGCTTCTTATTTACCACACTGACCTCAACTTGTGCTGGGAGAAATCGATAAAGAAGCCAGCCATAGCTGTGGTGATTTTACTACAGGACAGTTACTTTTGAAAATTGCTTTCTTTTCGTAAAGGACAAAACAAGTCAATCTCGAATGCAAAAATTTAAAAAAAAAGAAAAAAGAAGAAAAAATCCATACAAACTTAATGCTGAAAAGGAAACCAGGACATTCGGTGACCCATTTTCCATTTTTATATTCAGCTCAGGGTCCTAGAGAAAGTTGTGGCCTTTTGGGAATTGGTAAAATGGCTCCCGTGGGTACGGGATAGCTCAGTGGTCAGAGCACTGGCTTTCCCCCAAGCTAAGGTTAAGCAGCATCGAGCATGGTTACCACTTGGATGGGTGACCGTTTGCGGGCCTTGGCTTTAGTGCAGTCCCCCAGTTCACCCAGCTGTAAATGGGTACTTTCCTCTTTAGGGTCAGGGAAGGTAAAGCAGCGAGGGAGAGGAGATGGGCGCCGCCCTCAATATGCTGGTCCCTAGAGAAGCTGAGGTCTCTGATGCCTTGCTCACCTACGACCACACAGGTTAAGGGAACACCTTTAAGATGGGTCCCAGCTATCCAGCTACAGGCCAAATAGGGTTTTATGGTCTGCTGCCTGCTTATGTAGATTAACAACACTGTATATTTTTTTACACTGACATCAAGTTTTGCTCCCTGAGCCCAATGGTATAGAATAACAGTCCATAGGTTATGGCTTAAACAAAAAATACGTGCAGGAGTAGGAGATAATCTTTAAAGTTAGTTTTTTTCTTTAGAAAGCGTATTTGGAAATACTTCTAGTTTATTGTTTTATTCAATTTTACTATTTACAATTTTATTTGTTTTTTTATTTCGAGGATAATGAAACAAACACTCATGGGTTGTTTTTTTAAAAAATCCAGTCCCAATATGTATGCAGCTTTGTAAATTTTGTCATGTTCCCATCAGTACATAATGACCTACTCTTCCGAAAAGCGGAACGGGTTTTAACTTGAGCATCTAGAGAGTTTTCTTTGAAAGAGACAAGACAAGAGTAAAAGGGAAAAAAATGAAGATAGAACAGAAACGCTGTGCAGAGAGACAAAAACGAAATCAAACTAAAGGTAACCAAAGTCAACACTACAGTGTTTTGAATGTGTGTTTTACGTGGCTGGGCATTCCTTTCCAGCTACTGCTAATTTCTCCCCCCCCCCTCCCCCAACCCCTTCCCCATTTCTGTCAGTGTGCACCTATATTTCTCTCTGTTTCTAGTTCTGTGTTTGCTGCTATCTCTCCCCCCCCCCCTCTCCCACCACCTGTAGCTCATACATCCCGTCTCCATCGTCCCCTCCCTTCTCACCCATATGAAGTTATGCAAGATGGGATAGCCTGGTGGTTAGAGTAATATGCATTGCGCTCGTGATCTGCTGACCCTGGTTTGAATCTCGTTCAAGAGGATTTTTTCATCTGAACTTAACATCAATGCTGACTCCTCTCTCCACAAAAGTCCTTTGGATGAGACAGTAAACCGAGGTCCCGTGTACGAACGCGGGCAGAACATCTTGCATACACGTTAAAATCCGTTCCCCCTTTCGGAAGAGTAGGCCATCGTGTACCGGGGGGGTGGGGTGGGGGGGCAGATAACAAAATTGACTTCACCGCATACACACACACGGGAACAGGCTGTAAAATAAGCACATGAGCGCTTAGTCCATTATCCTCGAAATGAAAGAATAAAATAAAATACATAAAATGTTTTTCAGTAATCAGGAACAGAGCCAGAAAAAAATGAAAGAAAAGAAATGGCATGGTGTCAGCAATAATATGGAAATCAGGAAAACTATAGAGGGGTTTCGGCTTCAGTGAAAGGATCACACAATACCATGGCCCTTTTTGGGGGGTGGGGGTGGAACTGGTGGAATGGATTTCAAGCTTTCCGTTTCTAGGCCAAAAGTCACACAATATCATGACCTTTTTGGGAACTGGTGAAATGGCTTTCAAGCTTTCCATTTCTAGGCCAACAATCACACAATAGCATGGTCTTTTTTGGGAACTGGTGGAATGGTTTCCAAGCTTTCCATTTCCAGGCCAAACAGGGTTAGTGGTATGCTGTGCTGTTGGTGCCTGGAGATGAATGATCTTCCTTTCCTCCAGTGGCATCAACTTGAGCTCAGGGAACCCATTAGCGTAACGCCTGCCAAGGCAGTATTGATTAGTGATGAGACTGTATAATATTATAGGTGTTCGTTGTTGTTGAAGCTAGTTTCTGTTGAAAGGCACACAACAATTACTTTTATTGCACTTGTATAAAAGAATGAACATTTTTACATATGCACTGTCCAACTAAAAACTGTATGCATCAGAATGATGTAGAAAATGACTCGAAGTGTGGTTGTTTTATAAAAAAGCAAGTCAATAAGGTGAAAAATGTTACCACTGCTGTTACTTCTACTTTATTTTGTGTGTGCTATATTGATTTTTAGGTCCTACAAGCTCTATTTGAACAGTCTTCTTGGAAAATCAAATTTATTGGCTAAGTAAACTTAAAAGAAACAACCCTCATATACCTAAGCATCCTTAGCTGGAATGTAATGCATATATGGTTTGTCTCCTTAACGTTTCATGTATTTTTCCTTGGTTTTAATCTTTCTGATCTTGTTTCTTTTTCTGAACTAAGAAATGCAGAAACTATATATAAAAAAATACATGATTCTAAGGTTGTCTATGGAGGAGAATTTGTTGTGCAGTTTTAAACGGTCTGAAATCAAAGGTGAGAGAAAAAAACACATTGAAAATATTTGTTTTAAGGTCAATTTAATAGTAAGTTACTGTGTGTGGCATCATTAATAATTATGTCATAACGTAGCACTTCTGCAGGTTTACTCCATCTCTGTGCTTTGCATTAAGGGTGTCTACACCCATCTTTGTGACTTGCTGTTCTGTCTATCTGTCTGTCTAAAAGCAATGCCTGCCTTCGCATTAATTTTTGCTTCTGCTAGTCTCTCTCTATTTCTGTCCCTATCTCATTCCCTGTCTTTATGTGTCTGTCTGTCTGTCTGTCTCCTCTCCCTCTCAATATCTACCTCTGTACCACCCGTCTACTCTATCTCTCCCTCTCCCTCCACCCCCTCCCCCCTCTCTCTATTTCTCTCTCTCCCAGAGTGTGTGTGTGTGTGTCTCTCTCTCTCACATTTCCACTCCTGTAGCCACCAGTCCACTCAACGACGCAACGATGCCAAGTAACCAATGTAAAAATAATAAACAAACAAACCCAGACAAACCCCAAAATGGAAAGTCTCACACGCTGGTAGTAAAAAAAAAGCAACCGAGTAACAGGAAAGAGGGTGAGAACCTTATTTTTTCAGGTGAGAGGGCCAAAAACCCCAAAACAAAATCATGGCCTTTTGGGAACTGGCAAAAACGGCTCTGACCTTTCTGGCTTCTGGCCAAACAGGGTTAATGGTCGTGTGCTGGTGGGGGCAGTACAGTAGGTGGGGATTCAAAGCAGCGAGGGAGAGGAGATGGGCGCCGCCCTCAATATGCTGGCCCCCTAGAGAAGCTGAGGTCTCTGACGCCTCGCTCCCCAACGGCTGCGTAGGTTAGTACTTTCGTTCTCTGGCATCGGCTTCTGCTTTGCTGTGTCTGATAATAGCAGCCAATGTCTTTATTGGATTCAGGGAAGTGACAGATGAAATGATTATAGAAATGAATCTGTGCACTCAGAATTAGTTTCTGCTGGTTTGACAGTCGATGGTTTGTTTTCATTGCACGCCAGAAAGTTGACCAAATTGATAAATGACTGTGCCAAACATTATAATGAATATTATATGGTTGATATGTTGTATTGGCTGTCCAAAAAAGTAATAGGAATAAGAATAGCAATATATCATCAATGATATTGATAATAATCGTGGCACTGCTGCTGCTACAACAATAACGATAACAACAAACTAATGCTGCTGATACTCCTTACTACTACTACTACTACTACTACTACTACTACTACTACTACTACTACTACTACTACTACTACTACTACTACTACTACTACTACTACTACTACTACTACTACTACTACTACTACTACTACTACTACTACTACTACTACTACTACTACTACTACTACTGCTGCTGCTGCTGTGCTGCTGCTGCTGCTGCTGCTGCTGCTGCTGCTACTACTACTGCTGCTGCTGCTGCTGCTGCTGCTGTTGCTGCTGCTGCTGCTGCTGCTGCTGCTGCTGCTGCTACTACTACTACTACTACTACTACTACTGCTGCTGCTACTAGTGCTCCTACTGCTGCTCCTACTGCTGCTGCTGCTGCTACTACTACTACTACTACTACTACTACTACTATTACTACTACTCCTACTACGCTACTACTACTACTACTACTACTACTACTACTACTACTACTACTACTACTACTACTACTACTACTACTACTACTACTACTACTAACACGACCAGCCAACATGGCACAAGTAGTAAGTACGTTGAATTCCCGGTTAGAAGATCGTAGGTTTGAATCCCGTTGGGGCTATAGACATTTTTAAAGACTCTAGCCACTCTTATCCAGGGTGACTTTTCTATGGGGGACCATACTCTTGAGCCTCATTCACTCTTTTATGCAGACCAATTTTTTTAAAGAGTTGCCCCATAAACTGACTTGGCTAACACTGCAGGTGTCTGCATCTCTTGTGAGTTGATTGGTACCAATCCAATCCAATCCAATCCTGTGGTTTATAGCTCCTGCCATCCTGATTGGTGCCAGGGTATAACTATCATGATTGAAGGCATAGACTGCAGGTCTGTCAAGTACTTTCAGAGTTGGTGGTGCTTTTCCATAGCAGCAACGTTGCTTTGTCGTAATTACCATTGTTCATCACGTCAAAAAAAAAGAAAACGACCTTGATTAAGTTTTCCTCCATTATTCTGGTCTATATGATGATGACCTCAGTGTTTTTGGTTTCCGATACATTTTGTGTGCCTGTGGTGAGTTTGTGTCAAAGACATTGAGATCAGAGGTTTGTGGGGAAGAATATCGTCGGAGTGATGTTGAGTAGCTGGTGGTCACCACTCCAGGTGGATGGATGTCTCACTCAATCTTCCTCTACGGATTAGCCATTATTGTTGTCAGTAGGTGGCATAGGTGTGGACAGGATAGCTCACTGGTCAGAACACTCGCTTTCCCCGAAGCTAAGTTTAAGCAGCATCGAGCGTGGTTACCACTTGGATAGGTGACCGTTTGCACGCTTTGGTTTCAGTACAGTTCCCCCAGTTCACCCAGCTGTAAATAGGTACCTGCCCTCTTTTAGGGTTAGGGAAGGTAAAGCAGCGAGGGAGAGGAGATGGGCGCCGCCCTCAATATGCCGGCCCCTGGAGAAGTTGAGGTCTCTGACACCTCGCCCCTCAACGACCGCATAGGTTATAAGAACACCTTACCATTTACCTTTTAGGTGGTATAGTGGGTGGTGTTGTGTGTATGTGGGCCCAGAACAGGTATCATTGAGTACCATCAAAGTAATCGTGTGGCAGTGCTGGGTCCTTCTGGCTGCTGGACTCATGGCAGGTCAACAGTTATAAGCTTCTCATTGACTTCCGGCCCTAAAAAAGAACGCCATGATGAGCCCATGCAAGGTTGTGAGCATTAAGGTCGGAGTGAGAAACATGGGAACAGCATACAAAAAGGTAAAGGTGTCCCATAACCTATGTGGTCGTAGGGGAGCGAGGCATCAGAGGCCTCAGCTTCTCAAAGGGCTAGCATATTGAGGGCGGCGCCCATCTCCTCTCTTTCGCTCCTTTACCTTCCCTGACCCTAAAGAGTGCAGGTACACATTTACAGCTGGGTGGTGAACTGGGGTACTGCACTGAGGCCAAAGGGCACAAACGGTCACCCATCCACTTGGTAGCCACGCTCAATACTGTTTGACATTGGCTAGGGGAAAGCGAGTGATCTGACCATTTAACAACATACAGAATACAAGAGATGAGTAGCAAAACAAAAATCAAACAAAAAACAAGAAGAATACAAGAACGAAAGCAAACAAAGCGCCATACTCGAAATGACACGAAATTCAAACATGAACATTTTGCGTGAAGAGTCCCAGTTGTCTTTTGTGTGTGTGTGTGTGTGTGTGTGTGTGTGTGTGTGTGTGTGTGTGTGTGTGTGTGTGTGTGTGTGTGTGTGTGTGTGTTTCTTCTTCTTTCTCCGCATAAACT
>CM054158.1:20827049-20837049 GCA_028751875.1 Rapana venosa
GAGGGGAGAGAGAGAGAGAGAGAGAGAGGAGAGAGAGAGAGAGAGAACTCGAATATTTTATTGAGGGTAATTGGATAGGCCAGAGGCTTCTTTACACCAGGCCCTCATGGAGGGAAAATGGAAACAATCATGAATAAATCAATGAATTAATAAACAAGATAATGTCAAATGAGAGAGAGAGAGAGATGTGGGGGGGAGGGGGAGCATGTCACATTATAAAATTTGATCAAAAGATTTTGGAGTTAGCTGAGAGAGATTTATGCAAGAATGAAAGTTTGGTTATTTAAAACATTTATAGAAGTAGCAAGATTCAGAGAGAGAGAGGAGAGAGAGAGAGAGAGGAGGAGAGAGAGAGAGAGAGAGAGAGAGAGAGAGAGAGAGGAGAAGAGAGAGAGAGAGAGAGAGAGAGAGAGAGAGGAGAGAGAGAGAGAGAGAGAGAGAAAATATATCAATTTATAACATTGTGATGGAAAGATTGGGGTTTTCACTGAGAGAGAATATGCAAGAAAGAAAGTTTGATTATTTAAAACATGTATAGAAGTTGCAAGATTCTGCAGAAAGAAAATGGATTGTTTAAAAGTATTTCTTTTTAAAGAGTCTATATTTTGTTCAATACCATATAAATTCAGCAGTTCGACAAAGTTTTAAATGCTTCTTGAAAACTTGCGAAATTGTTATGACGAATTTACTACTATGCCCTATTGAACTTTTTTGAATGCATAATAAAGAATTTTTGTTTTATCTCATTGTTCGTTTGTTTATTTATATGCTTGTATGTTCCTCTTTCATTATGAAGTATTTCGTTTATTGCTGCTGCTGCTGCTGCTGCTGTAGCTGCAATTGACAAGATGCTGTGTTAATTGCTGCTGTTGTCGTAGCGGTTGTTGTTTGTTTGTTGTTGTTGTTGTTCTTCTTCTTCTTCTCTTTTTTGTTGTTCTACTTGTTCTTGTTTTTGTTGTTGTTGTTATTCTTCTTGTTGTTGTTTTCTTGATGTTGTTGTTGTTGCTATCTTCTTTTTGTTCTTTTTCTTGTTCTTCTTGTTCTTGTTCTTCTTCTTGTTCTTTTTGCTCTGGTTCTTCTCCTCCTCCTTCTTCTATATTAAAAACGTAGATTAGCCACACACATGGAAGGATAGAAGAAATCACAATATTCACGCTACCATAAGAATGAATAATAACTTTACATGTTGTTGGTTTTTTTTTTAACATATTTATTTTGTATTGCTTCATGATGACTAATGAAAACAGAGAAACAAGCAAAGGTTATCTTGTGCCATGGTTATCCAGTTGTCAACATTTTAAGATTTGGTAATTATGGTTTAAGAAATGAAAGGAATCAATCTAAAAGTCAGCCACACTTGAGATAATTATGCGTACAGCTGTGCTGTTTTGTACATATAGCTAACCACAACACAAAGAACTTGAAAAATCATACCCACTTCTCGTCGTCCTGTGTGGACTAATAGCTAGTATCACAGTGATTTCCTGGAGGTATGGTTGAGCCGAAAGTGCGTTATTCTGGGTGACCCAAAGATAATAAAGTGAAGAACGTGCAACACTAGCGTCAACATCGACAACAACAGCAATAATAACAGCAACAACAGCAACGGCGGCGGTGGCAGCGGCGGCAGCAGCAGCAGCAGTAGCAGCAGCAGCAGCAGCACCCCCTCCACCACCACCATCACCACCACCACCACCACCACCACCACCACCACCACCACCACCACCACCACCACCACCATCATCATCATCATCACCACCACCCCACCACCACCACCACCACCAACATCACCACCACCACCACCTACAACAACAACAACAAACAGCAACGTCGTGTAATAGCCAGACAAAGCCTTTCAAATCTTAAGCAAATATAACACACCTTCGGTAAAGATTGAATTCTCCTCTACTTGTGTAGTTACATTAGTCATACACACTGACCACTAAGCAAAACAAACAAATAAAAACAACCAAAGGAAAGAGAGAAAGAAGAAATGAAACCAGAATAAAAACAATTTAAAAAAAAAACCCCAATATATGGCCAACAAAAGTATTATAAAAAACCCAATATGTGGCCAACAAAAATATTATTAAAAAAACACCCAATATGTGGCCAACAAAAATATTATTAAAACCCCCCCAATATGTCGTAAACAAAAATATTATTTAAAAAAAACCCAATATGTGGCCAACCAAAATGTTATTTATATAAAATCCCCCAATATGTGACCAACAAAAATGTTATTTAAAAAACCAATATGTGGCCAACAAAAGTATTATTACCCCCCCCCCCCCAATATATGGCCAACAAAAATATTATTTAAAAAAAAAAAACACCCAATACGTGGCCAACAAAAATGTTATTAAAAAAAAACCCAATATGTGGCCAACAAAAGTATTATTGAAAAAATCCAATATGTGGCCAAGAAAAATATAAAAACCCAATATGTGGCCAACGAAAATATAAAAACCCCTATATGTGGCCAACGAAAATATATAAAAACCCCAATATGTGGCCCCAAAAATATTACTAGAAAAACCCCAATATGTGGCCAACCAAAATATTATTTAAAAAAACCCAATATATGGCCAACAAAAATATTATTTAAAAAAACCAATGTATGGCCAGCAAAAATATTATTTTAAAACCCCAATATGTGGCCAACAAAAATATTAAAATAAAATCCCAATATGTGGCCAACAAAAATATTATAACCCCCCCCCCCCCCAATATGTGGCCAACAAAAAAAACAAAAAAAACACCCAATATGTGGCCAACAAAAATATTTAAAAATCCCAATATGTAGCCAACAAAAATATTTAAAAATCCCAATATGTGGCCAACAAAAATATCATTACCCCCCCACACACACACACACACACACAATATGTGGACGTAGGGACTGGTGGGGTGGCTCCTAGCTTTTTTTCCTTCTCTGAAATCTGAAATGACTGTGGTATGTATGGACAATGCTCGTGGGAAATGACCGCCACTTATCTTTGGAGAGATGGGTCAACTGCTGTTGCTGAAGCATTAGCGCTCATGCATTGCCTATCAATAATGCAAACATCGCTCCTCTCTCTGTCTGTCTGTCTGTCTGTTTGTCTGTTTGTCTGTTTGTCTGTCTCTATCTGTCTTTCAGTCTGTTTCTGTCTCTTTGTCTCTCTCTCTGTCTCTGTCAGTTTGTCTGTCTCTGATCTGTTTGTCTGTTTCAGTTTCTTGTCTCTGTCTTTCTCTCTGTCTCTGTCAGTTTGTCTTTCTCTATCTGTCTGTTTGTCTGTTTCAGTTTCTCTGTCTCTGTCTTTCCTCTGTCTCTGTCAGTTTGTCTGTCTCTATCTGTCCGTTTGTCTGTTTCTGTTTCTCTGTCTCTGTCTGTTTCTCTGTCCCTGTCCGTCTGTCTCTATCCGTCTGTAGGTCTGTTTCTGTCTCTTTGCCTCTGTCTCTCTCTCTCTGTCTTTTTCTGTCTGTCTCTCGATCTGTGTCTCTGTGTCTCTTTCTGTCTGTCTGTCTATGTCTCTCAACACGCGCATGCACGCAGACACACACATGCACACAGATACATATACACACACGCACACTCTCTCTCTCTCTCACACACACGCACACAAACAAACACAAACACGCGCGCACACGCACGCACTCACGCACGCACGCACGCACGCGCACGCACGCACACGCGCGCACGCACAACACACCGAGGTTTTCTCAAAGTGCCCGTTGGTTGTTGTGAAGCCATTTTTAACACGCTTGTTTACTTTAAAGAGCAACATCAATTCGAGTTTCGAATCCTTTTCCTTAATGTATTGCCTATGAATAATCCAAACATTCTCTCTCTCTCTCACCACAACCCACCCACCCACCCACCCACCCACACACACACACACACACACACACAACACACACACACACACACACCACACACACACAACACACACACACACAACCACACTCTCTCTCTCTCTCCTCCTCTGTCACTCACTCACTCTCTCCCTCACTCTCTCTCCCACCCCCACCCCCTCTCTCCCTTCCTCCCTCTCTCTCTCTCACTCCCTCACTCACTCACTCCTTGTCTTTCTCATGATTAATCTTCTTGTTTTAAAACCACTTTTGTTACCCTTGTTTACTTTTTTGTAATTCTGTAAAAAAAAAAAATCCCACAGCCCTAGAGTATTGAAAAAAATGGGCCACAAACTTTGCACAAGGGAGGAATGAGGGGGTAGAGGGGTGATGGGTGAGGGGGGGGGGGGGGGGGGGGGCAAGGGGGGTAGGGGGGGGAGAGGGTGGGCTTAGCAATACCCCCACAGGGCACCTAAAGGTTTACCGCCATTTATCTCTGGCTATTGACGTCACTTCCTGTTTTTAGAGAGCTTAACAATTACAGTCAAGTTTAAAAAAAAAAATCGATTTAGGAGAAGAAAAAAGAAAAACAAGGTTTAAACAAACTGACTGATGCATTGTAAGGGATGTTGAACATGATTAAAAAATTTTTTAAACAAAACTTTCCCACCCCCACTCCCCCACCCTGTGGGCATGGGAAGGGGGGGGGGAAAGGGATGGGGGGTCTGTCAGTATAAATAGCATCTTCACCTTCTTAAAATCAATTTTCCTCTTTTCTATTACTTTATTTCTGCTTTGTTCCTTTTTGTTCCTGTCACTTCCTTACAGTCTATTTTCTGCTTTCTCGGTCCATTCTTCTGCCGTTTCTTTCCAGAAAGATAACATTTTTCTCATATGCCTGATTGATCTGGTGCTTAACGGCATCGTGACGCATTTTCGCTCATATGACAGACAACAATAGTTGCTGTCTGAGTGTTCGAAGAAGAAGAAGAAGAAGAAGAAGAAGAAGAAGAAGAAGAAGAAGAAGAAGAAGAAGAAGAAGAAGAAGAAGAAGAAGAAGAAGAAGAAGAAGAAGAAGAAGAAGAAAAAGAAGAAGAAGAAGGAGGAGGAGGAGGAGGTGGAGGAGAAGAAGAAGGAGAAGAAGAAAAAGAAGAAGAAGAAGAAGAAGAAGAAGGAGGAGGAGGAGGAGGAGGAGGAGGAGGAGGAAGAGGAGAAGAAGAAGTAGAAGAATAATGAATGAAGAAAACGAACACATCCACACACAGCTAACATCAAATAATACAAAAAGCACCCCCCCCCCCCCACGAATGAACGAAAAAAAAGAGTCAAAAGCTGAATAAAAAAAATACAGACCTAAACAGATACATAAATTCATAGATGAATGAACTGGGTTGCTTTTTTTTATATAAGTAAATATATAAAATAATCGCATATTATATATATATTTATATATATATATATATATATATATATTTCGGGGACGGGATAGCTCAGTGGTCGGAGCACTCGCTTTCCCCAGCCAAGTTAAGCAGCGTCGAGCGTGGTTACCAGTTGGATGGGTGACCGTTTGCGCGCCCTGGCTTCAGTACAGTTCCCCCAGCTGTAAATGGGTACCTGCCCTCTTTAGGGTCAGGGAGGGTAAAGCAGCGAGGGAGAGGAGATGGGCGCCGCCCTCAATATGCTGGCCCTAGAGAAGTGAGGTCTCTGACGCCTCGCTCCCCTACGACCTTACAGGTTATGGGACTCCTTTACATTTACCTTTCATATATATATATATATATATATATATATGAATATATATATATATATAACGAACTGACTAGATTAATACGCAAGTGCAAAAGAAAACCAATATTGAAGAATGATAAAAAACTAGATTAATCAATTTCCTTTTATTCGTTCTCTACAAACAAAACATCAAAAAATGAAAAAGCACTGGTTACTACCATGCGATACAAAAGGAAGGCAGACAAACAGCTTCACAGCAAATAATAAAAAATTAAAACAAACCAGCGAGGGTAACCACATTATTAACAACAGAAAAACAAATTGTAGGCTGATTGATAGATTTCAATAGCAAACAAGGGCAAAATACAGGCCACTTATTCATCGTCCACAAAAGAGAAAGTACAGACATGAAAGTCAAATCTCACAGGACAAAAAAAAAAACACATAATAATAATCGTATAAAAATCGATTTCTCTGCAAATAATGATAGCAATGCACCAACTACTCCCCCCCTTCCCACACACATACATCTGCCACCACCACCATTACTGACATCCAAGCAATTCTCTCTCTCTCTCTCTCTCTCTCTCTTCTCTCTCTCTCTCTCTCTCTCTCTCTCTCTCTCTCTCTCTCTCGTGTCTCTGTGTCTCGTTTGACAACTTTCATATACATCGTAAATTTTGAACGTCGGCATCTTAAATACTTAAAAAATAAAATCATGATTGTTGTTTTCCTTACCACACAACGTCCGACGTGTTTAAGTTTAAATTTTGTTATGCATTTGACATTACTGCCAAACATGTCTCCTGCAGCACCCCCCCACCCCTACCCCAACCCCCATGTATTTTTTGTATAAATGGAGTGTAGCCGATGTACAAAAAACATCCGGGTTCCGAGCTCTCTCTCTCTCTCTAGTTTATAGTGTCGTTCAAAATGAAAAGAATCCTATGGTTTAAAGCTAAGAAACCATATTTTTTAGCACGTTTGTTTAATACCAAAAAACAAAGAAACAAATAAGCAAACCAACCAACCAGCCAACCAACCAACCTTCTCACTCAGAGGGATGGCAAAATGACTTCAAGATCAGCAGGCGTCTGCGTGAGTGTGGGTTTAGCAAAAGTTGTCATGGCCACAAGTGCTTTGGGGGGGGGGGGGGGGGGAGGGGCGGAGGTAGTGGTAGGTGGGAGTGGGGGGGGGGGGTGGAAGGCTACCACCATTTATCTTTGTGTATTAACGTCGTTTCCTGTTCAGAGAGTTCATAGATTACAGCAAAGGCTTTTTTTTTTAATCGAATCGGGAGGAGAGGAGGCTGGGAGAAATGAAAGACCAAAAAAACCCCACCCCCAACTTCCCACCAAACCTTACCAAACAATATAAAATGGAAGCAAAATAAAAGTGAATAGGTGAAAACAAAAACTTTGAATCATGAAGTAAATGAATAAGTACATTAAACAAAAATTCAGGGAAGCTAAAGCAAAAGTGGTGAAAGGAGTACTAAGAAATGGAGAGGTGTGGTGGTGGGGGGGGGGGGGGGGGGGGGGAGAAGTAATGAAGACCCGAAATACCAAATATGGAAAAAAAGTCTCTGTATACTCACACACACAACATGCACACCACACAACACCACAACACACACGCTCTAAAACACACACAACACACACAAACAGGGGAGGGGGGGAAGGAGAACTAATGAAGACCCAAAACATTTAATATTGAAAAAGTCTCTGTATACTCATACACACAACATACACACACACAACAGCACAACACACACACAAACACACACACCACAAAACACTACAACACAACACAACACATACACACAAAGACACACACACCACACCACAAAACACCACACCACACCACAACACACACAAATGCACAACACACACAAACACACACACCACACCAACACAACAACAATACAAAACAACACACACCACACCACAAAACACAACACCACACCACAACACACACAAATACACACCACACACACCACACCATAAAAACACCACACCACACCACAACACACACAAATACACAACACACACACACCACACCATAAAACACCACAATACAACACACACACACACACACACACACACACACACACACACACACACACACACACACACACACACACACACACACACACAATACACTTTCTTTTCTCTGGGTCAATTCTTCCTGTTATCCACCAGATCCCCAAATCCTACCCTGGTATTACAAAGAAACCATGGCATCATGCTGGCTACTAGTGATCATAACACTCACAGACAGACAGACAGGCTGACAGACACAGGCTGACAGACACAGACAGAAAGGCCGAGGCAGGCAGACAGGAAGACAGGCAGACAATAAAAAACAGACAGACAGACAGGCAGACAGACAGACAGGCAGGCAGACAGACAGGCACACAGACAGACAGGTAGACAATAAAAACAGAGAGACAGACAAGCAGACAGACAGACAGGCAGGCAGACAGACAGGCAGACAGACAGACAGGTAGACAATAAAAACAGAGAGACAGACAGGCAGACGGACAGACAGACAGACAGGCAGACAGACAGACAGACAGACAGACAGGTAGACAGAAAAACAGACAGACAGGCAGACAGACAGGCAGACAGACAGGCAGACAGACAGAAAAACAGACAGACAGGCAGACAGACAGGCAGACAGACAGACAGGTAGACAGAAAAAACAGACAGACAGGCAGACAGACAGGCAGACAGACAGAAAACAGACAGACAGGCAGACAGGACAGGCAGACAGACAGACAGGTAGACAGAAAAAATAGACAGACAGGCAGGCAGGCAGAGCGACAGACAGAAAAAAACCAGACAGGCAGAAAGACAGACTGGAAAGCAGCACAGACAGACGGAGAGACAGACAGACGGAGAGACAGACAGACGGAGAGACAGACAAACGGAGGGAGGGAGGGAGAGAGAGAGAGAGAGAGAGAGAGGAGGAGAGAGAGGAGAGAGAGAGAGAGAGAGAGAGAAGACAGACAGACAGACAGACAGACAGACAGACAACCTAATATCGCCGAGAGTGAACAGACGTTAAATTGAAGACATGACATTGAAGACAGACAGGCAGACAACAGCACGACAGACATGCAAACAGACAGACAGAAAACATACAACAAACAGGCAGGACAGATAGATATGCAGCAAGGCAGGCAGACACAGGCAGAACGGGCAGACAGGGCAAGCAGGTAGATGATAGACGGGCATGGCAGGCAGGCAAAATAGACTGACATACAGACAGCAGCAGACAGACTAAACAGACTAGACAGCAGACAGACGGATAGACAGACAAGTCAGACGTAGACACACGACAGACAGACACACAGACACACAGATAGACATACTGACTGACGCAGACAGACGGACAGACACACACACAGGCACACAGATAGACAGGAAGACAGACAAACAACTCGTGTTATCTGAAGTGTTGTCTAAATAACCCCTCCAAGTTTTAGCAGTTGTGCTTGTGGGATCAGCAACATGTTAGTTATCACCAGGATAGGAGATGGGGTGGACCATAGGGGTGGGGTAGGGGTGGAGGCGGGGTGGACCATGGGGGTGGGTGGGGGTGGGGTGGGGTGGGGTGGGGGTTGTCTGGTGAGTGACCGCTATTAATTTATCTTTGCCTTCTGACGTCAGTTCCTGTTTAGAGTGACCAGTGAGTCTTACAGGGAAGCTTTTTATAACTCGTAGACTAAGATCTAAAATTGATAATTAAATTAGTAAGCGCACGCACGCACGCATACACACACGCATGCATCCCCCAACACACACAGATACTCACACATGCAAGCTCGCACACACACATATACACACAATACAATCACATCCACACACACACACACACACCCACGCGCGCGCGCGCGCACACACGTACGCACACACATACAAAGAGAGAGAGAGAGTCAGACAGACAGATAGACAGACTGACAGACAAACAGACAGACAGAGAGACAAGACAGACGCAAGACATAAAAATCAGAGAAAAATGTCATGCTTACTCAAACACAACAACAAGAAACAACACACACACAATACACACCAACACACAACAAAACACACCACAACACCACACACCCCCCCCCCCACACACACACACACACACCACAACACACACACACCACACACACACAACACACACACACACACACACACAACACACACACACACACACACACACACACACACACACACTATGGCTTTTTGAAATCTGGCTAAAAAATAAAAAAGAGAAAGGAATCCATTCTTTCCAAAATTGTCAACAGGAAGTTAACTGCTGCTGCAAATACCCCAAAATAACCCGCCTGCCATTTTTTTTCTACTCCAATGACGTCAGTTTGTGCCAAGTCATTTCTGCAAGACTCATATCCAGATATTGATTTGGCGGATATTGGGTATGT
>CM054158.1:20847049-20849549 GCA_028751875.1 Rapana venosa
ATGCTTTGAAAAGTTCTATCAAGACAGTTTTCATACACGAAAAGCTCTTAGCTTAAGAACCTCTACACTCCGACAACGGGGAAAAAATCCTTTGCAGATGGAATATGGCTGTCTATATGGCAAGATGATAATGATAATAAAAATAATAATAATAATAACGATAATAACAATACCTGGAATTTATATAGCGCTATATCTTGCAAAAAACAAATCAAAGCGAGATACTTGAAAACAACCATGCAAGCAAGCTTCTCATGCTCACCCAGTGACTACTTTCAGTCTCTCAGTGATTGATGATGACTGAGACTGAGTGCACATTCTAGGTGACTCCTAGGAAATTAGGCTAAGGAACGTGTCACCTTTCAAAATCAATGGCAGAGGCAGTCAAGCTACGATCGTTTTGCAGCCGACAACAAAACACTTGTGTTCAGCATCACCAGACAGAGGGCAGAAGTGTGATGTATCGACGAAAGTACCCATCTCAAGTCAACAGAGATAGACAGAGGGCTGACTGCTAGGAAGACTGGCTAAGAAATGGCCAACAACAACGTCAAAGATATTTAGGAAGATTTTTTTTATCGTGAAAAGCCTAGCTCAAAATGAAATAAAAAATTGACTTTTACAAGTGTCAGATAAATATCGAAACGATTACTGACAACAATAATATTGTTTTCATGACATCCAGGTGTAAAAATGAACTAGAATGATACCTTTGACCTCATTTTGATATCCACACTAGAGCATTTCATACAATATATTTAAGGCAGTTTTTAAAAATAAATATGGTAGAACTAAGTTATCATTAAAATCAATAATGTTGACAGATATCTTTATCATCATGGATAATCTTTACAAAAAACATAAACACTGCAAGTGCTCTATCATTAATAATAAAAGGGACATATGAAATAAGTAATTTGCTTTTTCTTTTTGGTTGTTGTTCTTCTTCAATCAAGCTCTGGTAATGTAGTTGCTTACATAATTATGAGAGCAGCTTACCCGTTTGGAAACTGAAAGATTCCTGGTTAGAATCTGACCACAAATCAGATTTTTCTCCCGTATCAGTTCATAGCTCATTCCCATAGGCCATGCTGGTATTTCCTTTGGAACAACAAGACAGCTGTTGTGCTTGTATGTACAAGCAAGTATGTGTAGTACATGTGAAATGACTCACGGCTACAACTAAATTATTCATTGTTCACTCCGAATATGTCCAAAAACAAAAGAATCAAACAACAAAGTTGTGCAAACCCACTCTGCTATATAGAAAAATACACGTAGTAGACATACACAGAAAAATACTAGTGGGGATAAAAAGAACAGGATTTATGCTACTGTTAGGAAAGTTTTCACTGAAATAGATCAGTCTGAACTGCTTACAAACGAGCGTGTTGAGGCTATGATCATACACAGTTCATTGCACTACAGTTACAGTACTCCCCCCAAAAAACCACACACACACACACACACACACACACACACACACACACACACACACACACACACACACACACACACACAACACACAACACACTCACACACACACACACACACAAACACACACACCAACACACACACACACACAAAACACACTACATACACACACACACAGTGCAGACTTTTGATCTGACAAAGTTATTTTCTCTCCACCTCCACATCCAAGTTCTTCCATTTCAGTGGTGTGCCAGAAGTGGCACGGCCTCTAACTTGGGTGCAGAGCCTCACAGGCCATCGAAAGAGCCCAGACCTGGAACTGTATACACAGGTTACACTCCTGCATTAGCTTGCAGGTCATGTGGTATCTTCTATAGAGTTTAAGTCAGAAAAAAATGTTTGTGATTTTCAATTTAAAAAAAAAATGCGCCGTGTATTTGTTGTTAGGATTGAGGACATAGAGCAATATACCAGGTAGTCACCAAAAAATTGTAAATGATCATCAAATAAGGATTGTTTGTGGTTCTACAGTGTTGTTCAGCGCTATATAAATTCCATATATTATTATTATTATTATTATTATTATTATTCTGTGCGTGCACATTGCGGTTAAGAAGCTAGCAGATGACAAAGAACTAAGAGGGTACAATGTTTGCTGAAAAAAATATCCAACCTACCAAATTTGTGCAAAATAACATGAGTTTTGAGTCAGAGGCTAGTCTTTCATAAAAAAGTGGGGTTTTTAAAATTTCTGTGGTTGCCTTAGTAAGTGCCGTATGAATGCAAGAGTAATAGTTATAGGAAAACAGAAGAAAAAGTGGTGAAAGCTAATGGTGGTGTGTAACCTGTAACAACATCAGACATAGCTACGGTGCTTTGAACATTCCAGGAAATAAGTTTGCTAGGACGTTGCCAAGGCTGCCTAGGCACTGACAAGTTTACTGCTAGCTTTCCTTTCTGGGTGGTTGGTAATGTGAGCTTTTGGTTTTGTGCCGTGCTGTGCTGTGTTGTGCTGTGTTGTGCTGTTTGTGTGTTTGTTTGTGTGTGAGTGCGTGCGTGCGTGTGT
>CM054158.1:20864549-20882049 GCA_028751875.1 Rapana venosa
CCTGACTTGTCAGGTGCTTAACGGCAGCGCAACGTATTTTTTGCCCATGTGATAAGACAACAAGAGTTGCTGTCTGAGCGTTCGGCGATGTCGACGAAGACGACGAAGGAGAATAAACATCAAGACTGATACTTAAACTCCATTTTAAAAACTTGAATCGAAACCCTAAAGGGAGGAGAGGGAAGAAAATAACCACAGATTTGAAGAGGAAAAATGAACACCAAAAAAACACAACAATACAAATAACCAATAAGAAAATCAGAAAGATACAAACAAATGAACTCCTTCTTTATTTTCTTCGTCGAACGCTCAGACAGCAACTATTGTTGTCTGTCAGAATATGAGCGAAAGTACGCTGCGCTGCCGTTATATGCTTCACAAGTCAGGCCCAATGCATCCGAATTCGGAGGGGAAGATAATTGTTATCTTTTAAATCTTTCCGTGAAAAAAGGGCAGGATAATGGACCAAGATGGCAGAAAATGGACAAGAAGGAGGTGACAAGAAGAAAAGGAACAAGGCAGAAACAAAGAGAGGGCAAAAAAAGAGGAACTCCTAGCACAGAATTTCCAGAAAGGTGGGGATGCTATTTATACTGACAGGCCCCTGGCATACCCATGGGGAAGACAAACGAACAGAAAAAAGGAAAGACACCAACAATCAAATGAACATAAAACAAGCAAACAAACAAACACTCAAACAAGATAAGACAGGCACAAGCAGGAAGGGAAAATACAGACACGGGGGAGAAAGCGGGGGAAAACCCCAACACAACATAGCCGCTCAACTTTATCATTCAAGAGACAGTTTCTTTGTCTAATCAGAAGCACGAAATATCACACAGCTAAACAAGATGTCCCTATCTATTCATTTTCTCTATGTAGATGCTGTGTAAAAATCACCTGGGATCTATCACAGTTCTTGATTAAACCACTGACGCTTGTTGGCAACAGCAAAGTGAGAGGCTGTATGACCAGTGGCTTTCCCACTCATAGAATTCCACTTTACAGCTTAGTCTTTAGTGATCGACTATGACTCTCTGACTAGGAGGCTTGACTTGCACAGTCCTTATGTGCTGCAGCCCTGGGGGCTGGTTGGCCTTTGGAGAACATCTCCAACACTGACTGTCCTTATGCCCACTTGGCCGAGAGAGTGGGGATGTACTGTAGGCAAGGCATCTCCACTATAATCAAATTTCTGCCCAGTTTGCGAAATAGCAGCTGCCTCCTCTGCTGTTTTGGAGGTCATCGTCGAACAGGACGGACAAAACACGCATGTACACGCGCCTCTCTCTCTCTCTCTCTCTCTCTCTCTCTCTCTCTCACTTGTGTTCTCATAGTTTCTCCCTTCAATCGCCATGCTCCCTCTTACTCCTATGCTGGTACTGAGGTACCGTGTGCAAATACACGCAGAACATCTTGCGCCCACGCTAAAACCTGCTTTGCTTCTTGGGAAGAGTAGGCCATTGTGTGCCGGTTGGAACGGATGACAAAATTTACGAAACTGCTGGAACATGGGGAAAGGATGCAAAAAGGAAAATCACATGATATATTTGCAAATGAAAAAAACAAAAAAACCGTATAGGCCAAATCAGGGACTAGATAGCAGATCGTGTTGTCAGCTCAAAGCTAAATAAACGAGTAAATAATTGTTTGAATTCTAAAAACAACAACAACAACAACAACAACAACAACCGCCCCCTCCCTCCCCCCCTCCCCTCTTAATTTCTAGACAAAGAAGCAAACGTCAGACAAGGTATTTTACTTAACCTACTAAAAACTGATCAATTGGCAGTAGGCGTTTGTCTTTCCTTGCGTCTGTGCGTACGTGTGCATGCGCGCACACAGGCGCGAAGGGAACGACTACCTCCACCTTCACCATCACCTATCCTGTAGTCACCTGAACCGTGGAGGCACCACTGAAGGTTTTGTAACCAGCTTCCTCCACTCCCCACTGTCGTCTGCTTTCCATGCACATTCAAATTGACGTTCAACTTTTTTTTTTTACAATTCTATTCCTTTTTCATGTTTCTTTTTACTTTCTGTACTGTAGGTCCATGTCAGTAATTTTTTGCTGTTGTTGGTCGTTATTTTTGTTGTTGTTTGCTTTGGCCACTTCCTTTTTCTGCCTGGTTTCCTCCTCTTCCTCTTTTTTGTCTTTCCTCCCGTGTTCTGTTTTTTTTCGTTTCCTCCTACTCTTTCGTTAATTTTTTTATCGTTTTGCTTACATAGTTTTGTGTGTGTCGGTCTTTGTATGTATGTATGTATGTATGCATGCAATTCTGTACGTACGTTCGCCTTATCCTTATATTTTACATTTTTCAGTTCTTGTTCTCTATTTGGTTATTTTATCTTGTTGTCCAAAATGATGCATATCGTTTATACTTTTGCATTTGTCATTCTGTGTGCTTTTCCGATCTCTGTCTGTGTGTTTGTTTGTCTGTCTGTCTCTGTCTGTCTTTCTTTCACTTTGTCTCTTTCTCTCTCTCTCTCTATATATATCTCTCTCTCTGTGCATGTGTGTGTGTTAGTGTGTGTAAGTGTTAGTGTGTGTGTGTGAGTGTGTGTGTACGTGCATGTGCGTGCTTCAACACTTTCAGAAAACTAAAACACACACATGCGCACACGTTCACACACACACACGCACACGTTCACACACACACACACACACACACACACACACACACACACACACACCACACACACACACACACACACACACACACACACACACACACACACACACACACTACATTCCGTCTGGCATCACTATTTTAGTACAAAGGACGTTAAACTGAAGAACTAACTAACTAACTAAAAGTAAAACTGCAGCACCTTGCTTCTATTGCTAGGGTGGTCCAGCACATTTACCAACAAACCCAACATCTTTAGAACCACAGATAAAACCGTCTTAGACTGCTCTTCTCACAAACGTAAAGCACTCTGGTAACACAAAACAGAGCCAGTATAGATAGATAGATAGTATCACTGCTATGTTTTGAATGTTAACAGAACTCCAAGCGAGATGTGCATAGATTTATTTATTTTATTTATTCTTTTATATCGAGGATAATGGAATAAGCACTTATGTGCCTTTTTATATCCAGTCCCCGTGTGCACGCGGTTTTGTAAATTTTGCCATCCTTTCCCACCGGCACACAATCGCCTAATCTTACGAAAAGCGGAACAGGATTTAACGTGTGCGCAAGATGTTCTGCGTGCGTTCGCACACAGGGCCTCGGTTTATAGTCTCATCCGAAGGACTTTTGGGGAGAGTGGAGTCTGCACTGATGTTAACTCCAGGGGAAAACATCCCCTTGAACGGGATTTGAAACCAGGTCGTCAGATTGCGAGCGCAATGTTCTAACCACTAGGCTATAGAGGCTTTAGCTGTCACTGTTATCTGATACATGCATACAAGCAAAACCAACTCTGACACTGAAGGCTTGTTTACTGGTCACTGACAAAGTCTGCGTTGTTTGTAAACACAGGGATGGGGGTTTCTGTGGTGTGTGTGTGTGTGTGTGTGTGTGTGTGTGTGTGTGTGTGTGTGTGTGTGTGTGTGTGTGTGTGTGTGTGTGTGTGTGTATGTATGAGTGAGTGCGCGCGCGCGCGTGTGTGTGATCGTGTGTGTGTGTGTGTGTGTGTGTGTGTGTGTGTGTGTGTGTGTGTGTGTGTGTGTGTGTGTGTGTGTGTTATTTCTCTTAGCTCAAGCTTCCACGCCTAGTTTATTGCTATCTAATCAGCTGAAAGAAATGGTTGTGTGTTTATATGAGTCTACATGTGTGTGTAAATATGCTATCTTGTGGTATATGTATGTGTGTGTTAGTGTGCGTGTGTTATGCTGTGGTGTGTGCGTGTGCTTGTGTGTTAGTGTGTGTGTGTGTGTTAGTGTGTGTGTTAGTGTAAGTGTGTGCATGTTATGTTGTGGTGTGTGTGTGTGTGTGTGTGCGCGCGCGCACGCACGTGTGTGTGTGGATATGTGTGTGGATGCGTGCATTTATACATAGATACAGACATACATACAAACAGATAGAGAGATAGTCGATTCCCCACTCCCATCCTCCACCACCACCCCCTCCACACCCACGCACGCACACACACACACACACACACACACACACACACACACACACACACACACACACACACACCACACACACACACACACACACACACACACACACACACACACACACACACACACACACACATACCAACATAACACCACCACAAACAACAACAAAAACACAAACACACGGAAAACTGAAAATGCTTATAATCACAAAAAATAATAACAGCACAAAAAAAGACACAAAGAAACAGTAGCACAGTTCTAGCCATTGATTAAACTGCCACAGATAATCAGATCAATCTGCCCAAGCAATCTTCCTTGCACGAAAGAAATGGTTTGAACAAATATTAGTGTTAGCCAAGCGCATTTCAGGATTTTAAGAATCGCCGCATATATGCTTCTCTGATTCCATTCCTTCTGTTATTAGTTTGCATGCATCTGCATCTGTTCCCACTTTTCAGCAGCCTCCTTCATCTCAAGCATCCTGCCTAAGCGTGTTCGCGCCCAGGTGTGTTTGTTTGTTTATTTGTTTGTGTGTGTGTGTGTGTGTGTGTGCACGTGTGTGTGTGTACGTGTGTATGTATGTGCGCGCGCGCGCGCGTGTGTGTGTATGCGTGCGTGCGTGTGTGTGTGTGTGTACGTGCATGTGTGCATGTGTGTGTGCGTGCGTGTGTGTGTGTTGTGTGGTTGGTGTGGTGTGATGTGTGTATGTTGCTAACTCCCCATCTCCACATTTCTGTATCTTTATGTATTTAAATATGCAATTCTCTCTCTGTCTCTGTCTCTCTGTGTGTCTCTGTGTGTCTCTCTGTGTCTCTCTCTGTCTCTCTCTGTCTGTCTCTCTCTCTCTCTATCTCTCTCTCCTCTCTCTCTCTCTCTCTCTCTCTCTCTCTCTCCCTCTTTGCTCTTTAAGTGTCTCTCTCTCTCTGCTCTTTGTCAGTGTATCTGTTCCTGTCTTTATTTATCTCTGTCAGAACAGTACGTGCCCATATAGTGGTGCAATTTTTTTTACATTGAAAACATAAGGTACATCATGAAAATAGTGGTATGAATAAAATCATTCCTTCATGTGCTTACACATATCAAAGAGCGCATTGACAGTATCAGAACCACATATCAATATCATTGTAGAAATAGAAACATACCTACATGCAAACATAGAGTTTTACCATCACACTGCATTTCGTAATTTCTCAACTATCTACTAAGATAATTTTCGGTTCAACATGGTGTGGATGCATTTAGAATATTCTACTAGCAGAGAACGATTTGCTACAGGAAGCAGAGGACCACAGGCAATGGAGAGACAGCTGGTAGCAAAATCTCCAGTGGACCCCCTCACGGTCTACAGGACTATGAGACAGATGAGGATGAGGCAAAGACTGGCAGTAATACTATTTTTATAAAAACAAAATATAAACAGAAATCATTCCAGCTGGCTTCTATACTATGGTGGTCTAACGTAGAGAAACACACATCTCAAATGAAAGACAAGAACTGCTTTTACTTTGTTCACAACTTTGTGAAACGTTTGTTTTCAAAACAGACCCAGTACCACTGCTACGTTCCATGCCAACATGCCTCCAAGCAAGATATGTGTATAGGAGGCTTTAGTTGTCACAGTTATCTCAAACAGGCAAACAAACTCTTACACCGAAGGCTTGTTTACTGGTCACTGGAAACAGTCTGTGTGTGTGTGTTATTTGTAAGCGCAGATAGAGAAGAGAGTTTCTGTGAGATGTGCTGTTCCTTTTAAACTGAAATGCTAAGCTTCCGCACTCAGATATTTGCAGCTATCTTATCAACTGACATAAATACTCTCTCTGTCTGTCTCTGCCTCTCTCTCTCTCTCCATCACTTTGTCTTTATTCTTTACGTGTCTCTATCTGCTTTATGTGTGTGTATCTGTTCCTAACTCTTTAGCTCTCTCACAACATTGTCCATACAGTGTTTCTTTTGTTATTAAAAACATGAGCTACATCAGGGAAACAGTAGTACGGTTGGAATCATTCCTTCATGTGCATACACATATAAAAGAACACATTGACAGTATCAGAACCACATATCAATATCATTGCAGAAATAGAAATGTACCCAGTATGCAAACATGGAGTTTTACAAGCACACTGCATTTATCAATTTCTCAACTATCTACTTAGATCATTTTCGGTTTAATGTGGTGTGGTGTATTTAGAATATTGTACTGGCAGAAAACGATTTGCTACCAGAAGCAGAAGCAGAAGACCGCAGGGAGTAGAGGAAGCTGGTAGCAAAATCTGCAGCGGTGCCCTCATGGTCTACAGGACAATGAAATAAGTGAAGGTGAGGCAATGACTGGCAGTAATACTTTTTGTATAAAACCAAAACAAAAGAAAAGCTGAAATCATCCCAGCTGGCTTCTATGCTAGGGTGGTCTAACGTAGAGAAACACACATCTCAAATGAAAGACAAGAACTGCTTTTACTCTGGTCACAGCTTGTGAAGCATTTGTTTTCAAAACAGACCCAGTACCACTGCCACGTTCCATGCCAACATGCCTCCAAGCAAGATATGTGTGTAGGAGGCTTTAATTGTCACAGTTATCTCAAACACACAAACAAACTCTTACACTGAAGGCTTGTTTACTGGTCACTGAAAGCAGTCTGTGTGTGTGTGTGTTATTTGTAAGGTCAGATAGAGAAGAGAGTTTCTGTGAGGTGTGCTAGTTTCTTTTAAACTCAAAAGCTAAGCTTCGGTGCACAGATATTTGCAACTATCTTATCAACTGACATAAATGCTCTCTCTGTCTCTGATTGTCTCTGTCTCTCTGTCTCTCTCTCTTCATCTCTTTCTCTTTATTCTTTATGTGTCTCTATCTGCTTTTGTGTGTGTGTATCTGTTCCTATCTCTGTTTAGCTCTCACACCATTACCCATATAGTGTTTCTTTTATTATTAAAAACATGAGCTACATTGTGGAAATGGCAGTACGGTTGGAATCATTCCTTCATGTGCATACACATATCAAAGAGCACATTGACAGTATCAAAACCACATATCAATATCATTGCAGAAATAGCAGCATACCCAGTATGCAAACATAGACTTTTACCATCACACTGCATTTCTCAATTTACTCAGCAATCTACTAAGATCATTTTCAGTTCAACATGGTGTGGATGCATTTAGAATATTCTATTAGCAGAGAACGATTTGCTACAGGAAGTAGAGGACCACATGAAGTGGAGGAAGCTGGTAGCAAAATCTCCAGTGGTGCCCTCACAGTCTACAGGACTATGAGATAGATAAAGGTGAGGCAAAGACTGGCAGTAATACTTCTTTATAAAAGCAAAACAGCAAAACTGAAATCATCCCAGCTGGCTTCTATGCTAGGGTGGTCTAACGTAGAGAAACAAACACACATCTCAAATGAAAGACAAGAACTGCTTTTACTCTGTTCACAACTTCCTGAAGCTTTTGTTTTCAAAACAGACCCAGTACCACCTCCACGTTCCATGCCAACATGCCTCCTAGCAAGATATGTGTGTAGGATGCTTTAGTTGTCACAGTTATCTCAAACAAGCAAACAAACTCTTACACTGAAGGCTTGTTTACTGGTCACTGAAAGCAGTCTCTGTGTGTGTGTTATTTGTAAGGTCAGATAGAGAAGAGAGTTTCTGTGAGGTGTGCTAGTTTCTTTTAAACTCAAAAGCTAAGCTTCTGTGCTCAGATATTTGCTGCTATCTTATCAACTGACATAAATGCTCTCTATGTCTGTCTGTCTGTCTCTGTCTCTCTCATTGTCTATCTCTGTCTCTGTCTGTCTCTGTCTGTCTTTGTCTGTCTGATTGTCTGTCTATCTGTCTGTCTCTCCCCTCCCCCCCCCCTCTCTCTCTCTCTCTCTCTCTCTCTCTCTCTCTCTCTCTCTCTCTCTCTGTCTGCTCTTCCTGTGTCTGGATCTGCGTTTTGTCTGTGCATGTGTTCCTGTCTTTGTTTATCTCTCTCACAACAGTTTCCATAATTAGAGTGGCGTTTATTTTTCTTTTATTGAAAACATAAGCTATATCATTGAAATAGCAGTATGGATAAACTCGTTCCTTCATATGCATACACATATACAGTAGCACATTGACAGTATCAAAAACACATATCAATATCATTTTAGAAATAGAAACATACCCAGCATGCAAACATAGAGTTTTACCAGCACACTGCATTTCTCAGTTTCTTAGCTATCTACTAAGATCATTTTCAGTTCAATGTAATGTGGTTGTATCTAGAACACTTTACTGGCAGAGAATGATTTGCTACGGGAAACAGACCGCAGAGAGTAGAGGAAGCTGGTAGCAAACTCTCCAGTGGTGCACTCACGGTCTACAGGACTATGAGATAGACGAAGTTGAGACGAAGACTGGCAGTAATACTATTTTTGTAAAAAAACAAAACAACAACAGAAATCATCCCAGGTGGCTTCTATGCTAGGGTGGTCTGACGTAGAGAAACACACATCTCAAATGAAAGACAAGAACTGCTTTTACTCTGGTCACAACTTCCTGAAGCGTTTGTTTTCAAAACAGACCCAGTACCACTGCCACATTTTATGCCAACATGCCTCCAAGCAAGATATGTGTGTAGGAGGCTTTAGTTGTCACAGTTATCTCAAACAAGCAAACAAACTCTTACACTGAAGGCTTGTTTACTGGTCACTGAAAACAGTCTCTGTGTGTGTTGTTTGTAAGGGCAGATAGAGAAGAGTTTCTGTGAGGTGTGCTGTTTCTTTTAACTGAAAAGCTAAGCTTCCGTGCACAGATATTTGCTGCTATCTTATCAACTGACATAAATGCTCTGTCTGTCTGTCTGTCTGTCTGTCTGTCTGTCTGTCTCTCTCTCTGTCTCTCTCTCTCTCCCTTCATCTGTTTCTCTTTACTCTTTACTTGTATCTATCTGATTTGTGTGTGTGTATCTGCTCCTATCTATGTTTAGCTCTCTCACAACATTGTCCATACATTGTTTCTTTTATTATTAAAAACATGAGCAAAATTATGGAAATTGCAGTACGGTTTGAATCATTCCTTCTTGTGCATGCACATAATAATAAAAGAGCACATTGACAGTATCAAAAACACATTATCAATATCATTGCAGAAATAGAAATGTACCCAGTATGCAAACATGGAGTTTTACAAGCACACTGCATTTATCAATTTCTCAACTATCTACTTAGATCATTTTCGGTTTAATGTGGTGTGGTGTATTTAGAATATTGTACTGGCAGAAAACGATTTGCTACCAGAAGCAGAAGCAGAAGACCGCAGGGAGTAGAGGAAGCTGGTGGCAAAATCTGCAGCGGTGCCCTCATGGTCTACAGGACTATGAGATAGATGAAGTTGAGGTAAAGACTGGTAGTATTACTTCTTTATAAAAACAAAACAGCAAAACTGAAATCATTCCAGATGGCTTCTATGCTAGGGTGGTCTAACGTAGAGAAACACACATCTCAAATGAAAGACAAGAACTGCTTTTACTCTGTTCACAACTTCCTGAAGCGTTTGTTTTCAAAACAGACCCAGCATGCTAACATGCCTCCAAGCAAGATATGTGTGTAGGAGGCTTTAGTTGTCACAGTTATCTCAAACAAGCAAACAAACTCTTACACTGAAGGCTTGTTTACTGATCACTGGAAACAGTCTCTGTGTGTGTGTTATTTGTAAGCGCAGATAGAGAAGAGGGCTTTTCTGATGTGTGCTATTTTGTTTTAAACTCAAAAGCTTCCGCGCAGAGATATTTTTGCTATCTTATCAACTGACAGAAATTCTCTCTCTTTGTGTGTGCGTGTGGGCGTGTGTTTTTGTGTTAGAGAGAGAGAATGAGTGTGTGTGTGTGTGTGTGTGTGTGTGTGTGTGTGTGTGTGTGTGTGTGTGTGTGTGTGTGTGTGTGTGTGTGTGTGTGTGTGTTTTCCATATAATCAACATTACTGATATCACTGATTGACAAAAAGAATCATACATACAAAATACATAGCAGTGAAACACATACTCTCACACACACACACACACACTCACACATACACACACACACACGCGCGCGCGCGCGCGCCCACACACACACACACACAACACACACACGCACACGCGATCAAGTGTAAGAGCAAAAAGAAAAAAGAAAACTGGCTTAATCAGGAAAAAGAAGGAAAGGCACAAAGTTATTGCAAAAGAAAAAAAAACACCTGCCAAAACAAACCTGTAACACAGATTTAGCTATAATGAAACTGTCAAAGATGCCCACATCAGGCTATTGAAGCAGCCTGCATCACATACAAACAAGTAAAGGTAAAGGTGTCCCATAACCTATCAGGTCATAGGGGAGCGAGGCGTCAGAGATCTCACTTCTCTAGAGGCCAGCATATTGAGGTTGGCGCCCATCTACTCTCCCTCGCTGCTTTACCTTCCCTGACCCTAAAGAGGCAGGTACCCATTTTACAGCTGGGTGAACTGGGGGACTGTATTGAAACCAAGGCGCGCAAACGGTCACCCATCAAGCTGGTAACCATACTCGATGCTGCTTAACATTGCCTGGGGGAAAGCGAGTGCTCCGACCACTGAGCTATCCCGTCCCCCTTTAAAAAAAACCCCAAGTAGTACAACAAATATCAAGCATGTATGCACGTGCATTTCGACATTTTGACATTTTGAAGATGATATAAATATTCTTTCCCTCATTTCCTTCTTCAATCTTGTTCGCCTGTACTTTCTGTATCTGTTTAGTAGATGTACCTCTGCCTTTTCTCACATCAATCTTTTCACCGAAGGGCAGGGCAGGGCCCGTCTGGTTGGTGGCCCCGTGGCAGCCTAGCATCGATAAGCTCCCTATGGACTTTTGACCCTGAGGACGTGGCATGATGGGTGTGGGTATGACTCTGGGATGCAGATATTGATAGAAGCGGTGTGCGGATGGCAGACGAGGAACAGTAGGGAAGATGAGGCAGCAAAAAACACCACAAACCAAAAATAGTAATAAAAATCCCCAACCCTACCAGTTATTTTATTTCGAAAGAAAATTGTGAGGATCATGAGAGAGAGAGAGAGAGAGAGAGAGAGAGAGAGAGAGAGAGAGAGAGAGGAGAGAGAGAGAGAGAGAGAGAGAGGACAGACAGACAGACAGAGACAGACAGAGAGACAGACAGACAGACAGAGCATAGAGAGAGAGTCAGAGAGAGAGAGCCAGAGAGAGAGAGAAGAGAGAGAGAGAGAGAGAGAGAGAGAGAGAGAGAGAGAGAGAGAGAGAGAGAGAGAGAGAGAGAGAGAGAGAGAGAGAGAGATCACACAATCACACACACATACACACATGCCTGAACACACACACTCACTCACACACACACACACACGCACGCACGCACGCATGTACACACACTCACACACACATACACACACATTCAGGTACACACACACTTACACACACACTACACACACACTGCACACACACACACTTACACAAAAACACCCTCTCTCTCTCACACTATTACACAGATACACACGCACAAACAGACACAAACACACACACAAACACACACACACACGAACACCCACCCACCCACCCACACCCCCACACCCCCACACTCACACACCCACACCCACACACATACGAACACCCACCCACTCACTTACACACACATACACACACACACACACACACACACACGCACGCACGAAAACCCACCCACCCACCCACCCACTTACACACACCACACACACACACACACACACACACACACACACAAACACACACACACACACACACACACACACACACCACACACACACACACACACACACACACACACACACACGAAACACCACCACACACACTACACACAACACACACACACACACACACACACACACAACACACCACACATACACACACACACACACCACACACACACACACACACACACACACACACACCACACACACACACACACACACACACACACACGAACACCCACCCACCACACACACACACACACACACCACACACACACACACACACACACACACAAACAACACACACCAACACACACCACCACAAAACACACAACACACACACCACACAATACACACGAAACCACACCCACACACACCACTAAACACACACACACAAACACACACACACGAACACCCACCCACCACCCACTACACACACACGCACACACACACACACACACCTGCACTGTGTGACCATGTATCAAAGCAGAGTGTTTATCCCTCAGCTTATCATCCAAACACACCTGCATAGACAGCAAGTGTGCACAGAGTTCAGAACCTCACACACACACACACACACACACACACACACCACACACACACACACACACACACACACACACACAACACAACAAAAACACATATACACACAAATACACGCACACGCACGCACGCACACACACACGCACGCACACACACACATACACACAGGGACTGGATAAATAAAGCATTTAAGTGCTTATTCCATTAGACACTCACACACACACTCACACACACACACACGCACGCACGCGCACGCGCGCACACACACACACACACTCACACACATAAACACACACACACAAGAGCTCGCACACACACGCACACTCACACACATATACATACGCACATACAAACACACGCTATCACACACATACACACACGCACGCACACATACACAACACACACACACACTTACACACACACGCACACACACATACACACAAACGCACACACACACACACTATCACACACACACACACACACACGCACACACACTATCACCACACACACACACACCACGCACGCACGCACACACACTATCACACACACACACGAGCGCGCGCGCGCGCGCGCCTTTACTGCTGTCAACTCCTCCTATCCTTGCTATCACAGAAAGGACTGTTCTGTGTTCACACATTTAGTTTTGAAATCTCTGTCCTCCCATGTCCATCTCATATGGTAGTTAAATTTGGAATCCCTCCATCTTCCCCCCCTACCTCACACACACACCTGCTCTTGAAAACTAAAAAGAGAAAAGTAAAAACTATAAGAACTCTGTTCTTTCTTTCTTTAATTTAACGTCTGTTCACTCAAGATGATATTAGACCAAGAACTGTGTGTGTGTGTGTGTGTGTGTGTGTGTGTTGTGTGTGTGTGTGTGTGTGTGTGTGTGTGTGTGTGTGTGTGTGTGTGTGTGTGTGTGTTGTGTGTGTGTGTGTGTGTGGCGCGCCAGTGTGTGTGTGGCGCGCGCGCGCGGCGCGCGCGTGTTGTGTGTGTGTGTGGCGCGCCCGCGCGCGTGTGCGCACGCATGTCAAAGTCAAAGTCAAAATCACAGTCAAACTTTTATTTTCAGATGGTACATTGAATAAGCAGTGCAATTGCTTTTTAAATTTTTTTAACCAAGCCATCTTTCTAAAATTAAATAAATAAAAAAGTAACATGTGTGTGTCTGTGTGTATGTATGTGTGTTTGTGTGTACAACTCTGTGTGTGTGTGTCTGTCCCTCTGCCTGTCTGTCTTTGCACTCTTGCTACTTTAATTAAAGCATACAAGTAACAAAGACCACAGTGTGTCGCCCCCCCTCCCCCCAACCCCCCCCCCCCCCCCCCCAGATAAAAACAAACAACAACAAAAAACCAACCAACCAACCAAACAAACCGAAAAACCCTCAACCAAAGGCAAGATCATATCTCCTCTCCTCTGGTTCCCTCTTACCGCTATCATCACAGACTTCATCAATGAACATTTGTGCTAATATCACAGGGGGCGTGTCTGCTGTAAGTGCCCGTAGCTTGTCAGTGCTACATCTCCCCCCAAACCAGGCGTTTAAAGTTTATCACAGAATTCATCGCGATGATTCTATTTCTACAATTAAACCCTTGTTGTGCAGAATTATAACACGTTCACTGTTGTCAAACGCATTTTAGGTTTTTTTTATTTTGCAGGAACGGAGCAAGAAGTAATGTCCTGCTTGCACGCAGACATAGGCATCACCCCAGACAGAGAGGTAGACAGATACAGAGACACAAGGACACTGCTTGCCACGTCCACTCACACACACACACACACACATACGCACGCACGCACGCACACACACAAGACATGTACACACACACATGTGCGCACACACAAGACACGTGAGGGCACACATGCATGCGCACACACAAGACATGTACTCTCTCTCTCTCTCACTCTCTCTCTCACATGCATGAAAACACACAAGACATGTGTGGGGGGTGCTCCTGTGGGGGCACACACCACACACACACACACACACACACACACACACACACACACACACACACACACACACACACACACACACACACACACCGTTTAAGATAGACTACACCCTACAGTCACATGAACATCAGTGTTTAAAACATTGGGGAAATATGGTATTACTATCTTTTTATATTTTCCTCCCTCTCTCTCAGTTAGTGAGTGAGTGAGTGTGTGGGGGTGGGGGTGGGGTGGGGGGTGGATGCGCACGCATCTGTGTGTGTGCATGGGTGCAGGCACATGCACATGTAATTCGTAAGCCTAAAAATGACCAATACCACATCCTCCCAAATTAAAACCCTCAACCAAAGGCAAGATCATATCTCCTCTCCTTTGGTTCCCTCTTATCCCTATCATCACAGACTTCATCAATGAACATTTGTGCTAATATCACAGGGGGTGTGTCTGCTGTAAGTGCCCGTAGCTTGTCAGTGCTACATCTTCCCCCAAACCAGGCGTTTAAAGTTTATCACAGAAATCATCGCGATGATTCCATTTCTACAATTAAACCCTTGTTGTGCAGAATTATAACATGTTCACTGTCGTCAAACGCATTTTGTTTTTTATGATTTTGCAGGAACTGAGCATGAGATAATCCATTGCATGCTTGCAGACACAGGCATACAGACAGATAGGCATACACACAGGCAGAGAGATTGGCAGACAGACAGGCAGGCAGACACACACACATACAAGACACGTGCGGGTGCATGCACACACACATACAGATAGACACACACATACACACAGACAAACAGGGACACACAGACACACAGACACACACACGGACACACACACACACACACACACACACACACACACACACACACACACACACACACACACCACACACACACACACACACACACACACACACACACACTCCGTTTTAAGATAGACTTGTTCTCACAGTACACATAACATATGTTTAAGCACTGGTGAAAAAACAATTATGCTAGCTCTGCTTTGGGTATTTTCCTTCTCTCTCAGTGCGTGCGTCCGTGCGTTCGTCCGTGCGTGGGTGCGTACGTACGTGCGTGCATGTGTGCATGCGTGTGTGCGTGCATGCATGCATGCGTACGCGCGTGTGTGTGTGTTCTGTTGTTGTTGTTGCTTCGATCTTACGACGAGTGTGTGTGTGTGTGTATGTGTATTTACACCTACCAACAAATATTCCTGTGTTGGCTAGTTTAACTGTAACACTTAGATGATAACTGTTTATGCACACCCTCTCTCTCCCTGTCTGTCTCTGTCTCTTTCTCTCTTTTTATTTCTGTCTCTGTCTCGCTCTATCTCTCTATCTTTTTCTCTACCCCTCTCTCTCTCCCTCTACCTCTCTCTCTCTGTCTCTGTCTCTACCTCCTTCTGTCTACTTGTCTGTCTGTCTGTCTGTCTGTCTCTCAACTTACTACTTTCACATGTGTCGTGTTGATCTCCCCGATATGAAGTAAGCCTATCCTCTCCTTCAAATTTGAATCCTACACTTAATCCCTCCCTTTCCGCCACCTTTACCCATCTCTTCCTCACTCTCTGTTTCTGTCTCTGTCTGTCTGTCTCTGTCTGTCTGTGTGCGTGTGTTTGTGTGTGTGTGTGTGTGTGTGTGTCTGTCTGTCTGTCTATCTCCTTCTATGTGTGTGTGCGTGCGTGCGTGTGTGCGTATCTGTCTGTCTGTCTGTCTTGTGTGTGTGTGTGTCTGTATGTCTGTACATACCCACGTACAACATGCACGAACACACGCACTCACGCACACGTGCTCACACACACACACATGCATGTGTAAATAAAAAAAAACACCCAGTCATACCAATCAGCCATAAACTAGAAATTAACAAGTTTTGTTTTCGTGTGGACGGAAATGATGTTTATATATACATAGCACTGAATCAAAGCCCCAGTCACAGCAGAAACAGGACTTGCCTTGTGTGTAGCCTGCCCCAAAGGGAAGGAAAGGCTATGGCCGGTTATCTGGCCTACATCCTTGTTGCCGCCAAGGTGTAGCCAAAGATGATGTAAACACGATTTCAGACTTCCATACACAAATAATTGTAGTTTTGTCTAAAGACTCTTTATCTCATATAGAGATTAGCTTGGTTTAAGCTTAAATGTGTGTTTTGAATCATGTGTTTGTTTGTTTGTGTGTGTATGTGCGTGTGTGTGAGAGAGAGAGAGTGAGACATATATTTTTTTAAAAGAAATTGAGATCAAATCTCTGGTTGAATTTTTTTACAAGACTAATTTTGTTGTGGTGGTGGTGGTGTTTTTTTATTTTTAAAGTCTGTTTCAAGGTTTTTTTCTATTGTTCTTGTTTATTTCTTCCTGTCTTTTAAAAAAAAACAAACTGTTCTCTTTGTTTAGCTTTTCTTTCTCTGTTTGCTTTTTGTTCTTTCTTTCTGTCCTTCTGTCTGTCAGTCTGTCTTCCTCTTTTCTTTCTTTTTTCTGTCTTTTGTCATTCCTGTTTAGATATTGCCTTCCTTCTGTCCTTCCTATCTTCCTTTTACCATGGTATCGAAGCAAGCATGGCACACACAGTCATCAGCTGTTTGGTGGTGTGAATTGAACACACCTGTGTAGTGTCAGAGGTCCGTGGTTTGATTCTGTCGTTAGTCAGACTTCCCTGTTCATCTTTCATCCAAAAAAAATCAAGACAAAAGGTTTGGGAGTAGTTTTTTGTGATTTGTTTTTCTTTTTGTTGTGTTTTACTCAGACAATAAAAAATATCGTGAGCAACATGCATAACCACACGGAAATATAATTCACGACAACAACAGTCATCCTTGCAAAATACAGAGAATAAAATCTTTGATCTACATTTAGAAAAAGTCAGAAAGTGAAAAAAAAATTAGAATCACGTTTTAATGAGAAAATAGCTGTTGAAATAAAAAAATCGCACGCACGCACACACACACACACACACACACACACACACACACACACACACACGCACTCACACACACAAACGGAAATGGACTGAAATGACTAACATTATGAGATGATGGCAGCCCCTGCGATAATGTAAAGTGGGGCATGGCAAAAAACATGCATGGGCAAGCCAGAATTTAATTCTGAGACTTCACCCCCTTCCCTCTAGCAGACACAGATAAATGTGTTTTAAATTAAACAACAACAAAATTAACCCCCCAAAAG
>CM054158.1:20884549-20887049 GCA_028751875.1 Rapana venosa
GTTTTGTTGCTTTTCCCATGGCACGCTGTATCACTCACCCACCCACCCACCCACCCACACACTCATCCATCCACCCACCCAACCACACACTCCCACTCACACAACACACACACACACACACACACACACACACACACACACACACACACACACACACACACACACACACACACACACACACACCACACACACACACTCTACAAAAGAATAGGCCATTGCGTGCCAATGGGAACGGATGACAAAATTTTGAAGATTGCATACACAAGAGGATGGATTAAAAAAAAAAAAAAGAACATGAATGCTTATTCCATTATACTCGAAATAAAAGAATAAACAAAATAAATACACACACATGCACACACAGACACACGCACGCAAACACACACACATACACACACACACACAAACACACACACACACTAACACACACACTAACACCCACACCCACACACCCCCCCAACCACCCACCTCCATCCACACACCCCCCCCACAAATCTGAATAAATCAAAAAACCCAAACAAACCCCAAACCCATACAACCAAAGAAGCAAAGAAACAAGCAAACAAACAAACAAAAAACCAAAGAAAGAAAGAAACAAACAAAGATGGAAGTAAACTAAACAAGCAAAGAAAGACCCGGCTTTGCGCGGGGCCTCTCCCCCTCAAGTCTCAAGTCCATCCCTAGCGTGGAAGAACAGGCCTCTGAGGCCTGGCTTAGCCCGGTGATAGATAGATATGTACCTGCCTACTCCTGCTGGAATTAATTGGATGCTGGCGCACGATGGATGTAGACAAGATTCAACGCTATATAAATTCTATATATTATGATGATAATAATAATAATAATTACTACTATTATTATCATTATCATTATCATTATTATTATTATTATTATTATTATTATTATTATTATTATTATTATTATTATTAGTAGTAGTAGTAGTAGTAGTAGTAGTAGTAGTAGTAGTAGTAGTAGTAGTAGTAGTAGTAGTAGTAGTAGTAGTAGTAGTAGCAGCAGCATTCCATTGTCCTCGAAATAAAATAGATAAATAAATAAAATAAATAAGTAAAAAAAGAGACCCCCTAACATCATCAAAAACATCATGTATTTATTTTTCTGATGGAATTATGTAAGAGGAGAGAGAGAGAGAGAGAAGAGAGAGAGAGAGAGAGAGAGAGAGAGAGAGAGAGAGAGAGAGACGTGAGGGAGAGACGAAGAGCAGAGAGAAAAGAGGAGGGTGCAAGGGAAAACAAGGACAGAGATAGAGCAAAAAAAAAGAAAGGACTGAAAGGGAAAAAAGACAACAATGAAAGACGAAGAGAAGAAAGAAAAGACAAAAGGAACAGACAGAAAGATAAACAGAAGGAAAGACAACAGAGATAATGATAAGAAAGGCAGAAAAAATGTATTTTTAAAAAGTTTAAAAAATAAGAACAGAAGAAGACAGGAAAAGAGAGAGAGAGAGAGAGAGAGAGAGAGAGAGAGAGAGAGAGAGAGAGAGAGAGAGAGAGCCATCAGAAAGAAAGAAAGAAAGAAAAAAATGGAGAGGAAAACCCCCCAAATACACGTAGATATAAAAATCAAAATAAAATAAAAAAGATAGCTTACATAAAATGACAGGCGAACGAAGAAAAATAAAACGAATAAAAAACAAACATAACGAAAGAAAGAAACAAACAAACAGACAAAAACCCGACTGAGAGATGCAACGTTAATGCTAAGAAAACTAGCTATGTTATCACAAGATGTCTGTCTGTCTGTGCCTCTCTGCCTCTCTCTCTCTCTCACCAACTAGCCAAGCAGTGGGACCAACTTTTCATACTGAAAATATTACATCAAGAAAGAGGCTAGCAATAATCAAGCAAACGAGCGATGGAAGACAGGCAGAAGGGATGAAGGAAAGAAAGAAGGGAGAAAGGTAGGATGAATGGACAGGAGGAAAGAAAGGAGGAAGGGAAGCACGACTGAATGAATGAAGGAAAAAATGAATGAATGAAGGAAGGAAGGGATTAGATAGCTTACCGGTTAAGCGCCTATCCAAGAATCTAGCCACTTCACCATACACTTCCACATCCATCTATTGTAACACCAACTACCCAACCAACCAGCCAACCAGCTAGCCAGTCAGCCAACCAACCATTCAACCAACCAATCAACGAACCTGTCATCCAACCAACCAACCAACCAACCTTCCAATCCACTCCTTCAGCCACCCACCTACCCGCTCAACCCCCACCCCACCCCCCAACCAACCAACCAATAACCAATCTTTCAACCAACCAGCCATCCACCCTCACACACACACACACACACACACACACACACACACACACACACACACACACACACACACACACACACACACACCCACTCACCTACCTACCCAACCAGCCATCCACCCTTTTACGCACCCACCCACCTACCCAACCAACCAAACAACCAACCATCCACCCTCTCACGTACCCACTCACCCTGCCACCTAACCCAACCAAGCAAGCAA
>CM054158.1:20894549-20897049 GCA_028751875.1 Rapana venosa
AGTTTCCCCCACTTTCAGCTACTCTCAGCTGCTATCCATTCCAGCCCAGCCCAGCTAGGGCCAACTAATTATAGCAGGAACTGACCACACTTGGACTAGGTAAAAGGAAGGGGCTTGCTAAATTTAGCACTCTTGACTGAGTGATGCTAGATTTGTGTGATGTGAGTTTTCAAGAAAAAAAGGCCAGACAAATCCTTAACCAACAAAATAAAAGAAGATATAAAAGGAAGAGCGTGGTAGAAAAGGAATATCTTGTGGCACAGAATTTCCAGACTTTGTGATTTCTGTTCAAAATAGAAAACCCACTAGCTGTCCCACAGGTGATGAGTGCAGTGTCATGTGTCTGCAGCGTTTCATAAGGAGGAGGAAGAGACAAAAGATGAGAACGACGAGGAAGGAACAAAGAAGGAAGAAACTGAGGAGAGAGAGAGAAAGAAGAAGACGAATTTGAAGGAGAATCTGTATGATAATTTAAAGAATATGAGGAACGAAGAATTTGTCGAGTTTGACGAAGAACTTACAGAAGAAGAAATTGAAGAAGATGAAGAATTTGAAGAAGAAATCGAAGAAGAACAACTTGAAGAACAAGAAATTAAAAAAAAGAATTGGGAGAAGAAGAATTTAAAAAAGTATTTAAAGAAAAAAGAAAAGAAAATGAAGATGAATTTGAAAATGAAATTTAAAAAAGGATTTGAAGAAGACGAATTTGAAGAATTTGAAGAAAAAAAGAGGAATTTGAAGAATAATAATTTGAAGAAGAACAATTTGAAGAATATGAAGAATCTGAAGAAGTGTTTGAAGAAGAAAAAGAAGAAGAAGAACAACAATAACAACAACAACAACAATTGCGACGAAGAATTGCGAAGAAAAATTGCAAAGAAGAATTGTATAAGTATGTTCTTTCGAGCCAGAAGGCCCATAGAGCCGGAGCTTATCCCGGTTCCTGTAGCGTTAAGCGAACTGATGGTTTTTCACCACCCCTGTGACAGGACGCTAGTCTGTCGCCAGATACTTCCCCAGCAGAGCTGGTACCCACTTGTACACCTGGGTGGAGTGAGGAAAATAGGAGTAAAGTGTCTCCCAAGGACACAACACCGAGCCGAGCGGGGATCGAACCCGCGACCTCTGGATCACGAGTTGATCGCCTAAACCACTCGACCACGGTGCCTCCTTTAAAAGAAGAATTGTAAAGAAGAAGAATTGCCAAGAAAATTGCTTTAGAAGAAGAAGAAGAAAAAGAGGAAGAAGAAGAAGAAGAAGAAGAAGAACAACAAAAAACAACAACAACAAGAAAATCAAGACAAGAAGAACAAAATCAGGAAGAACAATAAAAGAAAAACAACAACAACAACAACAACAACAACAGACCAAGGACAAGAAGGAGAAAAAGAAGAAGGCGGAAGATGGAAGGTGGCTACCATCTGTTCAGAAATCTCCTCATTATTTCCTCACCTGTGCTTTCCATCAAGAAAAGGAGCTAGCTGGATATAGCTCATGCACAGCTTTCCCACTGGTATGATTAAAGGGGATCTGGACGTATTCTTTGTGCAGAGAAGTGTGTGTGTGTGTGTGTGTGTGTGTGCGCGTGTGTGTGTGTGTGTGTGTGTGTGTGTGTGTGCGCGCGCGCGCATTCACTGTGTATAGAAGTGTGTGTGTGTGCGAGTGTGTGTGTGTGTGCGCATTCACTGTGTAGAAAAGTGGGTGTGTAGGTGTGCATGTGTGTGTGTTTGTGTGGGTGTGCATGTGTGTGTGTTTGTGTGGGTGGTGCTGGTGTGTGTGTTTGTGTGTGTGCATGTGTGTGTGTAAGGTGTGCATGTGTGTGTGTTTGTGTGTGTGTGTTTGTGTGGGTGTGCATGTGTGTGTGGGTGTGCATGTGTGTGTGTTTGTGTGTTCATGTGTGTGTGTGTGTTTGTGTGTGCATGTGTGTGTGTTTTTGTGTGTATGTATGTGAGTGTTTGTGTGTGTGTGTGTGCATGTGTGTGTGTTTGTGAAGTGAAGTCAAAGTCAAAGTCAAATATTGATTTGTAATTGTGTGAGTGTGTGTGTGTGTGTGTGTGTGTTTGTGTGTGTGCATGAGTGTGTGTTTTGTATGTGTGCATGTGTGTGTGTTTGTGTACGTGCATGGTTGTGTGCTTGTGTGTGTGCATGTGTGCGTGTTTGTTGTGTGTGAATGTGCGTGGTGTGTATGTGCTCTCCCTGTTTGTCTACCGTCTGCCAGTCTCTGTTTGTCTGTCTGTGTGGGAGCAAAACTCACTCTCTCCCTCCCTCTCTCTTTCCCCCCCCTCTCTTTCTCCCCCTCCCTCTCTCTCTCTCTGATTCTCTCTTTCTCTCACACTCTCGCTCTCACCCCACCTCCTAAAAAAAGACCTTACAGTCATTATCTCTCATCGCGGTCATCTCATGCCTATTCGCCCATCTTCCAAAGGTTCCTGCAGTCCATTTGCCCATAGGGGAAAGTTTCTGACAGTCCTGAAAATGGATGTAGAGGGCAGTGCCACCG
>CM054158.1:20907049-20919549 GCA_028751875.1 Rapana venosa
AAACACTGCGTGAAACTGGGGCTGCTCTCCCCGGGGTTGAGCGCGTCGCCACAAGAGCAGCGCCACCCATTATCATTATTTTCCTGTCCGCAACTGTGATTTCCTTAAAAGTGTTACTTTTTCCTATATAATTTTGCCAGGGACGACTCTCTTATCGTCGTGGGTTCTTTTTCGTGAGTTAAATAATTATTAGAAGCTCACGGGGCCTGGGTTTATCGTCTCATCCTAAATACTAGCACCCAGACCACCACTCACGGTCGAATGGATGGGGGAAAAGTTTCGGGCCTAAACGGGGCTGGAACCACCGCACACTTCTGACCCGGAGTTTTCATTTTCAAGGCAGGTGCGTTACCTCTAGACCCCCGATCCACCTGCCATGTATTCTGGTTCAGACTGAAAGCTTTGCCAGTTACTGACGCAAGCAAAGTGCCATAGCTTATACTAAAAAATGTTATTATGTCTTAAATAAATGTTATGCTGAGACTGTCTTCAGCCAGAACAAGGTCTTAGCATAACAACCTACACTCTCCCTCAAAGGAGAAAGAAAACAAACAAAAACAAACAAATCGAAGTAACTGCCTATGTAGTTAAAACAACAACAACAACAACAAACCGAAGTAACTGCCTATGTAGCGAGATAGTCGAAAAGAATCCTGCACCTACATTATTAATTTCTCATCGAGAATGTAGTTATGGTTTGATGGGGATTCCCAGGCGTGAGCTAAGACGGGGGTCAGAGTGTGTAAGTATTCTGGATCACCCCCAGGGGGTTAAGCCTGGGAAACGTGGAACCACAACCACCACAATAACCACAACAACAACAATGACCACAATAACTACTACTACTACTACTACTACTACTACTACTACTGCTGCTGCTGCTGCTGCTGCTGCTGCTGCTGCTGCTGCTGCTGCTGCTGCTGCTGCTGCTGCTGCTACTATTACTGCTACTACTATTACTGCTACTGCTACTACTACTACTACTAGTACTACTACTACTACTACTACTACTACTATTACTACCACTACTTACTACTAGCTACTACTACTACTACTACTTACTTTGAACTTTTAACTACTACTACTACTGCTGCTGCTACTACTACTACTACTACTACTACTACTACTACTACTACTACTACTACTACTACTACTACTACTACTACTACTACTACTACCATCATGCATCAAAGGCAGTGCACAAGTATGTGTTATACACACACACATCTATCTATCTTTTTATCTATCTATCTCTCTATCTATCTATCTATCTATCTATCTATCTATCTCTATCTATCTATCTCTCTATCTATCTATCTCTCTATCTATCTATCTCTCTCTCTCTCTCTCTCTCTCTCTATATATATATATATATATATATATATATATATATATATATTCCAAGCACAAAAGTAATGTGACTTAACATAATTACGACATCCTTTCTGCAAACTGCTTCACTGGCTTCCTACCGCACACAAAATAAATTATAAGATATGCAAGTTCTTTCTTTTCTTTGATTTTTTTGTTTGTGGTCTACTAAATGCAGCCTCGAATCTTTATGTATTTTAATCATCTTTATTGTTTTGTTAGTTTTTTTTCCCTCTCAGTCTCTTCTTCGTCTTTCTTGTACTTATGAGTTCCCAGACTCAAGAAATTGGCTGTGGTCAATTGCTATTTTCTGACTTTAATCCACCCCATTTGGAATGGTTTCCTTTTCCTTTCTTTCTTTCTTTCTTATCTTTGGCCCGGGACTAATTTGGAACTTTGCAGTCTAGTCCTAAGATAATGACAGTCATTTTCAACCTGGGTCCGCCGTTTTTAGCTCTGTTACTACGCTACACTCAATGTCATTCTCCTTTTTCTTCCTCTCTGCTTGCGTTTGTGCGAGATGCACCCTGGGTTTTTTTCAGTCTGTCTGTCTATCTGTCTGTCTGTGTGTCTGTCTGTCATATCAAATATATTGATTAGAAATTAGTCATCATTAATTTTTTTTTACGTTTACGTGAAACTATTAGCTCTGATTATTAAGGATAGTCCATACTTAGGGCAAGGGCCGGATGAAAAAAGTATGTCAATACTTATATGTAGCCCTTGGGAATAAAGATTATCAATCAATCAATCAATTAATAAACCAATCTCTCTCTGTCTTACTCAATGATGTAAACACGGTTTCTCATTGTGGATTGTTGTGCCTATAAATGCATCCTCTCTTATTTGACTTTACCAATTTTGAGCATTATTCATACTGAATAATGATAATCAACCAAAAACTGTTGTAGCAGCAGCAGCAGAAGTAGTAGTCTTAATACTCCTCCTATTATTATCACCACCACCACCACAACCCCACCACCACCACCACCACCACCACCACCACCACCACTACTACTACTACTACTACTACTACTACTACTACTACTACTAGTACTACTACTGCTGCTGCTACTACTACTACTACTACTACTACTACTACTACTAACTACTACTACTACTACTACTACTACTACTACTACTACTACTACTGCTGCTGCTGCTGCTACTACTACTACTGCTGCTACTACTACTACTACTACTACTACTCCTACTACTACTACTACTACTACTACTACTACTACTACTACTACTACTACTACTATTTCATGTACATTTTCTTAACTTTCTGCACATCATTGTAAAGATAGAATTTAGACATCTTCATAATTCTTTTATTTAATTCCATGCACCCTCCCACCCCTCGCACAAAAACACCACGGGTCCTACCATCCAATGCATGTACAGATGTGGAAACTTCAGACGAATTCTCAAATCTCTCCTGTCTCTCATGTCAGCATCAGATCAATGGAGGCAATCTAAATCCACACTGATGTTTGTTGGTTGGTTTGTTTGTTTGTTTGTGTTCCTTCTCAATTCAGGATGGTTCGTTTGCTTCTCTAGAATATTCTGAGAGGCGGCAAAAGAAAAGTGTGTTGGCAGCAGTTTCACCAAATTGGCTTCAGGTGATCATGGGTTATTTTCTTCTTAAGTTTCTTTTATCTTTCTCTCCAAGTCTCTTTCTGTCTGCCTGTCTGTCTATCTGTCTGTCTGTCTGTCTGTCTGTCTGTTCTCTCTCTCTCTCTCTCTCTCTCTCTCTCTCTCTCTCTCATCTCGTCCTCTTCTCTCTCTCTCTCTCTCTCTCTCTCTCCTTGTTTCTTTTCATCCTGCCAGTTTTTGGTTTTACTCTTAATTGAAGTTGAAATAGCAAGTTGAAGGTAAAATGACGGTAAATGAAGCGGTTTTTTTTTCTTGGTTATGTAATTTTGAAAGATTTGTTTGATGTTTCGAGTGAATAGCGTAATAGTTTTCCAAAATATGTTCACAAATCATCCTGTGTGAAGTTGAGATAAATTATGGTATTTTTCTTCTTTTCTTTCTTTAGTCTCTCTCTTTTGGAGTGTATAATCTTCGTTTTTTTTCGTTTCTTCCTTGCCTGTTTCTTCTGTTTAATTATCAAAAATGTTGCAAAGGCGTGGTAAATTGTGTCATTAATGATAAACTGCATCCTGGAAAACTGCGTCATTTTATTTTTTGTCTGAAGGTTTAAACAGATCTGTAATCTTGTCTGTATGTCTGTTTATCTATTTGTCTGTTTGCTTGTCTGTCTGTCTGTCTCATCTCTCTCTCTCTCTCTCTCTCTCTCTCTCTCTCTCTCTTTCTCGGGGTGCTGGTGTGTGGCAAAGACAGAGTGCAGATGTGCTGAATAGCTCTCCTGTGTGAATGAACATTTGTGCATGAAAAAGCGAATAGATCTTTCTCAGTTTTGGCAGACATGTGGCTAATGACTTTGTGCTCTAGACTGTGTATGTGAATTTATCAAAGGACTCGTCACTAATTTGTAAATAGTATTTTAAAATTTACATGGAGGAAAGAAGGACTTAATTTATTCTACAAGGTAAGAGTTCATGACATCCCCCTTCACTGGCAATGTGTCTCCAGTTGCACGTGCATAAACTTTCTTTTTCACGTGAGGCAAACGTGTTGCTGGGTGAGTAGTGACATTTGTGATGGGTGTATATGCAAATTTTCCAGTTGTGACCTGTACCCCTGTTCTCATGCTTTTTGACAAGATAAAAACATAGGCGCCTGAACACTTTGTATAGCAGTATTAAATAATCCACAAGGAAAAATCCACAGGCACTTGAAAGAAAATCCACAGGCACTTGAAAAATGTCACAGAGTGTCCCTGCTCCAGTACCAAGCAACATGTTTCATTTCATTGAATGTCATTTTGTGCAAATGCAGCAAGGTCTTCAGCAACACTTAAATGGAATGAAAAATGACATGGATGAAAAATTTGGCAATTTGGAAAATAGCCTGTCACGCTTCCTAGCCCAAATCAGTGAACTGAAGGAAAGTGTTGTTATCAATACAGAGGACATTAAAGAGCTGCAAGAAGACAATGTTGCAATGATGGACCGATTAGAAACACTGGAAAGGAGGTTGGAATCAGCAGAACAAGACACAAAAGCTTACAATCTGAGATTCATGGGTGTGGCTGAAGCTGGAAGGGAAGATGAGTATACAACAAGACAGATCATTATTGACATACTCAATGATCATTCCCCTGCACCAGACTGGCGTCAAGACGACATCTCCAGAGCTTTTCGCATTGGGAGGCCACAGCCACACAGTGATAATGCCAGGCCCATTCTGGTCAGGTTTTGTCGTTTTGCTGACAAACTAGCAATCCTGTCAGACAAAGAGATGAGAGACAACCTGAGAAACAGTGGCATTAGAGTGGCTGCTGACCTCACAATACGTCAAAGACACATGATAGATTTTCACCGTGGGCAAGGCAAGATTGCCTACATATACAATGGGAAGCTGTATGTCAGAGACAGTCAGTCACCCAACTTGGCCACTACCAGCAACAATGCAGACTTCCCGCATTCTTACCACTGGCAGGAAGAGGCTGGCAGAAATAGTCAGCGTCCCAGTGATCACCAGGATGGAAGGAGGTCTCTGTCACGCTACAGTGAGCAGCCTCGAAGACGTCACTCTGCAGCCAGACAGGGCAGCTTTGGAGCAGCAGACAGGCAGCACTTCAGGAGACCAGAGCAACCCCATCACTCCAGGCCTAGGAGATATCGAGATGAATCTGAGGGAAGGGAAGCAAGGAATCTCCCCACCATCAACCAAAGACCGGAGAGCAGAGACAGGATGACCCACCGCCACCAGGACTACGAGGAAAAGACAAGTGTGCCTGTCACCCCTGGTACACGTCTGTACAGTGACGTGACCAGATTTGGTCAAACCAGTGGACAGACTGCTAGCAAGCACAATAGGGTGGTGATGGTCAAAAACAGAGGTCTAAACCCCAGGGATGTTGGTAGCTTCAAATCTAGTAGATACCAGGGTAAAACACCTGAGCAATCTCTGCAGGTCATCAGGCAGTCAGTGGCACCTACTGAGCAGGAGGATAAGCATAACACTGTTGACCACAATGACAACCAGCAAGACAAGACAGTGACTGACTTTTCACAACCAGTTGTCACACATAATGTGGACACTGACAATGATGCCATTACTGATGACAAAGAAGATGACAACAAATCGGACAGACAGGATGAAGACAAGTCAGTCACAGGTGTTTGTGAGGATGAGATACCAGAACAAAATACAACATTGGTCTCATGTAATATGACAAGGGTCACCACAAAGGTTTGTAACGAGAATACAATAACTCACAGTCAAAGTCAAGAGATAACTGACACAAACAAACAACAAAATACCGAAGAAATAGACTCGGAAGACAACTTAGGCCATTGTGACCTGACAGATGAGACTGTCCAAAAAGTATCAGTGACAGAGGAAGCGACAGTTGACGAAATGACAAGTGGACATAACTCAGAACACAATGATATGGTTGATGAGTGTAACAGGTCTGACAGAGTGGGGGATCCAGCACAAGGGACTCCACCTTCTTCCCATAATCTGCGTCCAAGGCGGACTGCATCCAGCTCACGGGTCACATACCAGAGTCAGAGCAAAACTGCTATAAGACATAAAAGTCAAAGCAGTATTACTGACTCATTCAGAAAAGACTCTAGGAAGCAACTAGGGGATCAGCATCAACCCCAGCCTCCTAGATGCCAGTCTGGGAAGAATGGTGCCCATCACACCAACAAATAGGAAAACGGCCAGGCCACAATACAAGGTAGCAAGTCCCTGGTATCAGAATTTGGGACATTGACAAATTCTAATGTACATAGTGTAAATATGCAATCAGTTAAATTTCTCAACTATAATGTTAATGGCCTTTTGCAAAAGCTAGAAAATGCTGATTTTATTGATTTTCTAGTGTCATATGACTTCTTATGTCTAACCGAAACTTTCATAGCTTTTGATTTTGAATCTGCTTTGTTTGATGACTTTTTAATATTTACTTCCAAAGCAAAGAAGTTATCCCATCAAGGAAGATACTCTGGTGGAGTAATTGTAATGATAAGAAAATCTTTTGCTGATTTTGTTACACGCATCCAGGTAGAACAAGAAAACACAGTAGTTTTACAAATAGACAGACATCTTTTTTCAACAGATAAAAACATAATGATGATTTGTTCGTACATACCACCTTACGATTCTTTGTTCTGGAAGTCACAACATGGCGTATATGGAATTGAACTACTAGACCAATGCTTGGCAGACATATTTGAACATCATGGTGATTTTTTCATTCTTCTAAGTGGAGATTTTAATGCTAGAACTGCAATGGAAAATTATAGCTTTAATGGAGATAGCAGTGATTTCGAACAAATGTCAATTTCTGACTTTACTCTTTATCCAAGGAACTCTCAAGATGATAACATTAACAACTTCGGGGAACAACTAATTGAACTTTGTAATATGCATGACTGTATAATATTAAATGGCCTTAGTGAGCCAGGTTTTGATGATAGCTGTACATTTATTGGATGTTCTGGTGAAAGTATGGTGGACTACTTTATTGTATCTGTGGAACTTTATTCGTCTGTTTGTATTTCATCTCTAGAAATAGAGAGTACTGTAGAGTCAGACCATTTACTTGTAAGTATGAAAGTAGAGTTAAGAGACAATCACAAAAGGGGTTGTATTAGAGAAAAACAAAGTGAAAATAAAGTATATGAAAAGTTCATTTGGAATGAAGCATATAGAGATGAGTTTGTTAAATCATGGGAGAGCAAAGATATCGAAAACAGAATGCTGATAGCTATGAAGGATTTAGAGGAAGATGTAAACAACGCCCTTGAAATATTTGTAAATTGTCTTAAAGATGCCAGCAGATGTATGGTTAAGCAAACTGGTTTTAACAAAAAGAAAAGATCAGCATGGTTTGATGATGAGTGTAAAACAATTAAAAAAGAAACTAGAAGAAAACTTAATCACTTTCGATTTACCCGAAAGGAAGAAGATAGAATTATTTATGTTGAAGCTAGAAAGGGGTATAAGCAGTTGCTAAAAGACAAGAAACTCACTTATAACAGGCAACAAACTGAAAAGTTAGCAACTGAGGCTAACAGTCCCTCTAGTTTTTGGAAGGAATTACGTCGACTAGGTCTTGGAAATAAGAAAAGAATTACAAACAATATTACCACAAATGACTGGTTTAACCACTTTAAACAGGTTTTTCAGGGTAATGATAATGAATGTATTGATGAATGTGACATTGTAAATGATTTATCTCAGGAAATAGACCACGAGTTAAATAAAAAGATAACAGAAGAAGAAGTTAGTCATGCTATAAGTAGACTGAAAAACAACAAAGCAAGTGGTATTGATGACATTTCTGCAGAAATGCTAAAAAATGGTGGTTCAAAAGTAAATGTATTTTTGGTAAAGTTATTTAATGTAATTTTTGACCAAGGCATATACCCACAAGAATGGTCTAAAGCCATACTTATTCCTCTATATAAGAAAGGAGATCCTGATGATGTTGATAACTATAGAGGAGTGTCTCTTTTAAGTATAGTATCTAAATGTTTCACTACCATATTGAATGCCCGATTATACAACTGGTTAGAAAGCAATAACCTTATTTCAGAATGTCAGGCAGGTTTTCGTCAAACATATTCAACAGTTGATCAGATATTCACTTTGTACGCCGCTATTCAGAGCTATATGACTAAAAAAGGAAGAAAATTGTATGTTGCATTTGTAGATTTTAAAAAGGCCTTTGACACAGTTGAACATAACAGGTTATTGCGTTATATCAAAGATCAAGGTGTGAAGGGTAAATTTTTTGTATCACTTAGGGCTATGTATAAGTCATTATCAGCATGTATACGAGCGAATTCTGAATTAACTTATATGTTTCAAACCCCCATGGGAGTAAGGCAGGGATGTGTGCTAAGCCCCACGTTGTTTTCTATGTTTATCAATCAGTTAGCAAACATTATGAATGAAAAAGGTAAGCATGGTGCTCAAATGTTTCCAGATGTTTTTGAATTGTTTATCCTACTATTTGCTGATGATGTAGCATTAATTTCGACTACACCGACTGGTTTACAAAATCAATTAAAGGTCTTAGAAACTTGTTGTAATAATATGAAATTAAGTGTAAACATAGACAAAACCAAGATTATGGTATTCAGAAAAGGGGGATACTTAGGACGACGTGAAAAATGGTTCTTTGATAATAAAAGGTTAGAGGTAGTTAACAGTTATTGTTATTTGGGATTCAATTTTACGTCTATGATAAGTGCAAAGAGAGGTACATCACATTTGGTTACTAAAGGCAAAAAAGCAGTTACACAGCTTAACAAAGTTTTTCAGAATTGCAAGGAAATGACAGTAAACACATTCTTTAAAATTTTTGATACCAAAATCCAGTCAATACTGTTATATTCAGCTGAAATTTGGGGGTTAGATAGACTAGAACATCTGGAAAAAGTGCATCTAATCGCTTGTAAAAGATTCTTAGGTGTGCCTGCCAAGACACCAAATAAAATGGTGTATGGAGATCTGGGCAGGTACCCATTGTATGTAAATACATATGTTGCATGCGTAAGATTCTGGTTTAAATTATTACACATGGATTCTGAGAGATTGCCACATAAAGCCTATAATATGTTGTTAGGGTTAGATAGAAAAGGGAAACAATGCTGGGTCTCTAAAATCAGGGAAATATTATGCATAACAGGGTATAATATCGTTTGGCTAAACCAAGGAGTAGGAGACATAAAAATGTTTTTACGTGCCTTTAAACAGAGACTTGTAGATTGGTTTGCCCAGGAATGGACTGGCACCATCAGGGATCGTAATAGATATGATTGTTATAGAAACTTTAAGACTGTTTTTGAAAGAGAGAAGTATATCAGTGAAATGGATACATATTGTTTTCGCGTTGCAGTTACTCAAGTACGATTCAATGTTCTACCACTAAACAATAATATGCATCGCTATAGTAGTTCAAATGAAGATAAGCAATGCCCTGTTTGTAAAGACCAAATAGAGAATGAAGAACACTTTTTGTTTAATTGTCCAGTCTATGAAGATTTGAGAAATAAGTTTCTAAAAGATTCGAAAAGATTTCCTTTGCACGTGCTACTCAAAGCCGCAGTATCTACTGATAGACATAATTTATCTCGATTTATTTTCCATGCAACCAACAAAAGAAATAAGATAACTTTCTAGAAATTGATCATTATATTGATGAATTCTACATTCAAAACATTGTCGATTATGACGCACGTGAATTATTTTGCGATGAATTTTCAAGATAGTGTGGATGAAATTTCCTTGTGTTATTATTGCTGCTGCATTGTTTCATATTTATATACGTTGATAGTAATATGTTTATAACACTTATGTCATATGCCCACTCCATATGCCCACCATTCTTTTGTATTGTGGCCTAAGGCCGATGTACAGTAAAAGTCTGAAGTCTGAAGTCTGAAGTCTCTCTCTTTCTCCCTCTCTTCTCCCCCCTCTCTCTCTTGATTTTTCAATTTAGTTTATTATGGTCTTCTAGTAATGGTTCCAATGGAAGTACTTCATCTCCTTTTAAAAAAAAATCTCTGTGCACTTTTCATTATCATCGTTATCAACATCATCCTCGTTATGATGATGATGGTGGTAGTGATGATCATGATAATGATGATAATGAGGAGGAGGAGGGTGAGGAGGATGATGAAGATGATGATGATGGTGATAAGGAGGAGGTGGAAGAGGAAGAAGGAGGAGAAGGATAAAAAAACTACATCTACACTTTAAACCAATTCTCCTTGGTGTAATTCAAGAGATAAAACATAAACTTCCCCATATTTTCTTTCCATGCTCTCTCTCTCTCTCTCTCTCTCTCTCTCTCTCTCTCTCTCTCTCTCTCTCTCTCTCTCTCTCTCCTCTCTCTCTCTCTCTCTCTCTCTCTCTCTCTCTCTCACACAAGCGTCATGGGTTCTAACATTCAATGCACACAATTGCGGGAAACTTCAGACGAACTCTCCAATCTCTCCATGACTCCAACATCAGATCGATGGAGGCAGTCTTCAGCCACACTGTTGTGTGTGTGTGTGTGTGTGTGTGTGTGTGTGTGTGTGTGTGTGTTTGTGTGTGTGTGTGTGTATGTCTATGTGTGTGTGTGTGTGTCTGTCTGTGTGTCTGTGTGTGTTTGTGTTCCTCCTCAACTCAGGATGGTTTGTTTGCTTCTCTAAAATATTCTGGCAGGTGAGGAAAACAACCTGGCAGCTATTTCATCACACTGGCCTACAGTAATTATGATATTTTTTGTTTCCCTCTTTGACTTCATTCAGCTTTCTTTTTTGAGTGTAGCTCTGTCTCTATGTCTCTATCTCTCTCTGTTTGTCTGTCTGTCTGTATGTGTTTCTGTCTGTCTGTTTGTCTGTCTCTTTCTCGTTTCTTCCCACACTTGTTTCTTTGTTGTTTTATTTTGTAAATTCTGTGTGTATAATTATTGCAATGTTAAGGTATTTCATCAAACTGGCTTAGGGTAATTATTGGATTCTTCTTCTTTGAATTTTTTGCTCTCCTTTTCAGTCTCTCTCTATCTCTCCCCCCCCCCCCTCTCTCTGTCTCTCTTTATCTCTCTCAAACTTGTTTTTTTCGTTGGTTTTCTTGTTGTTGTGTATTTTGCATTCACATAGTAATAGCAGTGAAGTTAGAATCGTGTTAAACTGCGTCATTGAATTTTTTGCTCTCCCTTTTCAGTCTCTCTCTTCTCTCTTCACCCCCCTTCTCTCTCTCTCTCCCCTCTCTCTCTTTCTCTCTCTCTCTATCAAACTTGTTTTTTCGCTGGTTTTTCTTGTTGTTGTATATTTTGCATTCACATTGTAATAGCAGTGAAGTTAGCATCGTGTTAAACTGCGTCTTTGAAATTTCATCGTGAAGCTTTGAAAAGATCTGTCGAGATGTCTTATAGTATTTGAAGTGAATTACGTAATAGTTTTTCCGCTGTTCATGAATCTTTCTCTGTTGTTACTGCCTCTGTCTGTCTGTCTGTCTGTCTGTTTGTCTGTCTGTCTCTGTCTGTCTGTCTGTCTGCCTGTCTATGTCTGTCTGTCTGTTTGTTGTTTGTTTGTCTGTCTCTCTCTGTGTATCTGTCTGTCTGTCTGTCTGTTTGTTGTTTGTTTGTCTGTCTCTCTCTCTGTATGTGTCTCTGTCTGCCTGTCTGTCTCTCTGTATGTATGTATGTATGTATGTATGTATGTATGTATGTATGTATGTATGTATGTATGTATGTATGCTTGTATGCATGCATGTACGTATGTATCTCTCTCTCTGTGTTGAATTTTGGTATGATAAAGTCTGCTCATGATGATTAAAACAAAAGCACTTTATTTCTAAACTGATTCATATCTACACAGTTTAATCGTTGATTGTTGTAGTTATTATTGTAGTTATTGTTATTGTTGTTGTTGTTTTTTCTCATTGTTTCTGTTCTTTTTTTACTTGTTCTTCTCATCCTCCTCCTCCTCATCATCATTATCACAATCACTATCATCACCACCATCACCACCACACCACCACCACCACCACCATCACCACCATCACCACCACCATCACCACCATCACCACCACCACCACCAACACCACCAACACCACCACCACCACCACCACCATCACCAACACCAACACCACCACCACCACCACCACCACCACTACCAACACCAACACCAACACCACCAGCATACCCATCCCCATACAATTTTTCTTTTGTGGTATTTCGAGAAATAGAATTTAAAATTTCATTATAGGTTTTCCCCACTTCCCTGTGTCTTGTGCACAAAGAGCGTGGGTCCTGACATTTGACCTACAGAAGTACCGACTTTCGATAAATTCTGAGGCTCTCTTCTCCCACCGGCCAACATCTCATCAGGGGAAGGCAATCTATAGCCACACTGTTGGTTTGTTTATTTGTTTGTTTGGTTGGTTGGTTTCCCCCCCAGCTCAAATTGGGATGGTTTGCTTGCTTCTCTAAGATGTTTAGACGACCTGGTGAGAGAAAAAAAAAAGATGCGGCAGCAAGTTTC
>CM054158.1:20934549-20952049 GCA_028751875.1 Rapana venosa
TTGCTGTTGTTAAGATTATGTCTAATGTAACAACAACAGCAGCAGACAACAACAACAACAACACGACGGGTACTTTTGCCCGAGAGGTCCTTAGTCTCAGGCTTACAAGATTACTCAGTGCTCTGGCTCAGGGCTTGAAAGGGTTAAAGCCTTCTCCGTCTTTCGCCTGACGAAAACCAATAAGGATAATTATATTAAACCCCCCCCCCACAAAAACGTTAAAGAGTTATACATGTTTTTCTTTCTCTGTAAAGCTTATCGTGAAACAAATTGTAGTCACGAAAATGACAAGTTGACGAATGATAAGAGCGAAACCATTATCAACTCGGTGAATGTACAAAATAATGTGGAAACTCTTGATTAAGTTTGAACATTTTACTGTTCCATCATGGGTGGTGTCCCTTTTTTGTTTTTCTTTTGTTTTAGCTGTTAACTTACCCAGCTGCGAACGGATTTCTAAGCCGAAATGCCGTGGCAATATTAATCAATAACTCACACATTGGGTCCATTTTCCGTATAGCCTTTCCTGATGGTTTAGTCAATCGATCAGTTATTTCCTTAACTGCAACTCGTTCGAACGAGATCGTAAAACCCAAATCCCATGTGCAAACATAAACACACACATGCATGCACGCACGCACGGACACACGCACGCACACACACACACACGCACACACACACACACATACACACACACACATATGCATACCGTTGTGCTGAACAATTAAACGCCCACCCATATTTTGTGGGGAAACAAACATACACACAAAAAGTGAACCAGGTTTTGCCGGTTACTAGTACTGATAACACGAATATACCTAGCATGCATTTTGTGAGCTCACGAGAGATTGGCTCCACCAGATTCATTCACATTGCCCGAGACACTTCTTGAAGTTTCTGTGTACCTAGGACTCCTCAGGGAGTTACTTCAGAGAGAAGTCAGTCAGTCATTTTCATCAGTGAGTCTGGTGCGCTTAGGATACATATAAGTTCTTGCTCGAACGTAAAAACACAACCTGTTCCACCTTTTTGAAGAGTGGTACGATGCGTGCTGGTGGGAATAGATGACACAAGCTACGAAATCGCATGCACACGGGGACTTGAAGTTTAAAAAAAAGAGAAACAGAGACACAGAGACAGAGACATAGACAGAGACATACAGACAGACACGGACGGAGGGACAGAGAGACCCAGAAAAACGGACAGACATGTAGACAAAGAGGGAAGAGAAGCGGAGTGACAAAGTGACAGATAAACGCATGGGAATACAGACAGAGAGAGAGAGAGAGGGAGACAGAGGGAGAGAGAGAGAGGAGGGTGAGGGAGAGGAGGGAGAGAGAGAGAGAGAGAGAGGGAGAGAGAGGGAGGGGGAGGGAGGGAGAGGGGGGAGGAAGGGAGAGAAAGAGGGAGGGAGGGAGGGGGGGAGAAGGGAGAGAAAAAAAAGTAGAGATGGAGACAGAGAGAGAGGAGAAGGAGAGAAAGGAGAGAGAGGGAGAAAGAGAGACGAGAGAGACAGAGAGTGGAGAGAGAGAGAGTAGAGAGACAGAGAGAGAAGAGTAGCAGGAAACAGACAGACAGCAGACGAGAGACGAGAGACAACGAGGAGAAAACAAAAGGGAGAATGGAGAAGAAAGAGACGAGAGAGAAGAAGAAGAAAGAGAGAAGTAGAAGAGAGAGAAGAAGAAAGAAGAGAAGTAGAGAAGGAGAAGAGGAAAAAGAGAGAGAGAAGAGAAAGAGAAGGAGGAGAGAGGAGAGAGGGGAGAGGAGAGAGAAGAGAAGAGAGAGAGGGGAGAGAGAGAGGAGAGAGAAGGGAGAGAGAGAGAGAGAGAAGAGAGGAGAGAAAGAAGAGAGAGAGAGAGAGAAGAGAGAGAGAGAGAGAGAGAGAGAAAAGAGAAAGAGAGAGAGAAAAGAAAGAGAGAGAGAGAAGAGAGAGAGAGAGAGAGAGAGGGGAGAGAAGAGAGAGAGAGAGAGAGAGAGAGAGAGAGAGAGAGAGAGAGGGGAGAGAGAAAAAGAAAGAGAGAGAGAAAGAGAGAGAAGAAGGAGGAGAGAGAGAAGAGAGGAGAGAGAGAGAAGAGAGAGAGAGAGAGAGAGAGAGAAAGAGAAGAGAGGAGAGAGAAGAGAGAGAGTGAGAGAGAGAGAGAGAGAGAGAAGAGAGAGAGAGAGAGAGAGAGGAGAGAGAGAGGAGAGAGAAAAGAGAGAGAGAGAGAGAGCTATTTGTCAATGTCCGTTCCTCTCAGATCAGGTTCTCAATGGCGTTTTCTTTTCTTCTTTTCTATCTTTCTTTCTTTATGTATTTTTTTCTTCCCTTTTTGTTTTCTTTTCTTGTTTTCTTTTCTCTTCTTTCTTTCTTTCTTTTTTGTTTTCGTTTGTTTTGGTTTTTTTTCTTTTCCTTTCTTTTTTTCTTTTGTTTTCTTTTCTCTTCTGTCTGTTTTGTTTTTTTGTTTTCTTTCCTTCTTACTTTTTGTTTCTCTTTTGTTTTCTTTCTTTCTTTCCTTTTCTTCCTTTCTTCCTTTCAATTCTTTCTTTCTTTCTTACTTTCTTCCTTCCTTCCTTTCTTTCTTTCTTTCTTTCTTTCTTTCTTACTTTCTTCCTCCCTTCATTCATTCCTTTCTTTTTTTTCTTCTTCCTTCCTTTCTTTCTTTATTCCTTCCTTTCTTTCTTTCTTCTTTCTTTCTTCTTCCTTTCTTCCTTTCTTTCTTTCTTTCTTTCTTTCTTACTTTCTTCCTCCCTTCATTCATTCCTTTCTTTTTTTTTCTTCCTTCTTTCCTTTCTTTCTTTATTCCTTTCTTTCTTTCTTTCTTCTTTCTTCTTTCTTTCTCTCTTTCTTTCTTCCTTCCCTCCTTCCTTCCTTCCCTTCTTTCCTTCCTTTCTTTCTTTCTTCCTTCCTTTCCTTCTCTCCTTGTTTCTTTCTTTCCTTCCCTCTTTCTTCCCTGATAGAACGACCAGGTAGCATGGCAACTGATCACCATTGATCACAGCCAAAGATTTGGGGAATAGGTTTTTAGCATGAACTTCCCTTTTCCCCTCGTTGCTTCCCCCCTCCCCCACCTCCACCCCACGCCATTATTCCTGTGCCGCATGCACGCATGAGTAAGCGCTAGGCGCAACCATGCATGTTACGGGCATGACATGCAGAGAAAGATACACCGATTTGTGTGCATGCACGCTCACCCCAGTGCAGGCAGGCATGTGCGAGAGCGTAGGTGGTTGACACAGACAAATACTCTTACGCACATGCATGTACAGGTATGCACGCGTGCGTGTGCACACAACACACATATAAATACACACACACGCACGCACGCACATACATACATACATACATACATACATACATACATACATACATACATACATACATACATACATACATACATACATATCATTAATACATACATACACACACATACATACATCTATCCATCCATCCGTCCATCCATCCATCCATCCATCCATCCATCCATCCATCCATACATACATACACGCACGCACGCACGTACGCACGCACGCACACACACACACACACACAGGGAACATCTTGTGCACACGTTAAAACCTGTTCCGGTTTTCAGAAGAGTAGGCCATTGTGTGCTGGTGGGAACAGGTGACAATTTGTTTTCTACAAAACTACATTCACATGGAAACTGGGTGTAAAAAAAGCACTTGAGTGCTTATTCCATTATCCTCGAAATAAAAGAATTAAAAAATAATAAAATAAACACACACAGTTGTTAAACTGAAGAAATCACACACAGACATAGACACACACACACACACACACACACACACACACACACACACACACACACACACACACACACACACACACACACACACACACACATGTTAAACTGAAGAGAATACACACACGCGCGCGCGCGCGCACGCGCAAATGCACGCACACACTCACACTCACACACATACTTACACAAACATACACACACACTCACATACACATACCTACACACATGCATACACACACACTCACACCCCCACACCTACACCTACACACCCACACCCACCCCTCACCCCCACACACACAAACACGCACGTGTGCGCGCGCCTTTGTTTTCATGAGTTGTTTACGATCTCAAGATCTGATAAAGGCAGTGGTTCTAATGTTCTCGAGACTAAATTGGGAAATATCCCATGTTCTCTTTGTCAGGTTTATGTTTGTTATTTCCAGAAACCGAAGAATACTTGTGTGAGTGTGTGTGTGTGTGTGTGTGTGTGTGTGTGTGTGTGTGTGTGTGTGTGTGTGTGTGTGTGTGCGTGTATGTGCGTGCGTGTGTGTAGAGAGTGTGTGTGTGTGCATGTGCGTGCGTGCGTGTGTATAGTGTGTGAGTGTGTGTGCGTGTGTGTGTGGTGTGTGTGCGTGTGAATGCACACGCACGCATGCATGCATGGTTTTGTGTGCTCGAGTGTGCAGTATTTTTTATCTATTTATTTTGTTTTGTTCTGTTGTTGTGTTTGCTTTGTTTTGTTTTTTTCGGATAAGAGAGAGAGAGATAGATTGATTGATTGATTGACAGACAGACAGACAGACAGAGAAAACACACAAAACACACACAAACACACACACACACACCACACACACACACACACACACACACACACACACACACACACACACACGCACGCACACACACACAAACACACACGCACACACAGACAAAGGCAACTCTGAACAGAATCAGAGTCATAATTATTCAGAAAGACAAAGAGACAAAGACACCTGAGACAGACAGGTCAGCGAGTTCTAGCCAGAACAAAGACAAGCCAATGAAAGAGACAAAGAGGGACGAAGTGACATGGAGAAGAGAGAGAGAGAGAGAGAGAGAGAGAGAGAGAGAGAGAGAGAGAGAGAGAGAGAGAGAGAGAGAGAGAGAGAGCTTATATTTCAAGGACCCTTTTCCTTTCATGTTCCAATTGCCTTTTTTTTCTATCTTGTCTTGTCTTTTCTTGTGCACTTTTTGGTTATTATTATTATTATTATAATTATTGCTATTGCTGTCTTTTTTCTCCTCTCTCTTCTCTCATAGAACATTCCGGTAGCTTGGCAACTGATTACCATCGATCATGATCAAGGACGTGAAATGAGTCTTTAAGCGTGAATCGCCCTTCCTCTTGTGAACTCTCCCCCACCCCCACCCCTGTGTCCTCCCACAATGCATGCGCGCGTATGCAGCAGGCGCCACCATGCATGCAGGAACAATAGACAAAACTATGTTCGTGTGCGCGTGTGCTTGCAGGCAAGCGTGTACGTACACATAGCGACACACAAGCACAGTCAAATGCGTGTAGGATCGCGCGCGTTCATAAATATTCATGCATACATAACTCTCTCACGCGCATTTTACAGAACCTCTTGCGCACACGTTAAAACCTGTTCCCCTTTTCGGAAGAGTAGGCCATTGTGTGCCAGTGGGAACAGATGAAAAAATTCACAAAACTGCATGCACACGGGGACTGGATGTAAAAAAACCCCACTTGAGTGCTTATTCCATTATCCTCGAAATCAAAGAATAAAGAGTTAAATAAAGGTATGCACATTTACCACCAAATAACAGCTTTTGTAGTGTTGAATAGTTTGATCAAAGTTTAAAGGATAAACTGATCTTAATGGTAGTGATTAAAACAAGAACCGAAAACTGACACAGTTGCTGTTACAGACACTTCATTTATGTATGCAAAGTCTGTACTATCATCCACTGAAATTCAAAGAAGCAAAAGTTACACACCTCTGTATATTATTCCGAGCAGTCAGAATACAGTTTCCTTAATGGTTGCCTACGTAAGAATCTTTTTTTTCTTTGCTGCCTCATCTTCTGTGACGTCCTCTGTCCTGCTGTTCCCACGCCGCTCATTTCAATCTCCCCGCCACAGCCATACCCAGATTTGTCACGTCTCATCCTCAGGGTCGGAGGTCCACAGGGAGCCTATCACTATCAGGCCGCCGTGGGGCCACCAGCCAGAGGGGCCTTGTACTGCTGCTGGGTCACTTTGATGGTGTTCAGTGGTGCCTGCTCTGAGCTAACATAAACAGGACACCACCTACTAAGCTCCCTGCTAACGACAGTATTAGCTCAGTCGCGGAGCCAGACTGAGTGAGCTGCCCACCCCGAGGTGGCAGCCACCACAACGTCCCACGTAAGAATCTCACCACTGGCATGGCTTAGAGTTTACCTCTCACAACGGAACTAAAAAAACCCACAAACAAACCATATATGGATTAGGTTGCTCTTCTAGTCTCTTTAACTGTAGACCAATAATTTTTAGTATCGGTTTTGTTTAAACAGCTTTAAAATCATATTTAAGCCCCGTTTACATTCTCTCCTTCTTCGTCGTCGAACCCTCAGTCAGCAACTATTGTTGTCTGTCATATGAGTGAAAATGCATTGCACTTCCATGAAGCACCTTGACCAGCCAGGCCCACCACATCTGGTTTAGGCGAGGGAGAAAATTATTCTCTTTTAAGTCTTTGTGTGGAAAAGGCAGGTGAACGGACCAGGAACACCCCGTTTACACTTTGATCTGACATTTTACGATCTGATGAATGAAAAATTAGCGAGGCTATAACGCAGCCCTGATACAGCTTTTTGGAAAAAAAACATGTCCTCTAACATAAATGAAAATGAGTTTACTGCAATAACTTTTTTTTAACGATTTTGCAAAGGCTTTTGATGTTATCACCTACTCTCATCTCCTTTAGAAATTAATGCACAACATACGGTCTAATCAGACATTATATTTCACTACGTCTCTCCTTTGTGAGTGTCAACAATTTTGTTCAAATAATTTCTAAGCAGCCTGAACTATTTTGGTTAATTAACATTTGGTGTACCACAAGGATCTGTGTTAGGACCGTTGCTGTGTTAAGACTACTTCTGATGTCTGTAAGCACAAACAATTTACCTTTATGTATAAAATGCTCATGTGAATTAGCGTTGACACATTAATGACACATAACTGCAATGGAGCCATGCTGATCCCGTTAAACTAGGATGGGATATACATACAAATATAAACAAATTTCTGGAAATGAAAGAAATTAATTCATGTACCTCTAAACGTCAGAAGACTGAATGTGCATTGTGATCACTCTTTAAAAGTGGTGAAAATACGTTGCACATTTCGGTCTTTATATATTCAAAGTTAAATAAGTTACTTCACATCAAATATTATGAGATAGTATCAATAACATTCTATAATAGTCACTTTACATACCAGATCGTGGGAAAGCACATTTTCGCAGGTAAATAACTGGATGTGGGAGGGGCACATGGGTGCTTGTTCCATTATCCTCGAAAAAGTCATCTGAGCGCTTTGATTTGTTCTTTACAAGATTCAGCGCTATATAAATTCCATACATTATTATTATTATTAAATACCAGGTCAGTAAAAATTAAGAACGCCTTAATCTTCTGGCAAGGAAATAACCTTTTTTCACGAACACACTTTAGCCCTCATTAATTATGCTTCCACTTTGTGGGATAGTTACAGAAAACTGCGTTATGCCACATAAGTTGTCTGGAAAAAACCCGATAAAACTCAATAACATTTAACTCATACATTGATCTGGGATGATTAGACTTTTTCGTCCATTCAGATTCTTTTGAAAAATTTATGTACGTTTAATATACAGCGTCTTTGATAATATTTTTTTAATGTATGTGTAATATAAAGCATCTTATTTTTCTAGAAAGGATTCTTTGAAATGTTGCATGTACGCAAGAAGTTTGGCGTATATATTTGCACATGGGGCTTCAGTTTATAACATCAAAATATGGACTTTCCAGAAAATGGAGTTAAAACTGATGTTAACTTACAGGGGACAAGACAAGCTCCTCAAACAAGCAGCACTATTAAGATTACCACCACTTGTAAGTTACAAGTTTGAACTACTGGTATACAACCCATTCCACGCCTCACACACACACACACACACACACACACACCACACACACACACACACACACACACACACACACACACACACACACACACCACACACACATACACACGCACGCACGCACGCACGCACGCACGCGGCTTTAGCATGTTGTGAAGCAGAAGAAAAGTGTACAGTCGAAATGGTCCTGCCCGCTGCGAAGAAAAACGGATTATTATCGATCATCAGAGTGGAGGAATGTTCTTTCTTGTTCTGCTTACTCTTTCTCCACAATCTCCTCTGGCTTCCATTTAACTCTATTTTCCGAGACCTTTGCCACCCTCTTGCGCTTGCTTTTAGTGGTGAAAAGGCTATAGATTTTCTCTGTGTGCGTATGTGTGTGTGTGTGCGAAGAGAGAGAGAGAGAGAGAGAGAGAGAGAGAGAGTGTGTGTGTGTGTGTGTGTTTGTGAGTGTGCGTGTGCTTGTGCACGTGCGCGTGCGTGGTGTGGTGTGTGTGTGTGTGTGTGGTGTGTGTGTGTGTGTGTGTGTGTGTGACTACTTTCATCTTTTGTGACTCGCCAAATGCATCCGTCCAGATCCAGACTCATTCTTTCGCAAAATCAAAATCAAGGATTCCGAATGGAAATGTCAATGCATGATTGCAGTAAAGCCACTCGCCAAAACAGACCCTGCTTACTTCCCTAGCATTCATAGGCTCGACACTACCTGCTGCTACACCTCTGTGGACGATAGTTTAGTTGCTAGAGGGGACGGGATAGCTCAGTGGTCAGAGCACTCGCTTTCCCCAAGCTAAGGTAAAGCAGCATCGAGCGTGGTTGCCAAGTAGATGAGTGACCGTTTGCACGCCTTGGCTTCAGTACATTCCCCCAGTTCACCCAGCTGTAAATGGGTACCTTCCCTCTTTAGGGTCAGGGAAGATAAAGCAGCGAGGGAGAAGAGATGGGTGCTGCCTTCAATATGCTGGCCCCTATAGAAGTTAATATCTCGCTCCCTTACGACCACGTAGGTTATGGGACACCTTCTCCTTGACCTTTTTTTTTTTTACTTTAGTTGCTAGGCTAGGTAAGAGGTTCATTCTGGTGGTAGGGATTTCTAACACATTCCTCCAAGAACTGTCTTCAAAACGAACTCCCTATTGATATGAAAGCTAAAAGAAAACCGAAATTCGTTTCCGTCGAATGCTCAGACAGCACCTATTGTATCTCGTTGGTGGCAAAATGCGTTGCACTGCCTTAAAGTGGCTGAAAAGTCAGGCTAGCGCATCTGGCTTCCGCGTGCGAGACAAATTATTCTATTGTAAATCCCCTGGGGAAAAAGGCAGGAGAATGGACCAAAAAGGCAATAAAAGATGTGAAGGTAGTGACAAGGAGAAAGAAGAAGGAACAAAGCATGAACAAAAAGGGGGATAGAAAAGAGGGAAATTTTCAGCATTGGATTTCGAGAAGGTGGGGATACTATTGACATTGACATGGCTCCCGAAACCCCACAGGGGAGGCAACTGAAAGAAAGGTGATAACGAGATAACAGCAACACAGGCCACTGTACCATCGTTTTCTCTATTACTGCACGATCATACACGGTTAAAAACAAGTTTATAACAATGATATTGGTCAGATGTTCAGGCTAAGTTTGCGACCATTGCAGAGGAGATCTGTACTCCATACTTTCACTTTTGTAATGTTACCTAATGCAACAGTCAAGCTGAAACCCGTAGCTTTGGTCAAAAGATTTGAGAAACATTTTAATTTCTATAACATAGTTGAGCCTTAACTGTGTGATGATCCCACTTTATGCCACGGATCCCATTCCAGACTAATGGATGGCCGAAATCAGGTGACGAATGTAAAGAAACCACCCTTGCCTCTGGTGAGATTCAAACAAACAATCTCCCACTTTTAAGTCTACTGCGGTAGCCACTGGGCCACAAAGAGTAGCTTTCACTGGACTGGTTTCAATGTATAAAAAGGTAAAAGGTAAAGGTGTCCCATCACCTATGTGGTCGTAGGAGAGCGAGGCATCAGAGACCTCAGCTTCTCTTAGGGGGCCAGCATATTGAGGGCGGCGCCCATCTCCTCTCCCTTGCTGCTTTACCTTCCCTGACCCTTAAGAGGGCAAGTACCCATTTACAGCTGGGTGAGCTGGGGGACTGTACTGAAGCTAAGGTGCGTAAACAGTCACCCATCCACTTGGTAACCACGCTCCATGCTGCTTAAAACATTGGCTAGGGGAAAGTGAGTGTTCTGACCACTGATTACCCCGTCCCCATGTATACCCCTTTTCAGAGACCTCAGCTGCTTGTTTGTGTTCACTTTAACACATGAAAACTCTTTAGATTTATTTGACTTTGCTTCAAATTTTTCCTCTTTGTTTCCTTTCTTGGTTTCTGTCTTTTCTTTCTTTCTGTCTGTCTTTTTTTCTTTCAAAGATGTTCCCCATAATGTAAAATCAGGACACATGTTGGGAAGGGGTGAGGTGGGATAGTATGTGGCTGTTTGAGTGTACAAAGTCGATTTGTTATTTTGTGTCAAACCACTTGTCTTAGCAAAAAGCTGACTATGTTTAAGTGAGAATTATAATATGGGATTATAATCATGCAAAAATTATGCGGTGTACAAAATCGTAATTGAATTGCAATGCATAGATTTCCTGCGATGGGAGTTTCCCTTGAAGATAATGGTAGTGATATGTATATGTATAGATATGTTTATAGATATAATGATAATAATGATAATAATAATAATAATAATAAAAATAAAAATAATAATAATAACAACAACAACAATAATAATAATAATAATAATAATATTGATAATAATAAATGAATTATATAGCGCTATATCTTGCAGAGACAAATCAAAGCGCTTGCACTCAACTCATTCTTACACAGTCATACAACCAGTAAAAACTAATAGTTCCATCGAGTCCAAATGTGCACGCACGCACACAAATACACACACACACACACACACACACACACACACATACACACACAGGTCACACACCCTGGCAGGGCAATAGAATCTTGGCTGTTGAAGGCAGGGAAAATCTATGAGATGAAGCAGGAGAGGAAAATCTTAGGTTTGAAATAAATGTCTTGAGACTGGATTTAAAAGTGTCATAAGAAGGCTTTTGGCGGAGAGAGAGAGAGAGGGAGGTCATTCCAGATCGATGGACCAGTAATAGAGAAAGAGCAACGGCCGATGGTGGATTGGTTGAATCTAGGTATTCGTAAGGACAAGGTATCTGCAGCAGAGCTGAGAGAACGAGAAGGAGTGTACAAGTGAAGACATTCACGAGGTAGGCGGGTGCTGCTTTGTGGAGACATTTGTAACAGAGGGTACTGATCTTATAGTTTACTCTCTGTGGCACAGGAAGCCAGTGGAGAGATTGCAAGAGAGGGGTAATATGCTCAGATTTTTTCTTTCTGAGGATTAGTCGAGCTGCAGAGTTTTGTATTCTTTGAAGGGATTGGATTGATGGTGCTGGCAGACCAGCCAGCAGAATTGCAATAGTCCAAATGTGAAAGAATGAGAGACGTAACAAGTTTGGATGTTGCATCTATGGACAGGTACTTTCGAATTGCACTAATACGCCTTAATTGATAGTAGCAGGACTGGGAGGTCTGGGTGATGAATTTTTGCATAGAGAGTGTGTTGTCAATAATGACCCCTAGATACTTCACAGCAGTGGATAAAGGGACTGATGCATTGCCAAGTTGTATTGAAGCTGTTGTAATGGAAGAGAGTTTGTGTTTGGTCCCTACAAGCATGGTTTCCGTTTTATCTGCATTTAGCTGTAATTTGTTCTGTAACATCCAATTTTGGATATCTTGACAGCAGTGGGCCATATTTGTAAAGAGAGAAGGCAGATTTTCAGGAGTGTCGCTGCTTAGAATCTGAGTCATCTGCATAAAAATGATGGTTGGTCTGATGGCGGTTAATTATATGTGACAGTGGAGCAGTGTAGAGGGTGGAAAGAACAGGGCCCAGAACAGATCCCTGTGGAACTCCACATTCCAGTCTGGCAGGTACTGACTGAATCTTGTTTACTGTGACATATATACATATATATGTGTGCGCGCACACACACACATACGCACACGCGCGCATGTGCACACACACACTTATATTTTCTTTACTACCAGAACAGCAAACAACAAGCAGATTTATTTCAGTTTTATTTCATGCAACATATTATGGGTATACATGCACACACACACACACACACCACACACACACAAACACACACACACACACACACACACACACACACACACACACACACACACACACACACGCGCGCGCACACCACACACACACCTAAACGCTCACATGCTCACTCTTTCTTTCTTTTTTCTCTCCCCTATTTCTCCTATCAGTCCAATATCACATCAAGCGAAAAGACGTTGAAAGTCGGGAGGAAAACACACACGAACACTTTTCTCTTACTTTCAGACCGACAACAAGCAGATTGATGTCAATTCTATTTCCAGGCAAGGCATGTAGCACATCACACAGGTACTGGTGCCAAAATCAGGTTAAAAAAAAAAATGAAAAAAAAGTTGCAAAGAGCTGATGGCTCTACGGAATAGCAGTAGAAGTTGAGCAATGTATTCAGACTGAGCTGGTGCTTGTTTCTTTACAGTTAGTTACGTTAGTTTGTATTGTTTGTTTATAGTCTCTGTTTGGATTGGTGGTATGTATTGTGAATGCGATATGTTGTTGTTGTTGTTGCTGTTTTTTTACTTTGGAAGTTAAGAATAGATGGAAGATTGAAAAATGAAAATTTTGCTCTGTTTTATTCTGATGCTAACCTGTGAAGAAAGGGATTTAAAAAAAAATTATTGGTGTGATATTGTTTGATAGTTGCATGTATATTATAGTTAACTTGATGATGTTTAATCTTAGTCTTTTTGTTTTATTTGTTGGATTTGTGTGTGTGCGTGGTGCTTGTGTGTGTGCGTGGTGTTGTGTGTGTGTGTGTGTGTGGTGTGTGTGTGTGTTTGTGCGTGTGTTCTAGTGTGTCTGTTTTAATTATTTGCGTTCATTTAACTCTCTGTCAGTCTGTCTCATTGTGTGTTTCTTCTTTTATCTTATTGTGTTTCCTTTTGTTTTGTATTTTTTCTTTCTTTAGTTTTTATTTACAAGCTTCTTTATTTTTTATTCTGCAATATTTCTTTTCTTTCTAATATTACCCTTTTCTCTCAGACACTTGCCATTTCTTTTTTCTTTTTTTCTTTATTCTTCTATTTTCATTCATTCATCTATTATTTTCTCTGCCGTCTGTTACCTCCATCTTCTTTATTTCAAGGGCGTATATACACGCATACATACGCACGAATGCGTTTAAACACACACACACACACACACACACACACAAACACACACGCGCGCGCGCCTTCCCTTTTCCTTTTAGCAAACTTTCTTCTCATACTTTTTTTTTCTCTCTGAAGTTATGACCTGAGATAAAAAACCAAAAAAATTGTAAACCCCAAACCCACAGCAACGTCAAAATCAAATGACCACTGACCACTCTAGAATTTATTTTCGTCGCTTCCTTTCCCATTCCCAACCTTTCCCACCGTACCACCTCCCCCTCCCCCTCCCCGCCCCCCCCCCCCCCCCCCGCCCCCCCGCATCCACTCTCCCCCCCCCCCCCCCCCCCCCCCCCCCCCTCCCCATCCTTCTCCATCCATGCCCCAGTTTCAAACTCACTTCAAACCATTTTCCCATCGCCTCTATGCTCTCACATAATGTTATTCGATGGTGTTTACTTTCTGCAAACCCATTATTTCATGTTTGATTTTCGTGTCAGCAGCAGTTTAGCCGTATAGATTTTTTAAAATAAACTGAATGGTGTTTTTTATTTATTTTATATAATGTGTGTGTGCGTGTGTGTGTGTGTGTGTGTGTGTGTGTGTGTGTGTGTGTGGTGTGTGTGTGTGTGTGTGTGTGTCGTGTGTGTGTAAGTGTGTGTGTGTGGTTATGAGTGTGTGTAAGAGTGTGTGTGTATGTGTGTGTATGTGTGTGTATGAGTGTGTGTGAGTTTGTGAGTGTGTGTGTGTGTGTTTGTGTCTCTGTCTCTCTCTCTGTCTCTCCTCTGTCTCTCTTTCGGGGACTGGATGTAGAAAACCCCACGAGTGCTTATTCATTATCCTCGAAATAAAAGAATTTATCATTGTCATTGTCATTGTCTCTCTCTCTCTCTGTCTCTCCCTCTGTCTGTCTGTCTCTGTCTCTGTCTCTGTCTCTCCCTCTGTCTCTGTCTCTCCCTCTGTCTCTGTCTCTCCCTCTGTCTCTGTCTGTTTGTCTCTGTCTGTCTGTGTCTCTCCCTCTGTCTATCTCTGTCTGTCTGTCTCTGTCTGTCTCTGTCTGTCTCTGTCTCTCTCTGTCTCTGTCTCTCCTTCTGTCTGTCTGTCTCTCTGTCTCTGTCTCTGTCTCTCTCTGTCTGTCTCTGTCTCTCTCTCTGTCTCTCCCTCTCTCTCTCTGTCTCTCTCTCTGTCTGTCTCTCTGTCTCTCTCTGTCTCTCTGTGTCTTTCTCTCTGTCTCTCCCTCTGTCTGTCTCTCTCTGTCTGTCTGTCTCTGTCTCTCCCTCTGTCTCTGTGGATCTCCCTTTCCCTCGTGTCGTTTTTCTTTTTTCTTTTTCTTTAAAAAAAAAAATCAGTAATAAAGTATTCAGGTCTGTACTTAATGGAAGGCTTCCGAAGTTTTCAGAGCGTACCAATAATATAACGTTTTATCATAAGCTGGATTTGAAACGAGGATATTTTGACAATCCATCATCTGTTGCTGTTGCTGTTGCTGTTGTTGTTGTTGTTGTTGCTATTGTTGTTGTTGTTGTGTTTCTTTTTTGTTGTTGTTGCAAGTTCTGCAGCTTAACACCCTGAGAGTCACCCACACTTTGCAATCTGATTCACTCATCCCACCTGGAAATCAATGTGAGGTTGAAATTTGCATTCTGGTTGAGACGTTTGCCGCGTATAATACTGTTTGGTCAAGTACCTTGTCATACAGGCAGCCGTACTCAGACTGGAGAGGAAGCCCTGATGTGGCCTCTGTGGTCGGCCGGGCTATAATTTTATAACAAGACTGGACTTCAGATGATTTTTTTTCTCCTTTTAATTAATTAATTTTTTAAAATATTCTTTTATATCGAGGATAATGGAATAAGCACTTATGTGCTTTGTTTTACATCCAGTCTCCCCGTGTGTATGCGGTTTTTGTAAATTTTGTCATCTGTTCACTCCGGCACACAATAGCCTACTCTTACGAAAAGCGGAACAGGATTTAACGTGTGCGCAAGATGTTCTGCGTGCGTTCGCACAGGGGCCTCGGTTTATAGTCTCATCCGAAGGACTTTTGGGGATAGTGGAGTCTGCACTGATGTTAACTCCAGGAGAAATATCCCCCTTGAACAGGAATCGAACCTGGGTCGTCAGATTGCGAGCACTTTGTTCTAACCACTAGGCTATCCCGTGTTATGTTGAACTTGTCATGGCTTGAAGGCAATCTCAACATAACATTGTTTACAACATAAAACATATTTGAATGTAGGCCCTGGCACTCAGCTTTCATCAATAACTGACAAAGGTTTTGGCCCGGAACACTGTCATATTATGTTTACACTCGTGGCTTTCATTCGCAAACAGTCGGACGCGCTGGGCCTAACTTGTCAGGCGCTTAACGGCAGCGTGACGCATTTTCGCTCATAAAAAACAGGCAACAATAGTCGCTGCCTGAGCTTTCGACGACGAAGAAGAAGATTCACAGACAGTTCTCTTTTTTAACCAGAAACTTGATGTAGCATCAATTTACTGATTTGCTTTTGTGCTGCCTCAACTGTCGTGATCCGCCGAATCAGAAACACTTTCCTTTTATAGCATGATGATCAATGACGATGAGGATCGTGTAGCGATACTACTATGGAAGTACATGTGCTTTGACAGGGCTGTACTCCACCCTTCCTATCATAACAATCTATCCCGGCGTCAACCGGGCCCGAGAGATACAGACACCTGCAGTGTTGGTCAGATAATTTTAGCAACACTCTCAAAATCGCACCCATAAAGTGGATGAAGCTCGAACTGTGTGGTCCCAGTCTTCTCAATGAACCCACGACCACACTCACTCTGGGTAAGAACCGGTCAGAGTCCGGAAAATAAATCCCTTTGATTCTTATGGGATTCGAACCCGCGACCTTCCAGTTCGTAACCCAAGGTGTTACCCACTGCGCCAAGGCGAGTGGTGCATTTATTGATGTTGAAAGGCCTTTGTAGTCCAGTGCAAAAGCTTTCACAACTATTGATGTGAGGTAAGCGCCGAGGCTTATGGTATCATCAAAGTATCATTATGCTGAAATGTTGTGCTAAGAATTTCTTCAGCCATAATAAGCCCTTAGCATAACAGCATGCACTTCCCTTATTTCGTTTTCGGTATTGTTATAAACTAGAAACAGAAATGATAGACATTGGTAGGCACGGTGCTCAATTTTAGTGTTGATCCTGTTGAAATATGTCTTTATTCATTTTAGCTGTTGGCTGATAAATGATAATATAAATATGAATGTGGTTTTGATAATAATAATAATAATAATAATAAATGGAACTTATATAGCGCTATATCTTGCAAAGACAAATCAAAGCGCATGCATTCAACCCAACCTTACACAGTCATGCAACCAATGACAAACAATCAATAGTCCAAACAAACAGACATTACAAACATGGTGCACCGCAGAAAAAATCCATGAAATAAAATTTCGATAGCCAAATGTTTTTCAAAAGCATACACACACTCACACAGGTCATATACTTTAGCAGGTTGACAGGACATGGGTTAGTGAAGGTGGGACAGCTCTGATATGAAACAGGAGGGGGGAAATCTTAAGTTTGAAATAAATATGTCTTGAGGATGGATTTGAAAGTGTCCTAACTAGGTTTCTGGCGAAGAGAGAGAGGGAGCTCATTCCAGGTCGATGGACCCGAAATAGAGAAAGAGCGGCGGCCAACGGTGAATTGGTTGAATCTAGGTATTCGTAGGCACAAGGTATCTGCTGCAGAGCGGAGGGAACGTGAAGGAGTGTACAGGTGAAGACATTCACAGAGGTAGGAGGTTGCAGTTTTGTGGAGACATTTGTAACAGAGGGTACTGATCTTATAATTTACTCTCTGTGGCACAGGCAGCCAGTGTAGAGATTGCAAGAGAGGGGTAATGTGCTCAGATTTTTTTCTTTCTGAGAACTAGTCGAGCTGCGAGCTTTGTGTACGTTGGAGGGAGTGGATAGATGATGCTGGCAGACCAGACTAAAGAGAATTGCAATAGGAACGGTTTTAGGAACGGTTGTTGGTTCACGGACTTAGCCTATAATTTTACGGAGTGGCTAGGTTTTTAAACAAATTTGTTTTTGTTTGTTTTGCCCTTATCCTTATCTTATTCTCTCTCTCTCTCTCTCTCTCTCTCTCTCTCTCTCTCTCTTTTCTCTCTCTCTCTCTCTCTCTCTCTCTCTCTCTCTACTCTCTCTCTCTCTCTTCTCTCTCTCTCTATCTCTCTCTCTCTCTCTCTCTCGCGCGCGCGCGCGCGCGCGGTTTA
>CM054158.1:20957049-20964549 GCA_028751875.1 Rapana venosa
GTGCGCGTGCGCGTGCGCGCGTAATCATTTCCATGCGAATAAAGACTGCTGTTGTAGCACAATCATTAAGCTGAATAATCAATCAGTTTACACACAGACATGGATGGTGGCGAAGGGACTGGCAAGCGGGTAGAGAAACAGACAGACAGGCAGGCAGGCAGGCAGGCAGGCAGGCAGACAGGCAGGCAGGCAGGTAGGCAGGCAAGCAGGCAGACAGACAGGCAGGCAGACAGACAGGCAGGCAGACAGGCAGGCAGGCAGGCAGGCAGGCAGACAGGCAGACAGACAGGCAGACAGACAGGCAGGCAGACAGGCAGGCAGGCAGGCAGGCAGGCAGACAGGCATGCAAACAGATGGACGGACAGACAGACAGACAGGCAGGTAGACAGGCAGACAGACAGACGAGAAGGACAGGCAGGCATGCAGACAGAAAGACAAGCAGACAGACAGACAGAGAGACAGCAGGAAGGCAGGCAGGCAGACAGACAGGCAGAGAGGCAGGCAGGCAGGCAAACAGATAGACAGACAGGCATACAAACAGGTAGACAGACAGACAGACAGACAGACGGGCAACCTGACTGGCAGGAGCACAAAACAGAACGCTGTAATATACTTCGATGATAGATAAACAACCTTGTAGGTAGGCAAGGAGACTCTGGGAGAGTTTTTCTTTATTTAATTTTTTATTTATTTTTTTATTTCGAGGATAATGGAAAAAACACTCATGTGCTTATTTCATCTAGTCCTCATGTATATGCAGCTTTGTCAATTTTGTCATCCGTTCCCACCGGCACACAATTGCACACCGACAGACAGACATGCAGACAGGCAGACAGAGTGAGAAGGTGAGACATCTCCTCCTCCTCCTCCTCTCATACAACATTATGCAATGCAATACCCTGAAATACAATACAATGCAATAAACATTACACCCACACTACAGAATATCATCTTACCTGACAAAAACTGTATACACTAAAAAAAATTTACATATGTAATAATTGGCCCAAATCATAACAAGGAAGCTCAAGACATTTTTTTGGAAATGACATTTCTGAGTAAAAAATGAAAAGCACCAAAAACAAAAACTTAACCCTTCACACTTCAGTTCATATAATATTCAATAACCCACATTCTTTTGCTTTTCACGTTCGTGACCCTAAGAGTGCTGTAGCCTCATTCACAAGCTGATGCAAAAGACGATAAACACTGCATATTAACAATCATACAATCTTCCTAGCGACACGCAATATCAATGACAGCACTCTTTCGTAGGCAAATACAAGAAGCACGTCCATCAAACGGGCCTCCCCAAAAAATCAATCATATATTATTCTCTACCAGACTATGGGGAATGTTGGTGACCTACTTTGAGACATGCGACAACTGTTGCTTCATTTCTTCATTAGAAACTGACAGATTATCAGAGAAATGTCTCAGTCTTTATACTCATCAGCCAGCCTTCGTCATTGCTTCCTAACTTGTTCTTAGCATAAAAGCAACTATTTGTGTAGTGTGCAGGAATGGCTGCATGCATAGAAATGATTTGAGCATAGGCCCGACGAAATCATCATCATCATCTTCATTATCATCATCATCATCTTCATCATCATCATTATCTTCACCATCATCACATCATCATCATCATCACCATCATCACCATAATCATCATCACTATCATCATCATTATCATCATAATCATCACCATCATCTTCTTCTTCTTCCTCATGAAATACGACACATTTTCAACTGTATAATACTTGACCCAAAACAACACACAGAAACTTAAATCTTTTTTATTTCACAATATTTTTTAGCATGGGCTTCAGAATAATTATTGGCCTGGGTTGTCAGGCGTTTAACGGCAGCGCAACGCATTTTCGCTCATATGATAGACAACAGTTACTGTCTGAGTGTTCGACGACAACGACAACGAAGAAGAAGAAGATGATGACAATGATGATGGTGATGATTGATAATGATGATGATGATGATGATGATGATCCACACGAAGCTAAACGTTTTTCTATGCTTCACTCACTTAATATACTTTCTTTCTCTTGTCGTTTGTATATTTTATCTTGAGATTTTTGCTATATACCAATTGGTACAAAAAGTCATAAAATGTTGGACATCAGTAATCATACAACCCCCCAAGTAGCATGCAATACTAGAAACATTAACCTTCTCCAAGACACTGCAAAAGCACATTCCTAAAGCAGGCACAAATCCATCACAGTAATATTATTTTCTGCCAGACCTCTGTGATAAAAGCCATTGACATGTTTCTGCTGACACATGAACAATGTTGCTCCTGTTCTTGATTGGAGAATGACTAATGAGCTCCTCGCAATACGCAGGCTACACACCACTGCTGCTTTGCTACGTGTGGCTGTAGTCTGTGGGATATCTGAATGGCTAACCTGTTCTTTTCTGACAATCTTGGTTTTGTATATCCATTTTCTTGTAAATGACATGCAGGTTGCGATCATTTCTCCTGTCATCTATTGTAGTTGTTGGCTTTTCTTTGAAATGCATTTCAACACTTGGATTTTTTTTGGCAGTCAAGTTTACTGTGTTTTTGTGTGATATCTTTTATTTGATTGTTTTTACATTTGTTCGTCTATATGTTTGTTTTAGATCTTTGCTTCCATCCAATCCAATCATCAATTATATAGCCCCAGCAACCACCGAGGCCATATCAGAGCTGTCTGTTTGGTTAAAATCTAAATCTCAGATTAAAACTATACAAATTAGAACAAGATTAAAACCGATTCTCCTGTTGTTCTTTATATCAACGCCCTTGGCAACCATAAGTGTCAACTCAGTACAGTCACTGCGTTGTAGGAGAATTGTATAAACGACACATAAAATGAGACAAAACCAATATGCTGTTCTTCAATGCCAACCTCGTTGCAGGTAGATTGGTTGGCTGCTTTGTTGATATCTCTTTTGTCAATGGTCTGTTTAGTTGATTGATTGACTGGTTTTTTTGGCTTGGTTGTAGGACAGGTTGTGGCTAGTTTCTATGTTAATTGGTTTAGTTTTGGCATGGTTAGCGTTTGTTTCTTTGCAGTGGTTTTATTTGTTTCTTTGTATGCATTGTTGCTTATACATTCTCATCCTGCAAATCCTCTTTTCATAATAGTTCTGATTACTGCTAGTTTCATTCAAATCATGCAGAAACTAAACTTTTTAGCTCACCTTGAGATTTCTGCATTGCCTAATCGGTACAAAAGGACATTAATATAGCATAATTCTCAAAAATTATTAATCTTCCCTAGCAATATGCAATACCAATCATTAATCTTCTCAAGGCAAAAATCTACAAGAAGCACAGCATAAAGTGGGCAAATATTAATATAATCCCATATTCTAGGCCTCACTGCTATAATTGTTGTTCACCTTCTTCTTTGACAGGCAAAACAATATTGCTCCCTTTTCTGATTGAAAAATGACCCTGCATACTATGCAGGCTACACTCCACTGTTGCTTCTGTGGACTACACTCTACTGTTGTTTTGTGGACTACACTCCACTGTTGTTGTTTTATAGACTACACTCCACTGTTGTTTTGTGGACTACACTGCATTGTTGTTTTTATAGACTACACTCCACTGTTGTTTATTTATAGACTACACTCCACTGGGTGTTTTTTTTTATAGACTACACTTCACTGTTGTTGTTTTTTAGACTACACTCCACTGTTGTTGTTTTATAGACTACACTCCACTGTTGTTTTTATGGACTACACTCCATTGTTGTTTTTATAGACTACACTCCACTGTTGTTTCTATAGACTACACTCCACTGTTGTTTTGATAGACTGCAATCCACTGATGGCTTCCTTACTCCTAATTGTATAGGACCTGTGTGAGTGCATGTGCTTTTAAAAAACATTTGACTATTGAAATTATTTGACTATTGAAATTTTATTTCATTGATTTTGTCTGCAGTGCACCGTGTTTGTTGTATCTGTTTGTTTAAACTATTTATTATTTATCATTGATTGCATGACTGTGTAAGATTAGGTTGAATGCATGTGCTTTGATTTGTCTTTGCAAGATATAGCGCTATATAAGTTCCATTTATTATTATTATTGTTGTCATTATTATTATTATTATTAATTGCTGTGTATAGAATGCAAATTTGTTTAACCTCCATTTTCTTTACTTTTTATTACTGTTTGAGTTTAACTTTAAAAACTTATATAATCTATTTTTTCTTAGTTTTAGTTCTTTTAATGCATCTTTACGAAAGAAAAAAATCAAGGTTTCTTTATACCATTTCAATATTCGCTTGTAAAAATGTTATTATTAAATGATAAGAACGTCATTTTTTTTCTACGAAAGAGCTACTGTTTAATTTTTCTCTTTTTTCCTATCTTATAAAGGCGCTTTTTGTTGATTTTTTCTACTATCTGATTTAAATTGATGATTGGCTGGTTAGTTGGTTGGTTGTTTAACGTTTTGTTTCTTTCGTTTGCTTGGGAGCGAGAGAGAGAGAGAGAGAGAGAGAGAGAGAGAGAGAGAGAGAGAGAGACAGAGACAGAGACAGAGAGAAAGAGAGAGACAGACAGACACAGACACACAGACAGAAACACAGACACACAGACAAACAGGTAAAAACACATACACATACACACACACAAACGTGCGCGCGTGTACAAACACACACACACACACACACATCGATTAGTTAAGCAGCTTTCCTGTCTATACTATGTCCGTGCTTATCCAGTGTTGTAAGGTCATGGCGGGGGGGGGAGGGGGGGAGGGGAGGGAGAGAGAGAGAGAGACAGACAGACAGAAAGAGAGAGACAGACAGACAAGAGAGAACAAGACAGACAAACAACAAACAGGGGACAAAAACAGAGAGACAGAAGAGATCAGCAGAGACAGATAAGCAGCGAGAGACGAGGAGGAAGGAGAGAGACAGAGTAGAAGACAGACACAGAGAAACAGACGAGAGAGACAGAGACAGAGAAGAAGAGACAGAGAAGAAGAAGACAGAGAGAGAAAGAGAGAGAAAAGAGACAGAGAAGAGAGCAGACAGAAAAGAGAAAAGAGAGAAAGACAGAAGAAGGCGACAGGAGAGAGAAGGAGAGAGAGAGAGAGAGAGGAGAGAGAGAGAGAGAGAGAGAGAGAGAGAGCAGAAACAGAGAAAGACAGAGACATAAATAGAGGCGGAGAGAGAGAGAGAGAGAGAGAGAGAGAGAGAGAGAGAGAGAGAGAGAGAGAGAGAGAGAGAGAGAGAGAGAGAGAGGACGTTCAGAGATACAGACACAGACAGAGAGAGAGAAAGAGAGAGAAAGAAAGAGAGAGAGAAAGAAACAGACAGACAGCGAGACAGACAGACAGATAGACATACACACATACATACATACATACATACACACATACATACATACATACATACAACACATTACAGACAGACAGACAGACAGACAGACAGTCAGACAAAACAGACAGACAAACTAGACAGACAGAGTAGACAGACTAGACAGACAGACAGACTTTCTTCAGCCAGACTGGTATAGCAAGAAGAAGAAAGAGGAGGAAAGCAAAGTGATTTCTATCGATCACACTTCGTCTGCTTTGGCTTTCTCCTTGAATTCCAGTCTCTAACCCCCCTTTACCCCCCCCCTACCCCCCCTTTAACCCCCCCTCCACCCTCAAACCCCCCCCTCCACACCTCCCAACTCCCCCCTCCCTCACACCTCCCCACCCCCTCCCTACCACACACTCACCCACACCACCACACACACACACACACACCTTAAGCCTCTTGCCAGGCGAGCTGATTTTCACACACACACACACATACACTTGACACACGCACGCAACGTGCTCACACACATACACACACGCGTACACACACATACACACACGCACGCACGCGCGCGCTCACACACATACACACACGCGCACACACATACACACGCACGCGGCGCGCGCGCCGCACACACACACACACCTTAAGCCACTTGCCAGGTGGGCTGATTTTTCACATCACTACACAACTATACATACATTCACCACGCACGCGTGCACGCACGCTCGCGCATACACATACACGCACACACACACACGCACGCACACACACACGCACGCGCACGCACGCACAACACACAACACACACACACTTTAAGGCTCTTGCCAGGCGGGCTAATTTTCACACAGACACACAAACATGCAGTCACACACACAGAGACATAGACATAGACACGCACACACACACACATACACATACACACACATACACAGCAGCGGAAGAGTATGTAAACGGAGATCTATCTCTCTATACATACGTACATATCTATCTATCTATATCTATCTATCTATCTATCTATCTATCTATCTATCTATCTATCTATCTATTATTATCTATTATATAAGAGAGAAGATAATGTATATATCTATATATATATATATATATATATATTGGTGGTGTGTGGTGTGTTAGAGTGTGAGTGTTGAATATAGATAGGAGTGAGGATGGAGGATGATGGGAGGTGGTAGGATGAGAGAGAGAGAGAGAGAGAGAGAGAGAGAGAGAGAGAGAGATAGAGAGATTTAGCAGAGAGCAGATGGAAGTGAGAGTGAGAGAGGAGAGATTAAAATTCTTTACATGTCCACAGCTTGAGTCGGGAAAGGAGAAACTTCTTCACAATACTCGTGCAGAGATTGATTTGTATCGTTTCTTGTCTGCTTCTTGTCTTCTTCTGTCTGTCTGTCTGTCTGTCTCTGTGTCCCGTCTACTGTCTGTTGCCTCTGTATCTCTGTCTCTTCTGTCTTTATGTCTGTCTGTCTGTATCTCTGTCTCTCTCTCTGGTCTATGTCTGTCTGTCTCTCTCTCTTTCTCTCTCTCTCTCTTCCATCACACACATGCATACACACAGACACACACACACGCCCACATGCATACACGCACACACACAGACGTACACACACATACATACACCTACACACACCTATATCTACACACACACACCTACACACACACACAATGTCCCTCCCCACTCACACACACATGCACACACGCACACGCGCGCGCACGCACGCACCACACACACACACACACACACACACACACACCACACACACACACACACACACAGACACACACACAAACACACACAGAGTGAAAATCGAAATTTGACGTGACAGTTTATAATAGTATAGCATCACCCTCTACTCCCTCTATAATACAGACAGATTAGTTTTCACATAGCCCTCAGGTTCCAGACACCTCTAGTGCTCATTAACTCACTAGAGAACCGTTCTTTAAACGTGTTCCAATCCCGTTCAATAGAACCTTTTCCCACCCTACAGTCTTGTTCTCTAGCTCGCTTTTTGCACACCGTCAGATGTGTTTGGGAGAAATAATGGCAAGTCCTTTCCAGCTCCTCTCGTGGGCTGTACAGCTTGGTTTGCAGGGTGATCTCCGTCGGCCAGATCACATCACTGCCGACTTCACTTCCCGCCCCCAAAAGTCATC
>CM054158.1:20969549-20989549 GCA_028751875.1 Rapana venosa
TGGCCTTTAAGACTCAAGGGGGATGCTAGTTCCCAGTAACTCAATTTGTTGACCCGTTTGATTCTGTGAGAAGATAGCCAGCCAGAAAACACACCAGGAGATATGCCTTTTCTTCCAGTGTTTCCTGTTAACACATGTTCTTCTCCTGTTTTGTTGTCATTTCCAGATGTGACAATTTAATTTCTGTCATGTTTTGGTGAGGTATAGATAGTTGCCACAAACGAACTAGCACAACGGTAGAGAATCAGATCCAGTGAGAAAGGAAGCATAGAATACTCATCGAAATAAGTGTATGCAACAGAATGTCAACAAAAATTGATGTAATTCTGATCATCCTTAATAGCACAGTGAATAGCACGGGGATCAGACAGCTTGACATACCATACTATACCATACCATACCATACCATACCATACCATACCATACCATACCATACCATACCATACCATACCATACTATACCAGGCAAACACATACTCGCACAGATTTTCGTCCACCTGACAGATGGTGGCTTAACCTCGGACGGGTCAAAACTTATAAATGATTGTCACTAATGCGTCTTTTCCATTGAAATGATAGGCTGTGGCTAATTACCCAATGGGGATAACAAAACAAATAGATACTGTCATATCTGTTCCATTGGGATTGCTGAATCATTCGCCGATATGACAATGTGACTTGTCTAGCCTTTTAGACTCAAGGGGAATGTTAGTTCTCAGTAACTCGATTTGCTGACCCATTTGATTCTGTGAGAAGACAGCAAGAAAGCACACCAGGAGATAACAATGCACTCTCTTCCAATGTCGCCTGTTAAACCAGTTACTGCTCCTTTTTTGTTGTCATTTAAACATTTGATGACTTTGTTTCTTTTGTGTCTTGTGAAGTATGGATAATTGTGACAACAGACCTAATACAAAAATAAAATTCAATGCGAAGATAACTATAAAGCACATAACATGCCTACTTTCTTAACCCCTTTCAGCATGTCAAAATTTTAAGATTTAGTGGTTTGCCTTTTGCAGACAAGATTGTTTGTCCATGAGATGCTTCTAATTTGAGAAAAAAAACCTTGTTGACTCTGAGAACGTATTGATATCCGGTCAGGTTTTAAGAACTCTTTTATATTAATTGTAAATAATGGCATGCTTCATTGAGATGAAAAATGTTATCAGCTGCTTTCTTTAATCATGATTAATATTCAGCTTCTTTTAATGTAGTTTAAGTGTGATGTATGTTTGTTCGTCGTGTTCGACGATGACCTCCAAAACAACAGAGGAGGCAGCTGCTGTTTCGGAAATTGGGAAGAAATTTGATAATTACAGTGGAGATGCCTTGCCCACAGTACATCCCCACTCTCTCGGCCAAGTGGGCATACGGACAGTCAGCGTTGGAGATGTTCTCCAAAGGCCAACTCCCAGGGCTGCAGCCATAAGGACTGTGCGAGTCAAGCCTCCTAGTCAGAGAGTCATAGTCGATCACTAAAGACTAAGCTGTAAAGTGAAATTCCATGAGTGGGAAAGCCACTGGTCATACAGCCTGTGATAATAGCACGTTCATGCTCGGTGTTCTTGACGGTCTAGACAGTCTCAAAAGAACGAGCTCTTCATTTCCAGTAGAAGGGTGTCCCTTTTCTTCTCGTTGATTTAATGTTTATTCATTTCAAGGTGATTTAAAAGCACATATCAAACTGCTAGAAAACAAAAATCTCATTAAGAAGAATTTTTTTAAAGTACCTTATTCTCCTCCTCTTTAATATTGAAAACGTGTTGCCATGAAAACAAAATCATAACAACTCCTTGCTTCAAGATGATATAGGATTTCAGCAACAGGGAAGGCATACTACTAAGACTCACCCACTCCACCCCCAATATTTCCATGTTTTAAACAGAGGATATGCCTTTATGGTGTGATCGTTTCCTTCACATTATGATCAAGCACAGATTTATAGGTTTCTCTGCCTCTGAGATAATAAAGTGTTTGAATTAAATTGAATTGAATTGAATACGTCAGTTTTCAGCACTTTCCAATGTTAACTTTGTTTCATACTTTTAATGCAAATAAAAACCCAATTCCCGATGTCAGATTCAAACATTTTTTTTCAGTGTTGATATTCCATCAAGCCACAGATTTTCATTTTTGTCACACTTCACCTAGAAGTCCGAAGTTCTTCAATGGCGAGATTTTGCCTGTGCAACTATGTTAAACCCACCATTAAGGTAGCCGCATTCAGATTCTGTGGATAAGCCACAGACTAGAATCTGTTTCTTTCAAAGCCCAAATTTCAGTATCTAAAATTGCCGACGTCCTGATCAAGCTATCCTGTCAGAAAGTAGCTTGCTTTCCCCTAGCCCAGTGGAGCCCCTTGACGCCCACACGTCACTCCAGGTCAGGACTAGTTCACAGAAGTCCCCAGGAAGTCACAGTGTCTGGCTGGGGCAGAGAGCTTGCTTCACCGGCTTTCAGTCTGACGGCGTAAGGAAGGAATCTCCCTCGCAGACGGGTTAGACGCTTATAGTGTCAGTTAGTCTGAACTGTGGCATGACACATCAGTCAGACTCTCGTTTGTTTTCCTTTTTCTGTTTCCCTATCTGCCTCTGTCTGTGTGTCTGTCTGCGTGCTCGTCTGCGTGTGTGTGTGTGTGTGTGTGTGTGTGTGTGTGTGTGTGTGTGTGTGTGTTTGTGTGTGTGTGTGTGTGTGTGTGTGTGTGTGTTTGTGTGTGTGTGTGTGTGTGTGGTTGTGTGTGTGCAAGTGTGTGAATTCGTCTATCTTTCTCTGTCTGTCTCTGTCTGTCTGTCTCTGTCTCTGTCTCTCTGTCTCTGTCTCTCTGTCTCTCTCTCTGTCTCTCTGTCTCTCTGTCTCTGTCTCTCTCTCCCTCTCCTCCTCCACCTCTTCCTTTTTTAAATTCTGTCTTCCTTCTTTCTTTTTCACTCTCTTTTCTGCTAATCCTCAGTTCATTTTGCTGCACCAGTTAATGTGTTAGGCTTAGATAGAAGAAGAAGAATTGCGAAGAAGAAGAATTGCGAAGACGAAGAAGAATTGCGAAAAATTGCGAAGAAGAAGAGTTGTGAAGAAGAAGAATTGCGAGGAAGAATTGCGAAGAATTGCGAAGAAGAATTGCGAAGAAGAAAAAGAAGAAGAACAACAACAAGAACAAGAACAAGAACAAGAAGAACAAGAAGAACGAGAACGAGAATATAAAGAACAAGAAGAACAAGAAAAGCAAAAAGAACAAGAAGAAACAGGGAAAAAAATTGGGGGGGGGGGGGGTGGGAGGACTGGATTTGCAACCGTAGAAAATGATTAGATCTGGTATCGATCTGGTAAAAAAAAAACCAACCTACCTCTATTACACCACTCTTCCTTCTCTACCTCCTTTCATCTGCCTCATCCACCCCATTCCCTTACCCAACCCACCTATTCCGCCTTCTCTTTCGTTCCAGCATCATTAAAACACTATTCAGCCGCTAATCTCTACTCGATTTCGTCTCGTATGGGATAAATGGTTTCTGTGGAAAGCTATTTTCAGAGCCACAAGCTTCACCTAAAAATAGAATTACAGGGCTGAGCCAATCGATTCTTTGCAATATGGAATGGCTTGGACTTTTTTGTGTGTAAAGTTCAGAGTTTTATTCAGTTCAGGTCACTAGCTCTTTCAGTTTTAAAGGTTTTTAGTCTGTTTGAGTATGTGTTATTGTATTATTATGATTTGAGGAAGATTTGTTATAGCGTTTGAGGGTTTAACAATTAAATTTTATGGAGGTCCACCCCCCCCCCCCCCCCCGTAAAAAATCATCAAGTTGGTTAGCTGTCAGAACAAAATTACACATGCATGCACATGACATGCACACACACACACACACACACACACACACACACACACACACACACACACACACACACACACACACACACACACACACACACACAACACACACATCTTGTATATTGATGACCTCCAGAAAAAAGTGATTGGGTCCTTTAGACGTAAAACTCTGGGATATTATTTTTTTTGCTGACGCATCTTCTGTAACGTTCCTGTCTGCTGTTTCCACGTCGCTCATCCCAGTCTTCCAGCCATTACCATACCCAGGGTCGTTGTCTCATCCCCAGGGTCGGAAGTCCAAAGGGAGGCCATCAACATCAGGCCACTCTGGGAGTTCGGGTGAATGAATCTTGACACATGTCCAAGTGTGTATTGTGTGTGTGTGTGAGGGGGCGGTTGTGGTGGTGTGTGTGTGTGTGTGTGCGTACGTGTGTATGTGTGTGTGCGTGCGTGTGTGTGCGTGCGTGCGTGTGTGTGTGTGTGCGTGTGTGTGTGGTGTGTGTGTGTGTGTGCGTGCGTGCGTGTGTGTGTGTATTGAAATTGGGATAAACAAAATGAGAATAGTTTAATCGAAATGTTACAGAATATCTTACCTATCTATCTATCTGTCCCGTAGTCTGACGACCGTGGGGGCACCCTCAAAGACTCAACAACCAGTTCCCTCCATTCCTCTCTCTGTTCTGCCTTTCTCAGGGTTTTGTTGAGTTCTAGGCCTGTCCATTCGCTGATGTTATCCTCCCAGCTCTTCCTTGGTCTGCCTCTTCTTCTTCCTCCTTGGACAGTGCCTTGTAAAACTGTCTTTGCAAGTCCTTTGGATCTTGTGACATGCCCATACCATTTAAGTTTACGCTTTTTCACGATCGTTAGAAGGTTCTCATAGGGTCCAATGGTTTGCTGGATTCTGTTATGCACGCTTTCGTTGCTTATGTGGTCTTTGTAGGAGATGCCAAGGAGTCTCCGAAAGCATCTAATCTCCACCGCCTGTACTCTTCCTTCAAATCTACAGTCAGGGTCCATGATTCACAGGCATACAGAAATATGGATATGCCAAGAGAGCCTAACACCAGAAAAGATCTGTCATGCAAATTTTGCATTTCTCTCTCTGTGTATCTCAAAACCGTCTGAGTTTATGTCTGTGTTATTGTCTGTCTGTCTGTGTATCTGTCTGTCTGTCATTCATTCATTCATTCATTCATTCATGCATGCATTCATTCATTCATTCATTCATTCATTCATTCATTCATTCATCCATTCATTCATGCATTCTTGCATTCATTCATTCATTCATTCATGCATTCATTTATTCATTCATTCAATCATTTATTCAGGATTCATTCTTTCTCTGTCTTGTCTTCTCTTCTCTTGTCTCTCTTCTCTCTCTCTCTCTCTTTTATCTCTTCCCTCTCCTCCCTCTCCCTTCTCTCTTTCTCCTCTCTTCTCTTCCTCTTCTCTTCTCTCTCTCTCTCTCTCTCTCTCATCTCTCCTCTCTCTCTCTCTCTCTCTCTCTCTCTCTCTCTCTCTCTCTCTTCTCCTCTCTTCTCTCTCTCCCTTTTCTTCTCTTCTCTTCTCTTCTCTCTCTCTCTCTCTCCTCTCTCTCTCTCTCTCTCTCTCTCCTCTCTCTCTCTCTCTCTCTCTCTCCCCTCTTCTCTCTCCTCTCTCTCCTCTCTCTCTCCTCTCTCACAACTCCCTCTCAACTCCTCCTCCTCCTCTTCTTCCTCCCCTTCCCCCTTCTCCCCCCCTACCCCCTCTCCTTCCCCCATGTTCTTCTTTTGAACCATAGTTCGATCCATTTCCCTATTTATTCTTTGCAAGTTGGTGGGGGAAATCAAAACAAAAAGAGGAAGAGAGAACACAAGGAACCAAGTACAACAGGAAAAAAGAGAAAAGGCGGTTGAGTTCCTTTCCATCAGGCATCGCCATGTAAAGGAATTGCTGTTGATCAGAGGAAACCTGTTCCTTTAAACACCCTTCGCCTTTCCTCTTCCCTTCTTTCCACTGTCTCCTTCTCCTCCCCCCCCCCCCCCCCTCCCACCTTCCCTACTCCGTTTGATGTCTAAGAAGTTAAAAAAAATTCTTTTGGCATTCAAATATTAGTTGATCCCTTATCTGTACTATTAGTCTGAATCAACTAATACCAAAGGCTTGTAAATAATAATTATTATATTCATGTCCAGGACGGGGTAGCCTGGTTGGTTAGAGCGTTGCGCATTGCGCTCATGATCTGATGACCCGGGTTCGAATCCCGTTCAAGGAGATATTTTCAATTGGATTTAACACCAGTGCTGACTCAACCCCCCCCCCCCCCCCCCCCCCCCCCAACAAAAAAGTCCTTCGGACCCTAACCCTAACCGAGGTCCTGTGTGCAAACGCACACCAAACCTGTTCCATTTTTCGGAAGAGTAGGTCATTGTGTGCGGAAGGAACAGGTGAAAAAAATATAAAATGCATACACACGGGTAATGATGTCAAAAAAGCGCATGAGTGCTTATTCCATTATCATCGAAAAAACTTGCAATTCTCTCTTCTCCTCCTCTCTTCTCTCTCTCTCTACCTCCTCTCTCCTCTCTCTCTCTCTCTCTCTCTCTCTCTCTCTCTCTCCTATATAAATTATATATATATATATATATAATAATATATATTTATATAATATTTATAATTTATATATATATAATATATATGTGTGTGTGTGTGTGTGTCTCAAAATATATTCAAAAAGTGTTGAAATGTCCAAAAAGAATGAATCATTACAACGTGGGTTTTTTTCAAAAGAATGGTTTAAGTGCAACAAATATTAGGGGAACTTAGTTTCGATCCCAGAAGCATTAAAATCTTAGAGAAATTAATTCTTTATTTTATTTTTCACTTCTTAGGCATAGATGAATGCTCTCCTACCACACATTTGCACACTGTTTGCCATGAAAATCAGTATCACACTTTTGAAAAAAAAAAAAGCACAAAAGAAGAGAAAGTGCATGTTGAAGGAATTTTGACATTGACAAACTGAAAAACTTGGCTCCCAAAATAACCGTTTACAATAATGCTCTTGAGTAAATGGGCCCCTGTTGCTTCAGATCACTCCACAGAATTTAATACAGATGAAATAAAAGGGAGAAAACGAACAAGTCACTTTCTAGATGGAAGCAACAGTAAGTAATCAATTCCACAGTTCAAAAAGACCTAAAAAAAAGTTATTGAGAGACAGAAAGACAGACAGTCAGAGTGACAGACAGAGTGACAGACAGACAGAGATGGGGTGAAAGAGAGAAAGAGCAAGAGAGAGAGACAGACAGACAGAGATAGAGATTCATAAGAGAGACAGACAGATAGAGAAAGACAGAGATAGTGGAGGAAAAAGAAAGCCAGACAGAAAACCAGGATACAAGAGGAGAAAGATACAGGGGCAACTTTCTTAGGCAGTTGAATCCAAAAGCCTGGTTTCTCAAGGATTTTTTTTTACCAGCCTCACATCCATTTAGCAGGATGAAACAGATCAGAGATCCAATGAGTCTATAGTATCATGTCCTGAAATGGGTGCTAATCTTCCACACACTGTTTAACATGGCTAACCCTGCTGCAGCTGTAGGTTAATAGGATGCAGATATTAATTTTGTGCTGTGCAGGTGAAATCTTTTGTCAGGGTAGATGCTACGGTGTTTATAGCGTGCCATTATTTCAGAGGCTGGTTATCCATACCATGTTTGTAATGATGGTGTTTGTGCTTTTTACCATTTTACTGGACTTCTCTCTCTCTCTCTGCTTTTCACCATGCCATGCACAAAAATTCAAGTACACAAAAATAGGAATGCATACATTAAAAAAAAAAGAATACATTCAAAATTTGTTCACATACATTTTTGTACATCTGTATCAGACGCACCTTGTGTATCTCTTGGTGGCAATTCTATTTGCAATCTACGGTTTTCTTATGACACTGATTTCTTTGGAGGCAGTAACAACTAACTCCAAGAACTTACAAGCAAGCTAGAAGAATGAGCAAGGGCACATGGTATGGAGATCAGTGCAGAGAAGAGCAAGGTTATGGTAAACAGCACCAGTAATGTTACAGCTACCACCGTTATGAATGGTTGACAACTTGAAGAAGTTGACTCCTTCAAATAGTTTGGCTCCACACTGACCAAAGTTAGCTTTTCTTCATTTGAAGTAAAGATCAGACTAACCCTTGCAACCTTGTCCATGGCAAAGTTTAGCACGATTTGTAAAACAAAATTAAACAAAACAAAACTTTCAAACAGAATTGAGGATGTTTAGAGCACTCATCATTTCCATAATGATATATGAGTTTTAAAGCTGGACCTTGACTGCAGAACTTGAAAATAGAAATCCAAGCCTTCGAAATGATCACAGAGCCAACGACTCAGTGTGGCACCAGATTACACTGGAAGCTGGGCAACAGGAATCCCCTCTGGTTGTTGTAAAGAGAGGAGAAAGCTGGTGTGGTAGGACCACATCACACACCACAGCTCTCTTACTAAGCCTTTCCTACCAGGGATACTGAAAGAGGAAGGCACAGCAGCGGGCAGATAAAAATCTGAATAAACGACATCAAATATTTGACTAGCCTTGACGTGGCTGTGTTGCTGTGAACAGCTAAGGACACAGCCTGGACAAAACAGTCACCCATGGCAACCCTTGAGTCCCCATGACAACCATCTTGGTCTAGAGACTGACTGATTAATTTATCGATCCCACAATACCATGCAAATCACTACTGACTTCAGTAACAAAACCCAAACCCGAGCTTTGAAGCAACCCACTTATATTGAGATGGGGAATTAAGGGTCTAGAAAAGCACGGCAAAACCAAGCAATTATCAGAGTTTTCTTTCACTCACTTAGAAGTGGTTTTTTTCTTCTTTGACATTTTCTTCAGTTTCCTGCTTTGCCTGTTTCCTGCTTCCCTCTCCCTCCTCCTCCTCTCTCTCTCTCTCTCTCTCTCTCTCTCTCTCTCTCTCTCTCTCTCTCTCTCTCTCTTCTCTCTCTCTCTCTCTCTCTCTCTTCTTTCTTTCTTTCTTTCTTTCTTTTTTCTTTCTCTCCAGACCAAAATACCTTACCAGCTCAGACCAAAACCTTTTCACTATCTACCATTGATCTACCAAGCTGCAAGGGGAAAACTCGGGAATCAATTTTCCCTTGAGCCTGATTCAGGTATTGGTATCGACTGTCTTCAGTATCTCTACAGGCTTGCCAAACGTTGTCAGCACAAGGTTCAGATCAGTTACTGGTCTCCAGAAATTCCCAAGTGTTTCTCCAGGAATTATTATAGCTACATACTTCGATGCTTTATATATTTCAAACCTAAGACTTTCCCCTATTGTTTCATCTCATAATTATCTGTCCTTCCCTTCAATGGCTAAAATTACCATTACCCCGCCGAAGCATATAACCTCTGTGTGTGTGTTGTGTGTGTGTGTGTGTTGTGTGTGTGTGTGTGTGTGTGTGTGTGTGTCTGTGGTGTGTGTATTTGGATTTGTTAAAACTGTTAATAACTTTTGGCTGCATGTGTAGGAGTGGAATGAATGCAAGGGTTTTGATTTGCTGGGGTTTTTGTGTTGTTTTTTTACAAAATATAGCACTATATGAATTCCATTTATTATTATTGTTACTTTTATTTATTATTGGTAGGTTTTTTAAATATCATACCATTTTGATATTTTTTCCATCTTTTATTTGTTAACTTTGCCTGGGTATTGGGAAGTGGGTCAATCAGCTTGTAGATGGAGTCTTTGTATCTCTGTTTTTATCTGTCTGTTTCTGTGTGTTTTTTTTCTGTTTGTCTCTCTGTTTGTGTCAAGATCAGTTGCTGCTGTTGGGCATTTTGGCTTTCTGAAATATAGTCTCCATAAGACATCATCACCATAGTGACCCAGTAGCAGCGTAGAGCTATTTCCTTGCTGATGGCGTTCGGTCAGGCAGAAAATGATGGCTTCCTGTGAACAAATTGCTCTGGGGAAGAGTGGGACTAGGTGTTGCTGTGTGCATTGAAGGGTACAGGAGGAGTCGGTGGTAGATGGTGATTGTGATGTGGGAAGGATGTGAGTGTGTGTTTGTGTTGTGTGTGTTGTGTGTTTTGTGTTGATGTGTGTTGTGTGTGTGTGTTTGTTGTTGTTGTTGTGTGTTTGTGTGTGTTTTTTGTTATTGTGTGTTTTTTTGTGTGTGTGTTTTTTGTTGTTTTTTGTTGTGTGAGTGATGTGTGTTGTGTGTGTGTGTGTGTGTGTGTGTGTGTGTGGTGTGTGTTGTGTGTGTGTTGTGTGTGTGTTGTGTGTGTGCCTGTGTGCATCCATGTGTTGGTGAAGTGATGAGTCACATCATGGCAGGAAGCAACGTGGAACGTTTCAAAATGTGACCACCCGTTTCCTCTTCCTCAACCCTCCCCCCAAAAAAACAACAACCCACAAACAAACATTACAACAAAAACCTCTTATAAACCTCTCTCTCAGGGGCCGTATGAAAAAAAGACACTTTTCTGCTACCCTTGGAAATAAAGATTATCAATCAATCAATAAATTAATCAATCAGTCAATCAATCTCTTCTTTATGTTCCTCTTTTTGTAATCTCTACTTCAAAACAGCATTTTCCTGTTTGGTCTTGTATGATACGAGAAAAAACATAATCTAAAATGGAAAAAAGGGGGTGAACATAAAGATTATCAATCAATCAATCAATGAATTAATCAATCAGTCAATCTCTTCTTTATGTTCCTCTTTTTGTAATCCCTACTTCAAAACAGCATTTTCCTGTTTGGTCTTGTATGATACGAGAAAAAACATAATCTAAAATGGAAAAAAGGTTGGAGGGGGGGGGGGGGGGACAGAAACAAACAGAGAGGAAAACTCCTAGCCAACCAACCAATCTGGCAACACAGAAAGTGGATTACTATTGATCAGGAAAAGCATCGACTTCACACACACATACACTCCTGCCCTTCTACTTCTGTCAGCTGTCTCCAATCCTTCTGGTTCTTTTGATGTCTACAAACTCCTAACCCAGAGCCCTTCAAAAGATTGTTCAGCTCCTGATCATACATAGCATTGGCTTTCTCTTTGGGAAGTGTTTACTGCTGTGGACGGTACAGCTCAGTGGTCAGAGCATCCATTTTCCCCAAGCTAAAGTAAAGAAGCATTGAGTGTGGTTACTAAATGGATGGGTGACCATTTTCACACATTGGCTTCAGTATAGTCCCTCAGTTCACCCAGCTGTAAGTGGGTACATGCCCTCTTTAGGGTCAGGGAAGGTAAAGCAGCGAGGGATAAGAGATGGGCACTACCCTTAATAATTATGCTGACCCCTGGAGAAGCTGAGGTATCTGATGCATCACTCCCCTATGACCACACAGGTTATGGGAAAACCTTTTATCTTTTTATTACCTTTTACCTAGTGTTTAATGCTGGAAAGGGCTGTTTTGATACACAAGTGGCTAAGCTTGCAGAAACAAATGCATATATCTAGCTTTTCTTGCATTCTAAAGGCAGCCTTTTATAAAGATGCATAAAAAAGCATATCTGTTTACTCGTGACTGATTTCTCCTAAAGTCATAGCTTATTTTGTCTTTTATATTGAAAGGTGTTTTATAACTTTCCAACTTTTAAGAATGAGGCACGCATGATTATAAGCACTTCATGATTTTTTCTCAATGACAATGTGTTTTACAAACGAAGTTTGCTAGAAACCAAGTTTTGTGTTACTTTTGGTTATTTTGACTGTGCAGAATGCATTCCAAATACATGCCTATGGTTTATCACTGATGTAGGTGTCAACATTATATTTCAATGTAATTTTTCCTCCAATGTGTTCACAGAGAAAAATTAAAAAAGGAAAGGCATCCAGCCCATTCATTTTCACCAGAAAAAGAAAGCCGAAAGATAATTAATCATGCCTTTTTTTAAACACAGGCTAAATGGGGTAAAAAGTGTATTTTGTATCCACCTTCAGATTCTAAGTTCCATTAAAAAAAAGTAAATAATCAAAAAACAAGCAAATGAAGTAGCAAAGTGGTGAAAGAAAGAAAGATAAAGTCAGTAATGTCAATAAATTTCAATGTGTAAAGAAAAGAGAGAGACGAAAGGAAATAATTGAATGCTTTTTTCAGATCTATGTTTCAATCAATCCCCTCCAAATCAATTTTGAGTATGTACAAAAAAAATCAAAACCCAAACCCAATCTATGCCAGCAAAGAAGCTATGCTGGGAACTATCAATACCCAAAAAGGCATAGAAATAGAACACATTTTCTTTACCCTGTTTGCCTGGATTTTTTTTTCTTCTTGATACTTTTCTTTGCTTGTCCATTTTCCCATTTCCCTACACTGTTTTGCCATATCTCTCTCTCTCTCCACCATTTTGCTGCCTCTCTCTCCACCAGTTTGCCAACTCTCTCTCCACCAGTTTGCCAACTCTCTCTCCACCATTTTGCCAACTCTCTCTCACCACGGTTTTTACCATTTCTCTCTACCATTTTCCCATCATCTCTCTCCACCATTTTTCCAACTCTCCACTATTTTGCCAACTCTCTTTCTATGGTTTTTGCCATTTCTTTCTGCCATTTTCCCATCATCTCTCTCCACCATTTTGCCAACTCTCTCTCCACCATTTTGCCAACTCTCTCTCCACCATTTTGCCAACACTCTCTCCACGATTTTTGCCATTTCTCTCTACCATTTTCCCATCATCTCTCTCCACCATTTTTCCAACTCTCCACTATTTTGCCAACTCTCTTTCTATGGTTTTTGCCATTTCTCTCTACCATTTTCCCATCATCTCTCTCCACCATTTTGCCAACTATCTCTCCATCATTTTGCCACCTCTCTCTCCACCATTTTGTCACCTCTCTCTCTCCACGATTTTTATCATTTCTTTCCATCATTTTCACATCATCTCTCTCCACCATTTTGCCACCTCTCTCTCTTTCTCTCTCCACCAGTTTGCCAACTCTCTCTCCACAGTTTTTGCCATTTCTCTCCACCATTTTGCCAGCTCTCTCCTCCAGTTTGCCAGCTCTCTCTCCACGGTTCTTGCCAACTCTCTCTCCACTGTTTTTGCCACTTCTCTCCACCATATTGCCACCTCTCTCTCTCCACCAGTTTGCCAATTCTCTCTCCGCGGTTTTTGCCAACTCTCTCTCTCTCTCTATGGTTTTTGCCATTATTTTCTCTTCACCGTTTTGTCATCATCTCTCTCCACCATTTTGCCATCATCTCTTTCCACTGTGATGCTTCTTCTCTCCACCGTTTTACTATCTCTCTCATCCCCCCACCCCCCCCCATCATCCCTATGTCCTATCCCAGCTTAAGCCTTGCCCCCTTAATTATCTGCCAATTGATCTAGATACTAGTTTCTGAGGTGAAAACTCAGGAAGTAATTCTCCCCTCGTCCCTGCTTTAGTGGTTGGTATCGACTGTCTCCAGTATATGTACTTACACATTAGATGGATTGCCAGTAATGCACCAGTATCTGTGTATTGAGGAATCTAGAAATGGCTTGGTTCTTCAGATATGAAACATTTTGTTATTTTTCTTTGTTGTTTTTTGATGTATCTGGTATTTGGTAATCTACGAATTGCTTGGTTCTTCAGATATAAAATATTTTGTTATTTTTCTTTGTTGTTTTTTGATGTATCTGGTATTTGGGGATCTACATTGCTTGGCTCTTCAGATATAAAATATTTTGTTATTTTTCTTTGTTGTTTTTTTATGTATCTGATATTTGGGGATCTAGAAATTCCGTAGTTCCTCAGACATGAAATATTTTGTTACTTTTCATTGTTGTTTTTTATGTGTCCAAAAGTAATGTTTTCATGTGAGTGTTTTTGATGGTTTTTCTGTTGTTGTTTTCTTTTTGTTTTTTGTTTGTTGTTGGATTGTTTTTTGTGCGGTTTTTTTTGGGGGGTGGTGGTATTGGTAAAGTGGTTTAATCAATCAGATGCTAAGTCTTTGTCTATTGGCCTCTCTTTCCCCCTTTCTCACTTTCTCTTTTTATGTTTGTGTGTGTGTGTGATTGTTTGTCTCTGTTACTGTTTGTCTGCCTGTGTCTGTCTGTCTGTGTATCTGTGTGTCTGTCTCTCTCTGTCTGTCTCTCTCTCTTTCTCCCTCCCTCCCCTCTCTGTCTCTCTCTCTCTCCCTCTCCCTCCCTTTCTCTCTCCCTCCCTCTCTCCTCTCCTCTTCTCTTCTCTTCTCTTGTCTTCCTGACTCCTTCATCTCTCCTCCTACTCTCTGCAATCTGTAGCCCCCCCCCCCTCTCTCTCTCTACCCGTTTCTTTTAGTATTTGTGTGTGTCTTATACCTGCAATACTTAAGTCTATCAACAACAAACATATACACCCATCCTTGTCACAGACAATGTGGGACAACAATCAGTTGTGGCATTACTTGTTTTCCCTGTAGGGTCATTCTTTAAGGAAGCCTCTTCTCATGGTTACTTTTAAAATCCTCTTGCTATCTATGAGGATTGAGGATGGGAAGCAAATGAGTGTGGGGACTTTTTGAATGGCTTTCATAGACTACAGAAAGATAGGATTACAATATAAAGATAGACAGCAACAGAGGGCATGTATAAGACATAAAGGAAGGAAGAAAGGAAGAAAAGAAGGGAGGAAGGAAGGAAGGAAGGAAGGAAGGGAGGGAGGGAGGAAGGAAGGAAGGAAAGAAGAAAGGAAGGAAGGAAGGAAGGGAAGAAGGGAGGAAGGAAGGAAGGAAGGGAGGAAGGAAGGAAAAAAGAAAGAAAGAAAGATTGGACAGAAATAAAGAAAGACAGACAGAAAGACGGACAGACAAAAAGAAAGAAAGGAAAAAAGAAATTGCAGCAAGAAAATCTCCCATATGAACATAAAACACAAATCTATTCTAGCAAGAAGCCATGCTCTTCTAAGTTATCGCAAATACAAAGCCCACATAAACTTCAACGCAACTGAATGTAGCCAAAAAAATCGAACAAAACTGCTTCCTCTCGTGTTCCGGTGTATAAACATGGTACAAGTCCCATAATTCACCTTCAAGACCTATGAATGAGGGAAATCAAGTTTTCAGAAAAGGAGGTAGGCAAATCAACAAGGATGGAAATCATTGATTCAGAAAAAAAACTTTAGGAGTACAACAACTTTGGAGGGTACCTTTCTCAACATTGGCGGGTAGCCTTGTATTTTTTAACTTTTCTGTATAGTGTTCTCTTGACCTCTATATTCCTCTTTCCTTGCTGTAGATTGTATGTATTTATTGCTACTCATCGATTCAACCTCAATCCTCCTTTTTTCCCATGAGGGAATAGTTATGGGAAACCAATTTCCTTAGCCCTATATCTAGAGTCAATATTGACTGAATCTAAATTGTTGGCACGTATCTTGGATAATATATTGGTGTACAGAGATAATGAAATGTTTTGGGGAGATTTTCTGACATGTTTTTAAAAAAAATGTTGTGTCTTTTATTTAGTTTTTATTTCTTGTGATATTATTTGATGATTTTCATCTTTGTTTGGCTGTCAGGAAGGGAAATTTCATTGTCTCTGTCTCTGTCTGTCTGTCTCTGTGACTCTTTCTCATTTGAGTATTTGAACTTGAAACAGAAACCTCCACAATCTTTGATGACCTATGAATAATGACAGCAACCACCTCAATAGCAACAACAACAACAACAACTACAACAGCAACACACACACACAGAGGAAGAGAGAGAGAGAGAGAGAGAGAGAGAGAGAGAGAGAGAGAGAGAGAGAGAGAGAGAGAGAGAGAGAGAGAGAGAGAGAGAGAGAGAGAGAGAGCAAAGCAAGTCAGCAGAGCTGAAAAATATTGATTAGGAAAGCCACAGCAATATTACAACTCTTGGCAATTTTTCTTCTTTTTCTCCGTCAGGGAAAGGGGTCCTTGACTCTTCTTTTTCTTGTGTCCTTTTCTTCTTGTCTTTTTTCTCTGTCTGTCTGTTTGTCTGTCTGTCTGTTTATCTCTTGGTCCTTTTAAATTACTGTCTGACTTTATTTGAAAGTAATAGTTCTTATTACTAAGGATAGCTCCTTCTCAGGGTAAGGGCCAGATGAATAAAAGTATGTCAATACCTATCTGTTAAAAGATACTTACATGTAACCCTTGGGAATAAAGATTATCAATCAATCAAGAAATCAAATAATCAATCAATCAATCTCTCTCTTTATCTGTCTCTCTGTCTTTCTCTCTTTCACTATGACTGTTTTTCTCTCCCTGTGTCTTTGTATCTCTGTCTGTGTCTTTCTTTTTTTGTCTGTCTTTCTCTCTGTCTCTGTGTGTCCCTTTCTCTGTGTCTCTCTCTCTTTCTCTTTCTGTCTGTCTCTGTCTGTCTGTCTGTCTGTCTGTCTCTCACTCTGTCTTGTCCTTCCTTGCTGTAGATCCTATGTACTCATTATCAGCTATTGATCCATCCCACATCCTCTGTCCCAAAGGGTCAGAAATCAGGACCATCACCCTACCTTTTGGGAAATTGTATTGACTGGGTTTTTTTTTGGGGGGGAGTATCTGAGACTCACTGTTGGCACATACCCAGAACTAGATTGCAATAAACCCGAAAGTCAGGATGCTGCTATTGTCATGGTGGGCAAAAATGGTTGCAAACGCAAAACTCTCACCCCCTGTAAACTTCAGAGCTCAAGGTGAGGAATGAAAAATAAAGATAGCAGTATTCAGAAACATTGAGGGATTGCGTGGCATACTTTCTTATAGAATGCTGTATTTTTTTGGTTAGTTTATATCATATTTGGGGTTATTTTGTCTTTGCTTGTCTCTCAGTCAGGATTTGTTCCTGTCTCTTTTGTTTTGCTCTCTCTCCCTCCCTCCCTCTCTCTCTCTCTCTCTCTCTCTCTCTCTCTCTCTCTCTCTCTCTCTCTCTCTCTCTCTCTCTCTCTCTCTCTCTCTCTCTCTCTTTCTCTCTCTCTCTGCCTATTTCTTTCTTTGTTGCTGTGTCTGTTGCTGTCTGTCTGCCTGTCATATTTTGGTCTATCTGTCTAAGGAAATGGGAGAGAAATAAAGAAAGAAGACAGAAAGAAAGAAAAAAGAAAGAAGAAAAAAAGGGTACAAATTCCCATGGAGACAGAACCCAAAATTTCACCATAAGCAAGATGACACTCTTCCCATTACTGTACACCACAAAACACAATACATAATACAAAATATTCTAGGATAGTAAGAAAGAAACAAAACTGTGGAACAAAAACCCTTCAATCATTTGTTTGAACTACGAAAAATGAAATTGTTCTCAAACTATGAATAATGAAATCATTCATTCCTAAAACTTTGAATAAAAAAAAAAAACAATGCTAAAAAAATGCAGACAGCTCAAAAGGTCTGGAAACTCTTGATTCAAAACGTCACAGCAATATAGAAACTCTTGACAGGGGTTTACAGTGGCTTCAGTAATAGCTTCATCTTTGATTTTCTGTGATTTTTCTTTTTAACTTTTTAACTTTTAAAATTTATTAATCTAGATAATATCCACTAATTGCTAGCTAGTGAGCTAACCCCTGCCCCATCTATTCGGAGTGAAAAGTTGGGGAACATAATTTCCCCTCATATTACTTAATATAGAGTCAGTATTGACTGATTTAATGTTTGAAATACAGTTGTTGGTCCAAACCTGTGTACAGATATTGATGCAGTGATAACATAGTGTTTTTGGGGAATATAGTCATCTTCTGTTTAATGGTGTTGGGTTTTTTTCTCAATAGTTTTGTACAATTATTGGAAGTTTTTCATGTTTGTTTGGTCCATAAGTAAGGGACATTCATGCATGACATTTGAATGCCTAATCTATGTATGACTCTTTGTCCAGATGTATTTTTATGTCTGTATGTTCTGTCTCTGTCTTAGTATATATATTTGTAATTATATATATATATATATATATTAAATATATATATATATATATATATATATATATATATATATATATATATATATATATATATATATATATATGTTATCTGTTTGTCCTCTATATCTACCTTCCCCCTTTTCTTTCCCTGTGCTTGTTTGCTCACCCTGCTTATCTACTGTCTATCTGTTTGTCCATCTGTTTGTACGAAAGACAGAAACAAACAAACTAATAAACAAAGGAAGAAAAGAAAAAGTAGCAAAAGGAAAAAAGGGTGGATCGGTGGTCTAGAGCTAATGCGCCTGTCTAGAAAGCAAAAAGTCCAGGTTGGAAGTGTGCGGTGGTTCGAATCCCGTTTGGACCCGAAACTTTTCCCCCATCCATTAGACCATGAGTGGTGGTCTGGGCGCTAGTCTTTCGGGTGAGACGATAAACCGAGGTCCAATGTGTTACACATAATTATTCAGCGCACGTAAAAGAACCCACGGCAATAAGACAGTTGTCCCTGGCAAAATTCTTAGAGAAAAGCCATTCTGATAGGGAAACAAATACAGTTGCAGACAAAAAAAGGTGGTGCTGCTCTTGTGGTGACGCGCTTTCCCCGGGAGAACAGCCCGAATTTCACGCAGAGAAATCTCATGACTTTAAGTGGTATAAATAAATAAATAAATAACCACTAAAGGGACAAGTCTCCACCACCACCACCCCTCTACTACGAGGATTTCATGTTTTAAGATCATGTGCTTTTCTCCTTACAGCGCAACACAATGTAGTTTAAAAAAATAATACTAGTTAGAACAAAATAGAAAGAAACAAAATCAGATCAAATCCTGCCTCAAACATTTCAATCTATAACAATAAATCAAAACTCTTAAATCATCTTCAACCTTTTTAAATAGCAAAACAAAAACAAAATCAATCCTAAAAATGCAAGCAAGTCAATGGAGCTTGAAAATAATTATTGATTCCCAAAGCCACAGTGATACAACAAACTCTTGACATTCATTTTCTTTTGCTTATTTAGCAGTCTTGGCTTTCACTGGGTTTTTTTGCATAGTTTTCTTCTTACCTTTTTTTATTTCTCCCCACCTCCCATCCCACCCCACTTTCTTTGAATAGATTGTGCATACTCATTACAAGCCATTGATCTAACTTTGGCCCCCTCCCCTCTCTCTCTTTCTCTTTCTCTCTCTCTCTCTCTCTCTCTCTCTCTCTCTCTCTCTCTCTCTCTCTCTCTCTCTCTCATTAGTCATATAAAATGACGACGTGATGGGTCTAGAAGATACCACACAAATTGAAAAAGTACACACCTTTGCCATGAAAAAATTCTTATGTGTTCCATTACATGCATCAAATAAACTTATGTACGGAGAAACTGGTAGATACCCCTTTATATAAGAACCATAACTAAATGCATTAAATACTGGATTAAACTTATCAGGCTTCCTATGTTAAGAATAAACAGACAAGCATACGAGATGCTGCTTATACAACATAATAATGGTAAAGTAAACTGGGCGACTAAAGTAAAAGATCTTTTGACGTAAATGGATTTGGTATTGTTGGCTATGCCAGGGGTGGGTTATGAAGAACAGTTTGTTAGAGAATTGAAAGATAGACTTATTTCATGTTTTCATCAAAACTGGCATGAACAGTTAATGTCTAGTGAAAATACACTTGGTATAGCTCCTTTAAAGATGCGTTTGGTCCAGAACAGTATCTGATATCGTTAACTAATAAAAGGCTTCGAAGTAATTTACTAAAAATTTAGGCTAAGATTGTGTGGTCTTTTGAACTGCAAACAATGGTATATTACAGCAGAGACAGACAACAACTCTTGTCCAGCATGTGGAGAAGAAGAAGAAGACGAATTTCATTTTTTGTTTGCTTGTAGAACTTATCATGACATTCGCCAAAAAAAATTGCTTTTTTGACAAACCCAACCAACAGGTCCACCAATCTTGTACAAAAGGTGTTATCTTCAATAATATGTCCGAGCTTAAATCTTTAGCAATATATATATAACGCAGGCTCTAGATAAACGTAAGCAGACTATGAATGAAACGGATCCTATACGTAATAACTGAAAATATGGTTGGCATTTATCTGGACTTTGGATTATTACTCATGTCCTTTTCATATTCATTCCTATGTTAATATGTTACTTACAATTACCCCCTTTGACTGATGGGCTTGTAGCTTTTGTCAAATAAAATTCGTTCATTCGTTCATTCATTCGTTCATTCATTCTCTCTCTCTCTCTCTCTCTCTCTCTCTCCCTCTCTCTCTCTGCTCTGCTCTGCTCTGCTCTGCTCTGCTCTGGGGTGAAAAGTTG
>CM054158.1:20994549-20999549 GCA_028751875.1 Rapana venosa
CCTCTTTCACTTCGCCAAAAGCCTTTACTTGATACCTTCAACCAGCCTCAAAACGCACTTATTTCCTACCTGACGCTTTCCCCTCATATCTGTTCCTACTTTTTCAACAGCATCCTTCACCTCCTTCATCATCACCTCTGTGTGTGTGTGTGTGTGTGTGTGTGTGTGTGTGTGTGTGTGTTGTGTGTGTGTGTGTGTGTGTGTGTGTGTGTGTGTGTGTGTGTGTGTGTGTGCGTGCATAAACTTGAAATATCTTATGTTATTTGAGGAAAGTTGTATGCGTTTAAATGATTGAGTGCAAGCGCTTCGATTTGTGTCTTTTACAAGATTCAGCGCTATATAAATTCCATATATTATTATTTATCATAAACAACAACAACAACAACAGCAAAACAAACAAACAACAGCAGTTACAACAACAAGTAAGCTGAAAATGATAACGGAAAGGTTAAAGAATGCAATGTGAACAAACGCAGCATTCTTTAAGACACAAAAATTGCAGATCTCAGAGATGAAACAATGAGAGTTTAGGTAAAGGTAAAGGTGTCCCATAACCTGGGAAGTCATAGGGGAGCACGGCATCAGAGACCTCAGCTTCTCTAGGGGCCAGCATATTGAGGGCGGCGCCCATCTCCTCTCCCTTGCTGCTTTACCGTCCCTGAGTTTAAAGAGGGCAGTTTATGGCTGGGTGAATAGGGGGACTGTACTGAAGTCAAGGTGTGCAAACAGTGACCCATCCGCTTGGTAACAACACTCGATGCTGCTTAACATTGGTTTGGAGAAAGCAAGTGCTCTGACCACTGAGTAATCCTGTTGCCTTAATGAGAGTTTAATGTACAAGACATGCAGCAGTGTTAGTTGTGCAGACAGACCTAACAAAATCTATACTTTCTGAGAATGATTTTAAAAAGTTTTGTAGGAGATTGTTTCTATTATTTCCTTTTTTTGTAAAAGTTTAAATGCCTTTCTGGAGATGGCATTCTGGTATATATATGGTGCTGCTTCATCTAATGACAAACTAATGTTTTAAAAAGAAGAGAGACACACACATAGACAGAGAGACAAAGAGAGACAGAGACAAACAGAGTCAGAGAGAAAAAGAGACAGAGAGACAGAAACAGAGAGAGTCAGAGAGTCAGACAGACAGACACATTTCATTTCATTTTTTTCATTTTATTCTTTTATATAGAGGATAATGGAATAAGCACTTATGTGTTGGGTTTTTTTTTATAGACAGAGAGAGAGACAGACAGACAGAGGTAGGGAAACAGACAGGCAAACAAACACGGACAGAGACAGGCAAGAGAGAGAGAAAAAGAGACAGAGACAGAGTACATACACAATAGCACAGAGAACAAACAGACAAAAACACCAAAAACATATATATACACACACAAAGAAAGAGTGCCAGCCAGCATGGTGAGCGTAAGGTAAAAAGAAAATGACAGAGGTGCCAAAAATCCACACACATCAGCACATCATGAGTGAAAGGGGCTGTGCAACACAGCAGGTGGGCAAGTCAGGTATAGGCCAGAAAGGAAGATCAAGAACGATGAAGAAAGGGAAAAGAAAAACAAGAAAGAAACAGAAGGAAGCATTAGTGTGCAGAGAAATGGGAAGAGATATGCCAGCTTTAATCCACTTAGGCAGGAAAGCAGTTTACCAGCCGAAGTGAATTAAAGCTGCCATCTCCCTAATCTCTAATATAAGTAGTGCTTAAGATTTTTTATTGACTGTAATGATATATTTGTTTCTGCTGCTGTGTGAAACTATTGTGTGCTAGACTCCGTCAGTTTGGTATATTATTTATTTCTACTGATAATATATGAAAACACTGTGTGTCAGTCTTGGTCAATTCGATGTATTTATTTTTTACTGATAATATATGAAAATACTATGTGCTAGTCTTGGTAAGTTTGATATGACATTTTTACTGATATATGCAAATACTATGTGCTAGTCTTGGTCAGTTTGATATGACATTTTTACTAATATATGCAAACGTCATGTTCCAGTCTCAGTCAGTTTGAGGTACTTGTTTCTACTGATTATATGAAAACACTGTGTGCTAATCTTGGTCAATAGGTTCAATGCAGGAATAAAACAAATGTTTAACAACCTAAAAGCTTGACTTTAACTTGTTTATACCAATAAATGAACATTGTTCATAGCTCACATAAGAGTATCATCATTCTAATGGTGCAATGCGTCTTTTATTGATTCCTGGCCCCTGTCTGGTAGGATGATACTCGTTTGGATCAGTTTACGAAAGGCATGACTGATCAAACACACTGAAGGAAAAACAACACCTTTGACATATAAAATGTAAAGGTAAAGGTGTCCCTTGACCTATGTGGTCATAGGGGAGCAAGGCATAAGAGACCTTAGCTTCTCCAGGGGCCAGCATATTAAGGGCGACAGCCATCTCCTCTCCATCACTGCTTTACCTTCCCTGACCCTAAAGAGGACAGGTACCTATTTACAGCTGGGTGATTTGGGGGACTGTACTGAAGCCAAGGCATGCAAACAGTCACCCATCTACTTAGTAACCATATTCGTTTGATGTTGCTTAACATTGGCTTGGGGAAAGCAAGTGCTCCAACTACTGAGCTATTCCGTCCCCTTTGATGTATGACTTTACTCAAATTCAGTAGGAAAAAGAATGAAGAAGATAAAAGGAGGCAAAAGAACAAGATAAAGACCAACCAAAACAGAGAAAATGACATTAATGAAAACTACATGCATAGTATGCAAATAACAATATTATCAGAGCATGCAAATCCAAAAATGTATGTGAATGCATGTCAGCATGTACGAGTTCACGTGCCCCAACATACACACACAAATACACACACACATACACACACATACACACACACATACACACACAAATACACACACATCTTCTTTTGACACCCTCTCTCACTGTCATTAATATCACCACTTTCCTGTGAAACATGACAGACACAGATAAACACAAAGCTGTCACTAACGCTGAGACAACCCCCATGATTGACACACTAATTTCTGCAGCAGTTATAGAAATGTTATCATAGCTCAAGCCGACATGAAAATGACGACTTGAAATCACAAGACATGATTGACAAATGCATTCCATTCACCAGTGCAGAAGAAACTTGATCAGAAAATAATGGAATCAAAAACAGGAGCTGGGGCATTACAAAGGACAAAAACCACAGTGCAGTGCCCCTCCGACTGGTGGCCCCACGGTGACCCGACATTTGATAGGCTCTGTGTGAACTTCTGATCCCTAAGGATGTGACATACGTAACGAATGTGGGCATGGCTAGGGTGGAGAGATTGAAATAAGTGGGGTTGAAACAACAAGGACAGGAAAAGCCTTTATGACCGAAAATTAATGGGAGGCCCTTGGAGGGACATCTCACTGGTCACCAGCCCAGGTTGCCATATCACTCTACCACTAAGCTTTTATTGCCATCAGTTTGGGGCTCAGTGGGTGGTGGTTCTACCCTGCTAGGCTAGCTCAGATGAGGCACCACTTAACACCACCAAAGTGACTCAGAAGCAATGGAGGGTATCCACCTCTGGCTGGTGACCTCACGGTGGCCCAACAGGGATGCACTTCCAATAGATTTCTGAGCCTGATGACTCAACATCACAAGTCTGGGTGTTCCTGAGGCAGAGGAATCAGAATGAGCGATAAATAAACATAATGATAGAATAATAAACATAGAAATGAGTAGCATAGGAACAGCAAGACAGGAGCGTCAAAGAAGAAAGAAAGAAAGAAAGGAAGGAAGGAAGAAAGGAAGGAAGGAAAGGAAGAAAGGAAAGGAAGGAAGAAGGAAGGAAGAAAGGAAGGAAGAAAGGAAGGAAGAAAGGAAGGAAGAAAGGAAGAAGAAAGGAAGGAAGAAGGAAGGAAGAAAGGAAGAAAGGAAGGAAGGAAAGAAAGAAAGAGAAGGAGAAAGAAAGAAGAGAAGAAAGAAGAAAGAAAGAAAGAAAGAAAGAAGAAGAAGAAGAAGAAATGGCAACAGGAGGCAAAACGCAACGCAAAAAAGAAACGTGAATCTTGCCGAGTCAAGAAGAATCCATGCTCCTTGACAAGAAAAAGGGGAAACAAGCAAGTCAAACGGCAACCTTTATGGTGAGACAAAAACTATTAGCTGTTCATGCAAAAATGAGCCCCTCAGGTTACAAAGGCACATTGGCTGTGAAATGAAAGGAGCTTAGATTGCAATAACTTGCAGGAGGTATAAAGCTGCACATGCAGAAAAAGGAAGGAAGGAAAGAAAAGGAGAAGGACAAAAAGAACGAACGAAAAAAAAATCAACTAAAGAAAAAATAACCGAAGAAAGAATTATGAAAATAAAAAAGAAAATAGATTATCAAACAACCTAAAATGTAACACCATTAAGATAACATGATGTACCTTCTTCTCTGTCGAACACTCAGACACCAACTATTGTTGTCTGCCATATAAACAAAAATGCCTTGTGCTGCCACTATGTATCTGACAAGTCAGACCTGGAGTATCTAACTTTGGCGCGTGAGAGACTTGGTATCTTTTGAAGTCTTTCTGGGGGGAAAAAAGGGCAGGATAATGGACCAAGAAGGCAGAACATACATAAAGAATGAACTGATAGAAAGAAGAAGGCAGAAAACAAAGAGAGGGAAAGAAATGAGGGAATTCCTGGCACAGAACTTCCAGAAAGTGTGGGGGATGTTATTTACGTCGACAGGTCCGTGACATTCTCACCAAGAAAACACGTGATATATCCATCAAACATTAAAAAACACCCAAAGCAAACAATAAACAAAAATACCCCTAAAGAAAGACGGGTAGCATACAAGCGAAATAACATCAGAGCACAGGTAATTTTTACTAAGAAAATATCAAAGGCAAGGCACTGTATATTAAAAAAAAGTAGAGGAAATTAGATGAGAGTTTGCCCCCCAAAAAGAAATTATTAAAGAGACTGCCTCTATTCTTCCTCCAAACAAGTGTTCGGAAAGTCATA
>CM054158.1:21012049-21019549 GCA_028751875.1 Rapana venosa
TGTGTGTGTGTTTGTGATTTTAAGATATCTCATTTCCTGCTATGCTATGATCTATCTGTCTGTGTGTGTCTGTGGTTTTTTTCTGCCTGCCTGTGTGTCTGTATGTGCTTCTGTCTATATCTGTCTGTGTCTGTCTGTCAGTCTGTCTGCTGTCTCTCTGTCTTTCTGTCTTTCTGTCTGTCTGTCTGTCTGTCTCTCTCTCTCTCTCTCTCTCTCTCTCTCTCTCTCTCTCTCTCTCTCTCTCTCTTTCTCTGTCTCTGTCTTTCTGTCTGTCTGCCTGTCTCTGTCTGTCTGTCCCTCTCTCTCCCCCTCTCTCTCTCATCTGAACAGAACATCTTGCGCACACGTTAAATCCTGTTCCACTTTTCGGAAGAGTAGGCCATTGTGTGCCGGTGGGAACATATGACAATTTACAAAACCGCATACACACGGGGACCGGATGTAAAAAAAAAAAGCACATAAGTGCTTATTCCATTATCCTCGATATAAAAGAATGAAATAAATAAAATAAATAAATGAACATAAATCTATCTCTCTGTCCCTCTCTATCTATTGATCTCTCTTCCCTTTCCATCTTCTCTCACTCCATCTCTCCTTTCTTATCCCTTTAATTGCGTTCATGTTTCTTTTGCTGTCTCTGTTTGTCTGTCTACCTATCTGGATGGTTTTTTCTCTTCTTTCTCTACCTGTCTGTCTCTATCTTCTCATTACCGTCTCTGTCTGTCTCTCACTCACTCCACCCCCTTCTCCCTACTACAGAAGCAAAACCACCACAGAAAGAATGATTTTATTGATGAGTTTAATTTGTTTTTTCTAATCTATTCAAACAATCTCCGGGATGAATACTGAACTGATGCTAGGAAAATTTACTATAGACAGGTTTAGTGTTAGACATCATGCAAGAAAGACTTATGGAAGGTAAAGGAATATCTGTGTATTTACTGTGACTGGCTTGTGACTGTGTGTGTGTATGTGATGTGGGTTTGCGTGTGTGTGGTGTATGAGTGATGTGGGTATATGTTTGTGTGTGTGTGTGTGTGTCAGTGTGCATGTGTGTGTGTCAGTGTGCGTGTAAGTGTGTGTGTGTGTGTGTGTGTGTTGTGTGTGTGTGTGCATGCGCACACGCACGCATGAGCATTCCATATTTTGCATGTAAAGAAACCCATGGAATGAATGCTTTTGTGATGTCCACAAATCATAGAAGCAGTCTGTAGCAGAGCAATTTCCTTCTGCTACTTATAGTAACGTGAGAGGTGTTTTAGACATCATGCAAGAAAGACTTATGGAAAGTAAAGGGATATCTGCGTATTGAGTGTGACTGGCCTGTGACTCTGTGTGTGTGTGTGCGTGTATGTGTGTGTATGAGTGATGTGGTTGTGTGTATGTGTGTGTATGAGTGATGTGGTTGTGTGTTTGTGTGTGTGTGTGTGTGTGTGTGTGTGTGAATGTTTGTGTGTGTGCTTGTGTGTGTATAGGTTTTCCAAATTTTGTATGTAAATAAGCCCCTGAAACGAATGCTTCTCTGATATCCATAAATCTTAGAAGCCGTCCAGTCTGTAAGAGAACAATTTCCTTCTCCTGCTTATAGTAACACCAGAGGGTTTTTTGTGGTTTTTTATTTTATAGACGACAGTGCAGGTAAGGCTTATGGAAAGAAAGGGATATCCACCTATAGAGTGAGACTGCCTTGTAACTCTGTGTGTGCGTGTGTGTGTGTGTATGTGTGCGTGCGTGTGTGCGTGATTGTGTGTGTGTGTATGTTGGGTGTGTGTGTGTGTGTGTGTGTGTTGTGTGTGTGTGTTTGTGTGTTGTAGATATCTTCAGTTTAACGTCTATGTGTTGTGTGTGTGTTTTGTGTGTGTGTGTGTGTGCACCCGCGTGCGTAAGGGTTTTCCATAGTTTGTATGTAAATAAGCCCCTAAAATGAATGTTTCTCTGATATCCATAAATCATAGAAGTATATAGAGTGTGACTGGCTTGTAACTTTGTGTGTGGGGGCGTATGTGTGTGAGTATGAGTGATGTGGATGTGTATTTGTGTGTGTATGTTTGTGTGTATGCTTGTGTGCGCATAGGTTTTCCATATTTTGTATGTAAATAAGCCCCTAAAACGATTGCTTCTCTGATATCCATAAATCATAGAAGCTGTCCAGTCTGTAAGAGACCAATTTCCTTCTCTTGCTTAGAGTAACGCCAGAGGTGTTTTTGTTTTCATTTTATAGACGACAGTGCAGGTAAGGCTTATGGAAAGAAAGGGATATCCATCTATAGAGTGAGACTGCCTTGTAACTCTGTGTGTGCGTGTTGTGTGTGTGTGTTGTGTGTGTTTTGTGCGTTGGGTGTGTGTGTGGGGGGGGGGGGGGTGCGCGTGCGCGTATGGGTTTTCCATATTTTGTATGCAAATAAGCCCCTGAAACGAATGCTTCTCTGCTATCCATAAATCATAGAAGTATATAGAGTGTGGCTGGCTTGTAACTCTGTTTGTGTGCGTGTGTGCGTGCATGCGCGCGTGATTGTATGTGTGTATGTGTTTGTATGTGTGTGTGTTGTGTGTGTGCATGCGCACATGCACGCATGAGCATTCCATATTTTGCATGTAAATAAACCCATGGAATGAATACTTTTATGATGTCCACAACTCATAGAAGCAGTCTGTAGCAGAGCAATTTCCTTCTGCTACTTATAGAAACGTGAGAGGTGTTTTAGACATCATGCAAGAAAGACTTATGGAAAGTAAAGGGATATCTGCGTATTGAGTGTGACTGGCCTGTGACTCTGTGTGTGTGTGCGTGTATGTGTGTGTATGAGTGATGTGGGTGTATGTTTGTGTGTGTATGCTTGTGTCTGTGTATATAGGTTTTCCATAGTTTGTATGTAAATAAGCCCCTCAAACGAATGCTTCTTTGATATCGATAAATCTTAGAAGCCATCCAGTCTGTAAGAGAACAATTTCCTTCTCCTGCTTATAGTAATGCCAGAGGGTGGTGGGTTTTTTTTTATAGACGACAATGCAGGTAACGCTTATGCAAAGAAAGGGATATCCGCCTATAGAGTGTAGCTGGCTTATAACTCTGTGTGTTTGTGTGTGCGCGTGTGTGCGTGCGCGCGTGTGTGTGTGTGTTGGGTGTGTGTGTGGGTGTGTGTGTGTGCGCGTGTGCGTATGGGTTTTCCATAGTTTGTATGCAAATAAGGCCCTGAAACGAATGCTTCTCTGATATCCATAAATCATAGAAGTATATAGAGCGTGACTGGCTTGTAACTCTGTTTGTGTGAGTGTGTGCATGCGTGATTGCATGTGTGTATGTGTTTGTGTGTGTTGTGTGTACGTGCACGCACACACATACACACACACACGCACGCACGCGCGCACATGGGCATTCCATATTTTGTATATAAATAAGCCCATGGAATGAATGCTTTTCTGATGTTCACATATATCACAGAAGCAGTGTGTAGCAGAGCAATTTCCTTCTCCTACTTATAGTAACGTGAGAGGTGTTGGCTATTTTTTTAGATCTCATACAAGAATGACTTATGGACAGAAAAGGGATATCTGCATATTTAGTGTGACTAGCTTGTAACTCTGTGTGTGTGTGCGTGTGTGCGTATGGGTGATGTGGGTGTGTGTGTGGGTATCAAGTCAAGTCAAGTCAAAATTTTATTTCCAGATGGTATAGTGTGTGTCAGTGGGTGTCAGTGTGCGTGTATGTTTGTCAGTGTGCGTGTAAGTGCGTGAGTGTGTAGTGAGTGCATGAGTGTGCGTGTGCGTGTGCATGTGCGTATGGGCTTTCCATATTTTGTGTATAAATAAGCAACATGGACTGAACGCTTTTCTGGCGTCAATATATCATAGAACCAGTTTGTCTAGAAGCAATTTCCTTCTCCTACTTATAGAAACGTGAGAAGTGATTTTTAGATCTCATACAAGAAAGACTTATGGAAAGTAAAGGGATATCTACATATTTAGTGTAAGTGGTTTGTGTGTGTATGTGGTTGAGTGCGTGCGTGCGTGTGTGCATGTTGTGGTGTGTGTGTGTGTGTGTGTGTGTGTGTGTGTGTGTGTGTGTGTGTGTGTGTGTGTGTATGTGTGTGGTTGTGTGTGTGTGTGTGTGCGTGTGTGACTGCCTGTCTGCTGTCTGTGTATTTGTTTTAACGTCTTTCCATTAAAAAGTTATTTAGAAACTTTGTCGTGTGTTGTGTGTGTGGTGTGTGTGTGTGTGTGTGTGTGTGTGTGTGTGTGTGTGTGTGTGTGTGTGTGCGAGCGTGTTGTGTGTGTGTTGTTGTGTGTGTTGTGTGTATGCGAGCGTGTGTGTGTATTACTGTCTGCATGTCTGTCTGTCTGTTTGCTGCCTTCTGTGTATTTGTTTTAACGTCTATCCACTAAAAAAGGATTTTAAACAGACTTGTGTCTTGTGTGTGTGTTGTGTGTGTGCGTGTGTGTGCGCGTGTATGTGCGTGCGTGCGTGTGTGATATATGTGTGTATGTTTTTGTTGTATGTGCGTGCATACATGCGTGTGCGTGTGTGTGATTAAATGTGTGTTTGTATATGTTGTGCATGCGTGCATGTGTGTGTGTGTGATTGGTGTGAGTGGGCGCTCGTGTGTGTTTATGTGTGTCATGTGCGTGCGTGCGCGTGCGTCTGCGTCTGTGTGTGTGTGTGTGTGTGTGTATCAAAGGGATAAGAAAAAAAGGAATGGCGGGAAGATGGAAGGGCTCTCAGTGTTGGGCTGAAATGGACTTCTTTTGAAGTCATCCCGCTCCGAATCTCACTAGGAAATTGGGGTGTCACAGTTGGGGGCTGCTGGACAAATGGAATGCTGCCGCCTGCTCTTTGCCCTAATCTCAAGCCTGTCTGTCTGTCTGTCTGTCTGTGTGAGTCTGTCTGTCTGTCTGTCTGTCTGTCTGATTGTTTCTCTGTGTATATCTCTGTGTCTGTCTAGGTGTCTGTCTGTGTCTGTATCTCTGTCTGTTTGTCTGTGTGTATCTCTGTGTCTGTCTAGACGTTTGTCTGTGTCTGTATCTCTGTCTTTCTGTCTATCTTTGTCTATGTCTATCTGTCTGTGTGTTTGTGTGTGTGTGTGTCTGTTTGTTTGTCTGTGTCTGTCTGTCTCTCTGTCTTTGTCTCTCTCTGTGACTTAATATATATCTTTGTCTGTGTCTCTGTCTTTCTGTCTGAATGTCTGTCTGTTTGTCTGTCTCTGTCTCTGTGACTTAATATATATCTTTGTCTCTGTCTCTGTCTTTCTGTCTTTGTCTGTCTCTGTCTATCTGTCTGTCTATCTGTCTGTCTATCTGTCTCTCTCTCTCTCTCTATCTGTCTCTCTCTCTCTATCTGTCTCTCTCTCTCTATCTGTATCTCTCTATCTATCCACCGATGCCCTGTCTGTCTGTCTGTGTGTTTGTCTGTCTGTCTGTCTGTCTGTCTCTCTCTCTTCTCTCTCTCTCTCTCTCTCTCTCTCTCGCTCTCTGTTTGTAGTCTCTATCTTTTTCTGTCATTCTTTTCCTGTCTGTTTATCTTCTTATGGCTATACCTGTCTCTGTGTTTCTTTGTCTCTATCCCTGTCTGTCTGTCTATTTTGATCATCTATTTATGTCTGGGGGGTTTCCGGGCTTTTTTGTTCTGATTTTGTTGTTGTTTTTTGCTGACTCTTCCTGTCTATCTCTTTCTCTGTCTATCTCTATCTCTGTCTGTTTGTTTGTCTGTCTGACTGTCTCTGCCTCCGTATCTGTGTCTGTGTGTCTGTCTTTTTTCTCTATGGCTGTTTGTCTGTCTGTCTGCCTGACTGTCTGTCTGTCTGTCTGTCTATCTATCTATCTATCTATCTATCTATCTATCTATCTGTCTATCTATCTATCTATCTGTCTATCTATCTATCTACATATCTATCTATCTATCTGTCTATCTATCTATCCATCTATCTATCGTCCTGACTGTTTATCTGTCTGTCTGTCTATCTATCTATCTTCCTGACTATCTGTCTGTCTGTCTATCTATATATCTTCCTGACTACCTGTCTGTCTGTCTATCTATCTTTCTTCCTGACTATCTGTCTGTCTGTCTATCTCTCCATCTTCCTGACTATCTGTCTGTCATCTTTCCTCTATCTATCTATCTATCTATCATCTATCTATCTATCCATCTATCTATCTATCTATCTATCTATCTATCTATCTATCTATCTATCATCTATCTATCTATCCATCTATCTATCTATCTATCATCTATCTATCTATCCATCTATCTATCTATCTATCTATCTATCTTTATCTCTTGCTCTCCTTCCCTTCATCCCCTCTTTCTTTTTTTCCCTCTGTTTCTGTCTCTGTCTCCTCACCTCACTGCTGTCACTGTCTGTCTCTCACGCCAGTTGCTTGCAGCCACCTGTTGTTTGTCTTTATTGGATAGCTGATAGTGTTCTATCGCCTTTCCTTCCACCGCAATGCTTCAGTACTTTCTCTTTACAACATTGTTGTTGTTGTTGTTGTTGTTGTTGTTTCGTTGGCATCTTCTCTCCTTCTCAGTATTTTATTTCTCCGTCTTTTTTTTTTTTTTTTTTTTTTGGGGGGGGGGGGTGGCTTGGGGGTGGGGGTGGGGAGTGTTGGGGTGTTGTTTGTCTTCTGCCTGTTTATTTGTTGCTCGTTTTTCATGAGAATTTGTGTTTTGCTTGTTTTTTGTTTGTTTGATTAAAGCCATGATAAATGCATCTTCTACACATGCAGACAAGCATGCACACACATACATGCACCCACGCACGCAAGTATCAGTACTCACATGCACATGCATGCATAAGATACATGCACACATGAATGCTTACATCTCTACATACGTGCGCATATATATTGATGGACGCACAAGGCGGAAAAAACAAACCAAACATCATATGTGTACGTGCGCGTGTCCGTGGGCATTATACTCACGCGTGCACACACACACACACACACACACACACACACAACACACACACATACACACACAAACAGGCACACACACACACACACACACACACACACACACACACACACACACACACACACACACACACACACACACACACACACACAGATATATCTGATCCAATATTGTTAGATGATTTTTGTTAACAGAATAATAACAATTTCAATTCTAGCCATATTGCAGATCTGTCAATGTTGACAATGCCTCCTACGGTTGTTTTTCGTTACCCTCCCTCCTCTATCATTGTCCCAGTGATGTTTTCTGTTCTGTATTTGCCAGTTTTCTTTCGGTTGTCGTAGGGGTTTGTGCGTCTTACGTTTTCTAAAATAATTACACAAGGGAGAGAGACAGACACACACACACACATATTCTTTTAGATTTATTTTTATTTTATTCTTTTATATCGAGGATAATGGAATAAGCACTTATGTGCTTTTTTTACATCCAGTCCCCGTGTGTATGCAGATTTGTGAATTCTGTCATCTGTTCCCACCGGCACACAATGGCCTACTCTTACGAAAAGCGGAACAGGATTTAACATGTGC
>CM054158.1:21034549-21064549 GCA_028751875.1 Rapana venosa
AATTCCAATTGAAATAACTCAGAGAGGAGAAGAGAAAGATGCTGGACAACAGGGTTTGGACAAAAGGAGAAGAGAAGAAGGAGGATTATGAGAGACAGACGAGCAGATGAACAGAGATAGAGATAGAGAGAGAAAGAAACAGAAAGAGACACAGAGAGGCACAGAGAGACACAGAGAGATAGAGAGAGACAGAGATGCACACACACACACACAATCTGAATGTACCAGCGAGTGTATGCATACATGTATACCCACGTGCCAAAGAGTGTACGCATACGTTTATATAAACACTCACACCCACAACACACACACACAAACACACACATACACACAAACTTCATTAAAACCGTACACACACACACACACACACACACACACCACCACCACCACCACCACCACCAACAGCAACAACAACAACAACAAACAGCCAAGCAATGGCCTTGAAACAGAAACAAAAAACAACAGCAATCACAAACAACCCGGTTTCTCTCCAGACAAGGAACTTGTCAAAATTCTAGCTCTGGAATCCACAAACTGCAAAACTTCCAATTTATAATCAGCATTTCTACAGGCTGGCAATGTCCAAAATGCCAAACCAGAATTCCCCCAATCATATATAAAGATAAACTACCCCCCCCCCCCCCACACACACACACACTCCTACCCTCTAGCCCCTTTTCTGTGTTGTCCTCTGTGTGTGTGTGTGTGTGCTGGGTGGAGGGGAGGAGGGGTGGGGTGTGAAAGGTAGGCGTGCTCTGCTCTACATCAAAGCTATATCCAAGGGTTCCAACTCTTACCTAACCTCTGTAGTCAGCTGGGGCTATTCACAACAAGATTGGCTTGGACTGGATCCCATGCCTGTGGGTGTTGTTAAATGGTGTTTCTTGTCGAGGCCTTACTTGATTAAAGGTATACACACTGTGCAAACCTAGTCCAATCATAAAATTTGGAGAAAACTTTTTGTAACTGCAATCACAAACAACCCGGTTTCTTTCCAGATAAGAAACTTGTCAAAATTCTAGCTCTGAAATCCACAAACTTAATAAATTCCAGTCTATAATCAGCATTGCAACAGGCTTGCAATCCTCAAAATGCCAAACCAGATTCCCCCCTAATCACACATTAAGATAAACGAAACTCCCACACACACACTCTCTCTCCTCTCTTATACACTGGCCTCTTTTCTATGTTGTCCTGTGTGTGTGTGTGTGTGTGTGTGCTGAGTGGAGGGGAGGAGGGGTGGGGGTGTGAAAGGTAGGCGTGCTCTGCTCTATATCAAAGCAATATCCAAGTGCTCCAACTCTCACGAACCTCTGTAGTCAGCTGGGGCTATTAACAAGAAGATTAGATCAGATCCTGTGCTTGAGGGAGGTTGTTTGTTAAATGGTTTTCTTGTTGCCAACTCGATTAAAGGTATACACTACGCAAACCTACTCCAATCATGAAAAACTTGGAAATTATTATTATTTTTAACTTCATAGCATACATAGTTTTATAATCAAAGCATGGCTTAAAATAATGTTAATAAAAAAGACATTATGTTAAATTAATAATGACTCGGTCGAGATTGCAAACATAAAATGAATACTCTCTAACTTTCTTAGCAAAAATATGTGTTACCTGATTCGCATGTTTACAAAGATAATAGCAAACGTCAGATTTGGAATTTTTAGGCCATAATTTGCAGCCTGTGCATTGGCAGCAGGCCACCTGGAGAAGGACAGGAGAAGGGAAGTTTGTTTCCACAGGAGGTTTCCAGACCCAGGGAGGAGGTGTTCTTATCTCCATTGAGCCTGTCCACTTAATGACAACAACCACATAATGACATACAACACATGCTGATTATTGTCTATATCACCTTGAGTGAACAGATGTTAAATTAAAGAAAGAACAAACTGTTTATTTCTATCTTGCTGTATTCAGAGCAACAGGGGAAAAAACACCACATGAACAATAACAATAAAAAAAGTGCAACAATACAAAACAGACAGGCAAATAAAGCAAAAAGAAAGAAAAGAAATCCCGAACTTCACACTTTGACAACCTCTTCAAGGAACAAAGCACATTAACCTGTAAAGTAATTCACAAAGAACCCAACACACACACACACACACACACACACGTGTGCACGTGCGTGCGCGCATGCGTGCACGCACACGCATGCACCACATGCACGCACTCATGCATCTATGTACATGCATCTCTAGCTAGCTAGCAAGCTCTCTCTCTCTCTCTCTGCCCCCCTCCCACCACCCCTCTCTCTCTCTCTCTCTCTCTCTCTCTCTCTCTCTCTCTGGAGAGCCATGGAATTCCAAACTGCAAATCTTCTACTCTATAATCAGCAGAAGTACAGGCTGCAATCCCAAAACTGCCAAACTTGAATCCCTTCACCATACATTACGATAAACCTAAACCCTACTCCCTTCCACTTTTTGTGGGGTGGGAAAGGGAGAGAAAGGAGTCTGGAAGAGGAGGGGTAGACTGTTACCATATATCAGAGCGATACCCCAGTGCTGCCACCCGCCCCATCCCTCCTATGCTGGATATTTTTAATGATATTTATATACTCGGATGCATTAGGGTAAAACTGCATCTAAAATATTGAAATAGTGAACGAAAATCAATAAACGGGCGAAAAAAGGAGAAATTGTCAGAAATTGCAAATAAACAACTTCCAACACTATTAAAAAAAAATCTAAAATAATTACCAAAAGAAACATAGGCGTAACCCCAACACATAATTATACTCAAATTCATGTGTGCCTGCAAGCACACACACTCACATACACATGAATGCGCAAAGTTTTAGGGCAAACTAAACAGCACACCAGAAGATGAACGCAGAATAACCAGGACTATAACCTTGCTAGGGGACGGGACAGCTCAGTGGTCAGACCACTCGCTTTTACCCCAGCCAATCTTAAGCAGCATCGAGCGTGGTTAGCAACTGGATGGGTGACCGTTTGTGTGCCTTGGCTTCAGCACAGTCCCCCCAGTTCACCCAGCTGTGAATGGGTACCTGCTCTCTTTAGGGTCAGGGAAGGAAAAGCAGCGAGGGAGAGGAGATGGGCGCCGCCCTCAATATGCTGGCGCCTTGAGAAGTTGAGGTCTCTGATGCCTCGCTCCCCTACGACCAAATAGGTTATGGAAACAACTTTACCTTTATAACCTGCCTAGATTTAGAGAACATGCACATGACACCCTCTCACACCCTTTGATTAGTTGACCCTATCAGCATGATTCCGTAGCCAGTAGAATAATCACAAATAATGTAGGCAGAAAAAAAGGCTACTAAAAGATTAGAGCTAAAGATGTCCCATAACCTATGTGATCTAGGGCAGCGAGGCATCAGAGACCTCAGCTTTTCTAGGGGCCAGCATATTGAGGGTGGCGCCTATCTCTTCTTTCTCGCTGCTTTATCTTTCTGACCCTAAAGAGGGCAAGTACTCATTTACAGCTGAGGGAACTGGGTGAACTATACGGAAGCCAAGGCGTGCAAATGGTCACACATCCACTTGGTAATCACGCTCAATGCTGCTTAACATTAGCTTGGGGAAAGCGAGTGCTCTGACCAATGAGCTATCCTGTCCTCATGTTTCTGATTAAGAACACACAAAAATGCTAAGGAAAACAAGAGAGAGAAATACAATAACAAAACAAAGCATGGTGCAACAAAACGAAAAAGTATTTAATCAAAAATGACTAGAAGTAATTATCATTGAATGCCACTGGAGTAGCTAATGTGACACGTTTTCTTTTTTTCGGTTGACAAAGAATCTGATTGAACTGGCTCATCCAAACAAAGATTGACAGAAGGAGCTCTGAGAGAGTGAGCATGTGAGAGAGCATATGCACACACACAGACACACACACACACACACACACACACAAAGACACACGCACGCACAAACGCACAAACACATGCACACACGCTCTCTCTCTCTCTCTCTCTCTCTCTCTCTCTCCTCTCTCTCTCTCTCTCTCTCTCTCTCTCTCTTTCTCAAGCGTGTGCACACATACACACATAGACATCGCCCAAATATCTATGTAACTCTCTCTGTCTCTTTGTCTGTCTGTCTGTCTGTCTCTGCCTCTCCCTCTCTCTCTCCCTCTCTCTCTCCCCCACTCCCCCTTTCTCCACCCCTTTACACACTTCCTATGCATTTCCTGCATGTTTGTATCCCAGATCTTTTTTTTGTTGTTGTTTAGAATTATTGTAACCTTGCTGCAAGAGTTGCCTATATTCAATCTGTTTTTAGCTTAAAAGACGTATGACTTTCCCAGAATAAACGACACACACCGAGAGCGAGCGTCGGTTTCAGAAATAGAAAGGGGAAAAAAATCACTACTAGACGTAACTTTCCTTGTAAGCTGGCGTCATCGGAATTGTCGATAGTAGGAGTATTTGAATAGAAGGAATGTGTGTTTGTGACTTCAATATCTGCCTACAGTTTCCGTTGTCCTCGTTTGAGTCCCCAAAACAGAGGAAAAAAATTGATGGCTGATTTGATTTGACACAGTCAGATTGTCTGGATGCAGGGTTTTTTTTTATAGTGTTTTGTGTGTCTGGAGCTAGAAATGAATTAATGGCTGGGTTTTGTTGTTGTTGTTGTTTTGGTTCATAGTTGTCTCTGTTTTGAAGTTTACCTTGTTGCGTTTGTGAAACTTAATGATAAATTTTGTTTTAAGGTATTGGAGAATTATTTTGAGAGTTAAAAACAGCAGAGTTTTGAAGCATGAGAGAGGAGTGTCTTTTTTTGGAGGGGGAGGGGTATTTTTTGTAGGTTCTTTGTTGTGTGGGTGAGGGATGCTTTATCTTTTGTTAAGTGTCAGTACTGTTGTTACCACACCTTTTATCCCAGCCTCATAATCATATAGATAGATAGATAGATAGATAGATAGATAGATAGACAGAAGGATAGATATATAGATAGATAGATAGATAGACAGACAGACAGACAGACAGATAGATAGATAGATAGATAGATAGATAGATAGACAGATAGACAGACAGACAGACAGACAGATAGATAGATAGATAGATAGATAGATAGATAGATAGATAGATAGATAGATAGATAGATAATTTTCAAGATCAAGAGTCAAAATATAATTCGGCCAACCCTATGCCACTATGCAGAAAAGACCCTGCACGATTGCTGGATTACTTAGGTTAGTGTTGGGGTGAAGCTCAATCTGATTAAACATATAACAGATACCGTCTACTAAGCCGTTACTTGATAATGTACTGTAAGCCTGCTGACTGGGTGAACTGATCATTCTTATTTTCTCATGAGCACTCGCTTTCCCCAAGCTAAGGTTAAGCAGCATTGGGTGTGGTTACCAAGTGGATGGGTGACCGTTGGCGCGCCTTGGCTTCATTCAGTACAGTCTCCCAATTCACCCAGCTGTAAATGAGCGCCCGCCCTCTTTAGGGTCAGGGAAGGTAAAGGAGCAAGGGAGATGAGATGGGCGCCGCCCTCAATGTACTGGCCTCTATAGAAGCTGTGGTCTCTGACGCCTTGCTCGCCTACGACCACATAAGGTATGGGACACCTTTTACCTTTACTATTTTTATTTTCCCCATAGCCCAGGCCAAAAATGGGTCAGTTATTGATGTAAGAAAAGTGTCAAATCCTTTAATAAAAAGGTGGCTATGCGTTGGGTCGTTATGTTGAGATAATCTTCAGTTCAACGTCTATTCACATTTAGTGGTTTTAGATGACCAAAAAACAAAGTGACAGTCTTCATCAATGACAAGTTCTAGCATAACCACCTGCACTCTACTTTCATGGGAACAAAATCGTCCGAAGTAGGAGTATGGCTGCCTATTATGTATCGAAGCATTTGTAGCATAGTTATACAGTCATGCAAACTTCTCAACAGCTGTCAGTTTCCCCCCACTTTCAACTATTCTCAGCTGCTTATCCATTCCATCCCATCCCAGCCCAGCTGATACTAAATTATAGCAGGAACTGACCACAGTTGAACTAGGTAAAGGGAAGGGGCTCACTAATTTTAGTACTGGACCTTTGAACTGAGTTATGCTGGATTTGCGTGCTGTGAAGATCTCATCTGGAGGGTATATTATACGGTCATATAATGACTCCCGTGGAGTGATGATTCAGACAAAAGCCCATTATTGCGGGTGATGAGCAGGAGGGTGTTAGGCTTGGGGAACGTCCAGCCATCTATGTTTTTCCAAGTCTTTCCAGCTACCGTCTCTCCGAATCTCCCAGCTCAGAAGGTTTTGGTTTGAGCTTGCTCTAGGCAAGACACGGAAAAAGAAGAAGAAGAAGAAAGAAGAAGAAGAAGAAGAAGAAGAAGAAGAAGAAGAGAAATTGCGAAAGAAGAGAAGAATTGCGAAGAAGAAGAAGAAGAAGAAGAAGAAGAAGAAGAAGAAGAAGAAGAAGAAGAAGAGAAGAAGAGAAAGAAGAAGAAGAATTGCGAAGAAAGAAGAGAGAAGAAGAAGAAGAAGAAAGAAGAAGAAGAAGAAGAAGAAGAATTGCGAAGGAAGAAAAAAAGAAGAATTACGAAGAAGAAGAAGAATTGTGAAGAAGAAGAAGAAGAAGAAGAAGAAAAGAAAAGAAGAAGAAGAAGAAGAAGAAGAAGAAGAATTGCGAAGAAGAATTGTGAAGAAGAATTACGAAGAAGAAGAAGAACTGCGAAGAAGAATTGCGAAGAAGAAGAATTGCGAAGAAGAATTGTGAAGAAAGAAGAAAGAAGCGAAGAAGAAGAAGAAGAAGAAGAAGAAGAAAGAAGAAGAAGAAGAAAAGAAGAAGAAGAAGAAGGAAGAAGAATTGCGAAGAAGAATTGTGAAGAAGAATTGAGAAGAAGAAGAAAGAATTGCGAAGAAGAAGAGAAGAAGAAGAAGAAGAAGAAGAAGAAGAAGAAAGAAGAAAGAAGAAGAAAGAATGCGAAGAAGAATTGGAAGAAGAAGAAGAAGAAGAGAAGAATTGCGAAGAAGAAGAAGAAAAGAAGAAGAAGAAGAAGAAGAAGAAGAAGAAGAAGAAGAAGAAGAAATTGTGAAGAAGAATTGTGAAGAAGAAGAAGAATTGCGAAGAAGAAGAAGAAGAAGAAGAAGAAGAAGAAGAAGAAGAAGAAGAAGAAGAAGAAGAAGAAGAAGAAGAAGAAGAAGAAGAATTGCAAAGAAGAAGAAGAATTGCGAAGAAGAATTGCGAAGAAGAATTGCGAAGAAGAATTGCGAAGAAGAAGAAGAAGAAGAAGAAGAAGAAGAAGAAGAAGAAGAAGAAGAAGAAGAAGAAGAAGAAGAAGAAGAAGAAGAAGAAGAGGAAAAACAACAACAACAACAACAACAACAACAACAAGAAGTATAGCGAAGAAGAAGAATTGCGAAGAAGAAGAATTGCGAAGAAGAAGAGGAAGAACAACAGCAACAACAAGAATTGCGAAGACGAAGAAGAAGAATTGCGAAGAAGAAGAATTGCGAAGAGGATGAATTGCGAAGAGGAAGAATTGCGAAGAAGAAGAAGAACGACAACAACAACAACAACAAGAATTGCGAAGAAGAAGAACAAGAAGAACAAGAAGAACAAGAACAAGAAGAAGAACAAGAACAAGAACAAGAAGCCAGTTTGAGGTCAGCATGAGAGCGGGTAGTAAGGGCAACGGAATAAGAGACAGATTTCCTTTTGAACCCTTTGGCAGTTTTTTGGATTAGTTCTTTCTTTATCTATTTTTTTTTCTTTGTTTCTGTTTGATTTTCTTGCTGGTTTAGCTGTCTCTTTTCTTTTTTTTTAAAGAACTGTCTTCTTTCTATTTTCTGACGCCTGTCTTTTCTAGTTTCTCTCTCTTTTTGTTTTTGTTTCTTGGATCACATTTCTTTTTTTTTTCGTTGTTGCTTTAGTTTTCAGCTTTTCTTCATTTTCTGTTCATTTCATTACTTTTTTTTCATTCGTTTTTTGTCTGCTTCTCTTATATTTTTCTTTTGTTTATTCGCTGGGTTTTTTTTAAATTTCTTTTTTTTCTATTTTCCTTTGTCTTCTGTCGTGTTTGTATATTTTTGTTTCTGTTCTGTCTTTCATTCTTACTTTTTTTTTTATAGTTTTGTTTGGGTTGAGTTTTTGGTGTGGTTTTTTTTTGGGGGGGGGGGGGATGTTGTCTTGTTTTGTTTTTGCTTTCCGACTTTTTTCTGTTGTGATGTTTTCCTTTGGCTTCTGTGACCCATAGTTCTTTTTTGTTTACTTCTGTTTTCTTTTCATGTTTTCACCCTTTACTTGCTAGTCATGTCTTTTTCTTTGCTGTCGTTTGTCCTTTTTCTTCTTGCATTGTTTGTCTCTCTCTTTTTTTCAATTCTTCTTATTCTACAGTCTAACTGCCTTCTTTTCTTTTATTCTCTCTGTCCCTCCTTGTTATTTTCTGTGACTGCTCTCCCCTGCTTAATTAGTCACTCCAGTTGTACATTTACCAATTAGTGAGCTCCTTCGTGTGTTAATGAATGTCAGGGTTATTCGGTTACTCGGTCATTCATTCATTCATTTGATACACTATGCTCGCTTAATGGCGATTCAAACTGCCAAAGAGTATGCACATTGATTGGTCAGTCAGTCAGTCACCCAGTCAGTCAGCCACACGGCGAGTCAGCCAGTCAGTCAACCAGTCAAACAGTCTATCAGTCTGTCTGTCAGTGTGTCTGTCTAGTGTGTTGGCCAGTTTGCTCGTTCATTTATTAATTCATGAGTTACCTTGTTAGTTTGTTAATAGTTTGGAACTTTTGCCAATTCATTCGTTCAGGTGTTTGAGACTTTTGCTATCTAAACATGATTGTTGATTATCTTGTTTAAATGGTTGCTTGAGTAAATGATTGCTTTGGTTAAATGATTGGTTGATTGAAGGATTGCTTGATTGAAGGATTGTTTATTCAATTGATTAGCTGCATGTTTACTAGAAAGATTGTATAATAATTATATGCATTTGAGAATATTGATTGAGTTATCTATTGTCTTGTTTGTATGTTTATGTGGATGTTTGTTTGCGATTTTGCTAAATCCTGTGTACATTCACTTGTTTATTTACTCACCTGATTTGTCTCGTTTGTTTGCTTGCTTGCTTGTTTGTTTTGTTCGTTATTCGTTAATTACTTCGTTTATCTGTTTTGATGGTGTGTCCCTTGTTCTATTCACTCCTTTCTTTCTTTTCTTTCTTCATTCTTTCCATCTCTTCGTTTTTGCTTGCTTGCTAGCCTAGATACTTGAAAGATTAGTTGGTTGGTTGATGACTTGATTGATTAGTTGATTAGTTGCTAGCTTGGTTTGTCGAGTTGATTGCTAGGCTGGTTGCTAGTTTGCTTGATTACTTGCTTGGATAATTGTTTGTTAGATTGCTTGGATGGATTGTGTTTATGAGTTATTGTGTTGCTTATGCGTTTATGAGTTTTAATCTTTAGTAACTTATTTCATTTTTATTGTAGGCCATTTATTTATTCATTTATTGTTTCATTTCGATGATAATGGAATATGCCAGTGGAAATGGATGACAGTTTGCAAAACTGCATACACCACAGGGTCTGGGTGCTTTAAAAAAAAACAACCCATATGAGTGCTTATTCCATTATCCTTGAAATAAAAGAATAAAACGAAAAATATAAATGTTAGTTTTTGCTGCCTGTCTATCTGCATGTATATTTGCCTGCCTGCTGTCTACCTGCCTGCCCGCCTGCCTGCATGCCTGTCTGCCTGCATGTATATTTGCCTCTCTGCCTGCCTGCCTGCTTGCCTGCCTGCCTGTCTGTCTGTCTACCTGCCTGCCTGCCTGCCTGTCTACCTGCCTGCCTATCTGCCTGCCTGCCTGCCTGTCTGTCTACCTGCCTATCTGCCTGCCTGTCTACCTGCCTGTCTGCCTATCTGCCTGCCTGCCTGCCTGCCTGTCTGTATGCCTGCATGTATATTTGCATGCCTGCCTGCCTGCCTGCTTGTTTTTCTGCCTCAAAACCCAGCTAACCTACCTCCTAATAATCTAGAAGCAGAACAACCAACCGATCTTCAGACCTTAATGCCCATCTAAATGCTTGTTCTTTCTCTAATCCACAAACCTTTATTTTGTTGATTATTTGTCCTTTTCTCTTGTCATCCACCCATTGATCTTTCCTTCCTTCTTTCCTACCTTCCCTCCTTTCCAAACTTCCCTCCTTCTCACCTAAATTACACCTTCCAGTTTTGTTTCTCTATTCACATTCTTTCTTTATTTTACTTCGTGGAATAGTCAGACAGCAACTATTGTTATCTATCATAAAAGCGAAAATGCTTTATGCTGCCGTGAAGCGCCTGACAAGTCACGCCTAACACACCAGCCGCCATGGCGCAGTGGTTAGCGCCTTGGGTTACGGACTGGAAGGTCGCGGGTTCGAATCCCATAAGAGTCATAGGGATTTTTCGGACTCCGGCCGGCTCCTACCCAGAGTGAGTGTGCTGTGGGCTCAGTGGGAAGACTGGGACCACGCAGTCGAGCTTCATCCACTTAACGGATGCGAGTTTGAGAGTGTTGCTCAAATTACCTGACCAACACTGCAGGTGTCTGTATCTCTCGGGCCCGGTTGACGCCGGGATATATTATGATAGTAAGCGTAGAGTACAACCCTGTCAAGTAGTCTCAAAGCATATGCACTTCCACGGCAGCATAATTACGTCATCCTCATTGTCATTGATCATCATGCAATTAAAAAAAAATTGCCTCTGATTCGGTGGTCCCAGTTTCTCTGGTCTCATGGTGACCTCAGATTCGGTTTGCCCATATACTTCTGTGCCTGTGGTGAGTTTGTGTCAAAGCCTTTGGGGTTGGAGGTTCGCGGGGACGGTCGTTGGAGGGACGTTGTGGTGGTTGCCACCTCGGGTGGGCAACTCACTCAGTCTGGCTCCGCGACTGAGCTAATACTGTCGTTAGTAGGGGGCTTAGTAGGTGGTGTCCTGCGTATGTTAGCTCAGAACAGGCACCACTGAACACCGCCAAAGTGACCCAGCAGCAGTGCAGGGCCCCTCTGGCTGGTGGCCCCGCGGCGGCCTGATAGTGATTGGCTCCCTGTGGACCTCCGACTCTGAGGATGAGACATAACAAATCTGGGTATGGCTGTGGTAGGGAGATTGAAATGAGCGGCGTGGGAACAGTAGGACGGGGGATGTCACAGAAGATGAGGCAGCAAAAAAAAAAAAAAAAAAAAAGTCACGCCTAACACACCCAACTTTGGCGTGGGAGCGAGAATTGTTATCTTTGAAGTCTTTCTGAAAATAAAAGGGCAGGAAAATGGACCAAGAAGGCAGAAAATAGACAAGAAGGAGGTGCCAGGAAGAAAAGAGAAACAAGGCAAACACAGAGATAGAGGGAATTCCTAGCACATCATTTCTAGAAGGTGGAGGTGCTATTTATACTGACAGGTCTCCAGTATCCCTCCAGGGAAAGAAATTCTTCGTTTTTAATGAATAACTTAGCATTTTAAGCTATATTACTGGATTAGCAAATCTCTTCCAGAAATACAAGCATCCGTGTCTGTGTAAATGTAACAGGCTGTATTGTAATTCATAATTCTTCTTTTTATAAATAGCAACTTAGCACTTTAAGCTACATTACTAGATTAGCAAATCTCTTCCAGAAATACATGCATCTGTGTCTGTAAATGTAACAAGCTGTAGTGTATAGTTTATTACCCTCCCTCTCTAGAAAGACTGGCAATGATCAACTAGGTTTTTTTTCAGCCGATGTGTTATTGTTGTTTTTTTCTACGCTGACACACATTCGTGTGTTGCTGGGGATAAACGTAACATGTGGACTTGTAGGAAGCTGATAGAAATAAACACCATCAGGGTTGTTTTCTGAGATGGGTAGATTGATTTGCTTGTTGTCGTCGTCATCATGATAGTTTATGTGAGGGGGTGTATTCTTTTTTTTATATCTTGTTCAAGGGGAACGAGAATTCTGGCATTCTTCTAAAGATAGAAAGAAAAGGGGACGGGGGGTGGAAATGGACAGATCTTTCTGTGTAGGAAAAATCTTTTTCTCTATGGTCTGAAATGCTGAGCCTCTGTGTGTGTGTGTGTGTGTGTGTGTGTGTGTGTGTGTGTGTGTGTGTGTGTGTGTGTGTGTGTGTGTGTGTGTGTGTGTGTGTGTGTGTGTGTGTGTGTGTGTGCGTGCGTGCGTGTGTATGTGTGTGTGTGTGTGTGTGTGTGTGTGTGTGTGTGTGTGTGTAGGTGTGTGTGTGTGTAAGAGAGAAGAAAGAAGAAGAAATTGTGTGTGATCTTATTTTCTTTATTTCACTGTGTGTGTGTGATCTTATTTTCTTTATTTAACAGTGTGTGTGTGTGATCTTATTTTCTTTATTTCACAGTGTGTGTATGTGTGTGCGCGCGCGTGCGTGCGTGCGTTCGTGCGTGTGTGTGTGTGTGTGATTGTTTGACTGTGTGACTCTGTGTGTGTGATTGTATGACTGTGTGTATGTGTGTGTGCGCGTGTGTGTGCGCGTGCGCGCGCGCGTGTATATGTGTGTGTGTATCAGTCACTGTTTTTGTTTTGTTTTCTATTGGTATTCCAAGTACTTATCATTGCCCAGAGTGTATATGATGTGTACGTGTGCACGTGTCCGTGCGCGCGCGCGCCTGTGCCTCCATGCATGCGTGCGTGCGAGCGCACAGTGTTACAGACAACCATACAACCCTTTTCAGCAGTGTCCTCAACAGATAATAACTATCATTTCTTTCTGTTCAGGGCCAGACGAGTTAGCTGCACACCATGTCTGTATTCCCTGCAAACTGGCATTGGCATGGCATGGCATTGGCATGGTATGGCATGGCATGGAATGGCATGGCATGGCATGGCATGGCATGGCATGGCACGGGCAGTGTTGCGAGGGTTGCAAGATGCTACTATTCCTGTCGGCACTAACTTGCACTAATGCCTGACACCGATGGGTCCGCTGCATGCAGCCTAAGGACAAGTATGGAACTATGGACTGACTGGTTGATGCCTGTCGTGTCACTAGGCTGTATTGATTGAATGATTGATTGGTTGGTTGGTTGGTTGATCGGTTGATTGAATGATTGATTGGTTGATCGGATGGTTGGTTGGTTGATTGATTGGTTGATTAAGTGAGTCAGTGAGTGAGTGAGTGGTTGGTTGGTTGATTGGTTGATTGATTGATTGGTTGATCGGATGGTTGGTTGGCTGATTGATTGGTTGATTCAGTGAGTCAGTGAGTGGTTGGTTGGTTGATTGATTGGTTGATTAAGTGAGTCAGTGAGTGAGTGAGTGGTTGGTTGGTTGATTGGTTGATTGATTGATTGGTTGGTTGATTGGCTAGTTGATTGATTGATTGATTGATTGATTGATTGATTGGTAGATTGGTTAGTTTGATGCTTGATTGGTTGGCTGGTTGTTTGGTTGACTGATTGATTTGTTTGTTCATTTATTCAGTTTTTATTTATCATTTATTTATTCTTTTATTAATTCGTTTATTTATTTGTTTGTTTATTTATTTGTTATCTTATTTGTTTGTTTGTTAAGTTATCTATTCATATGTGGAGGAAGCTGGTTGCAAAATCTTCAGTGGTGCCCCCCACGGACCATGAGAATGCGGGATAGGTGAAGGTGAAGGAATGTAATTATTTACTCATTCACTCATTCATTTATTAATTTGCCTATTCTTTCTTTATTTATTTATTCATTTATTCATTCATTCTTCTATCCTTTTTCTATTTCGAGGATAATGGAATAAGCACTCATGAGTTGATATTTTTTTTTACATACACTCCCCGTATGTATGCATTATTGTCAATTTATCTGTTCCCTCCAGCACACTGGCCTACTCTTCTGAAAAGCGGAACAGGTTTTAGCGTGTGCGCAAGATGTTCTGCGCGCATTCCTACATAGGACCTTGGCTTATAGTCTCATCCGAAGGACTGTGCGACGTATAAGTGATGAAATCTGCGAGTGATTGAGTATTTATTTAGTTATTTGTTCTTTTATTTCGAAGATAGTGGAATAAGCACTCATGTCCTCTCATGTGCTTATTTTTCCATCCAGTCCTCGTCTGACATTGGTAGTGTATTTGTATTTGTCTACCACAATTGGTCACGGCAGATTTCTCTTGCGTGAAATTCGGGCTGCTCTCTCTCTCTCTCTCTCTCTCTCTCCTCTCTCTCTCTCTCTCTCTCTCTCTCTCTCTCTCTCTCTCTCTCTCTCCTCTCTCTCTCTCTCTCTCTCTCTCTCTCTCTCTTTCTCTCTCTCCCCAGGTAAAATGGGTTGCCACAAGAGCAGCGCCACCAATTATTTCTGCATGTTATTTGTTTCCTTATCAAAGTGGCCTTTTCTCTAACGGATTTTTTGTTGACAGGGACAGCTCTTGTTGCTACGGTTTCTTTTACGTGGGCTTAATGCATGTTGCACACACAGAGAGAGACAGAGAGAGAGAGAGAGAGAGAGAGAGAGAGAGAGAGAGAGAGAGAGAGAGAGAGAGGTGGCACAGAGGATACACAAGGGGAGAGACAGAGAGAGAAACAGACAGACAGGCAGACAGGCAGACAGACAGATAGACAGACAGACAGAGACAGAGGTAGAGACAGAGACAGGCAGAGACAGAGGTAGAGACAGACACAGACAGACAGACACAGACAGACAGACAGACAGTGAGCGATATAATAATTGATATGCGAAATGCTTCAAAGTTGTGTTTGGAAACTGTTGTGTGTGTGTGTGTGTGTGTGTGTGTGGTGTGTGTGTGTGTGTGTGTGTGTGTGGTGTGTGTGTGGCCCTTTCAAAAATGCTAACGCGTTTATGTTCCAGTGTTAGATGTCTGCAACAGATACAGCGGCTGTCAAAAGTTGGCCCCATTATCATGATAATAGATCAGTGAAGACAATGGAATATGCATCGTTTGATGTGATGTTTGGTATCTGTTATAGCAGTGTGCAGTGTCTTCTCTGCATAATTGAATAAAGTGCATACGGTGAAACCGAATAAACACATCCCTTTGTGAGGGAAGCGTGGCTCTTTTTGTTTGAATAATTCGCGTGTAGTGGTTTTCCCTATTTCTTCCTTTAAGGTTTTTTCTTTCTGTAATTTGGTTCTTTCTTTTCTTTTCTTTCTCTCTTTCGTTCTTAATTTCTTTCTTTTTTTCTTCATAAATTTCTTTCTTTCTTTCTTGATTTCTTGCTTTCTTAATTTCTTTATTCTTTCTTTTCTTTTCTTTCTTTCTTTCTTAATTTCTGTTTTCTTTCTTTTCTTTCTTAATTAATTTATTTATTCATTCATTTGTGTACTTCTTTCTTTCTTTCTTCATTATCAAGCGAGGGCAAAAGGCCAATACAAAAATAATGACAGACAGAAAGTAAGATTATCGAAAAAGAAAACAAAATCAGCATCAAGTCTTAAAGGTCATTAGAAATTCAAGTCTTTCTTTTTTTTTTTGTTTAGCTGGTAATGCTTTCACGACTTGAATACTTAGCAAACAGACTTGTATGTTATTGTTAACTATATAGGATATGCTACTGGGTAAAAGTTTTCAGATAATGTGGAAACTGCGTGCATTGAAAGTTCATATTGTGTGAAATTTGATTTTTTTTGTTCTTTCGCTCTTCAACTGTGTTTGTGTCTTAATTGTACCTCATTGCTTTTTTCTTCTTTTGTTTTGTTTTGAATTTTTGGTCTTAGTTTTTGTTGTTGTTTTTGTTGGGTTTTTCTTTTTTCTTCTTCTCCTTATCCTCTTCCTCCTCCTCCTCCTCCCCCTACTCCTCCTCCTCTTCTCCTCCTCCTTCTTCTTCTTTTTCTTTCTTCTTCTTCTTCTTCTTCTTCTTCTTCTTCTTCTTCTTCTTCTTCTTCTTCTTTTCTTCCTTTTTCATTTCCTTTTTTTTAAATTTCCTTTTCTCTTTTCCTTTTTTTTCTCTCTACTTTATTCCTTCTTTCCTTTTTCTACCTACTTACTTTACTTTTTCTCTTTATTCCATGCTTTTCTTTCTTTTCTTTCTTTCCTTCAGATGTCACTGACATTCCCCCTCTGCCTGTCTGTTTATCTGACTGTCTCTCTCTCTCTCCCCTCCCCCTCCCTCCCTCTCTCTCTCTCTCTCTCTCTTCTCTCTCTCTCTCTTCTCTCTCTCTTCTCTCCATGCTTTCTTCTTTTTGTGTGTCTTCCTGCCTTCTGCACTCTTAGGTTTTATCTTACTATTATACCTCTATTAGTCCCTTCCCAATACGGATAATTCCCTCTCTATTTCTTCATAGCAGTCTCATACCGGCATGCCGTTACCTAAAAAAAACGCTACGACCAATCCATAAGCCTTGAGGAATTGACTTTCAGGCAAAAAATAGCCGAACAGAAATAGCAGCAGTAGCGGCAGTAGCAGTAGCAGGGGCAACAGAAAATCTGAAAATAGAAGCACCAGGATCCAGCTTTAAGTGTCAAAACAAAATTATAAGTCACCTGAATACTGTCGTCTGCAGTATATGTTTTTTTCCATGTGGACTGGAGATAGCTCAGTGGTCGGACCACTCGCTTTTCCCCAAGCCAGTGTTAAGCAGCATCGAGCGCGGTTACCAAATGGATGGGTGACCGTTTGCACACCTTAGCTTCAATACAGTCCCCCAGTTCACCCAGCTGTAAATGGGTACCTGCCTCTTTAGGGTCAGGGAAGGTAAAGCAGCGAGGGAGAGGAGATGGGCGCCGTCCTCAATATGCTGGCCCCTAGAGAAGTTGAGGTCTTTGATGCATCGCTCTCCTACGACTACATAGGTTATGGGACACCTTTATCTTTTCTGCTTTTTTCCCGCCATCAGATTCTCTCTCTCTCTCTCTCTCTCTCTCTCTCTCTCTCTCTCTCTCTCTCTCTCTCTCTCTCTCTCGTTATATATAGATAGATAGATAGATAGATAGATAGAAAGAAAGATAGATAGATAGATAGATAGATAGATAGATCTGTCTAACATGGTATCAGTGTGGTGTTTAATTTGCGATATCATAACAGTTTCACAATGACGTATAATTGAGACTGACATCATTCCATCACGTCATTATAGCATAAGAAACGCCCCTTAGGAAGGCAAAAGCCGAAATATTGGGGAACATCTATATATATATATATTGGTTGTTCTACTTTCACTCTGCCTCTGTGTGTGTGTGTGTGTGTTATTATATTATATTATATTATATTATATTATATTATATTATATTATATTATATTATATTATATTATATTATCTCATATTATATTCTGTGTAGTGTTTTGGTACCAAATCAAAAAAAGAACAACCATGCTACATGTCACACTTTTAATCAGTAATCCTCGAAAAGAAAGGACTGTACACACCAGACTCTCAAGTGAAAAAGCTGGCACCAAAGCAAATATAGAAACTTCACCTATTCTGTTGTAAAGGTCGGAGGAAAGTGAAGTCTTCCTTTTAAAGATCGTGGAATCACGAATTATAATATTGTAAGACAGGTGTTTTTGCTTTATAAAAGTCAGCATTAGTATTCTGCTGTCGTCAAGACTATAGCTTTTGTTTTTTCTTTGTTTTTTCTTTATGTTATTTTCCTAAGGAGTGGACCGCATCGTTTAAGTCTTTGGGTTTGCATCCGTAAAAACATTTTGAATGCTATTGCTTTGAAAAATGAAATTAATTGCTATTGCTCTCTCTCCTCTTCCTCCTCCTCGTCCTCCTCCTCCTCCTCGTCATCACAGCATAGTCCATCTCTATATGTGTGTCTCTGTCTGTCTCTCTGTCTGTCTGTCTGTCTCTGTCTTGTCTGTCTGTCTGTCTATGTCTCTGTCTGTCTGTCTGTCTGTCTGTCTTCTCTCTCTCTCTCTCTCTCTCTCTCTCTCTCTTCTCTCTCTCTCTCTCTCTCTCTCTCTCTCTCTCTTCTTCTTCTTCTTCTTCTTCTTCTTCTTCTTCCTCCTCCCTCTGCTCTCCTCTCCTTTCCCCAGTTTTCTTTCAATTTGTCATTCTTGTTTGTTTTCATCTTTCTGCTTACGTCCTCTTATCTTTTAACATAAAACTCTTTTTCATTCTTTTCACCACCAATAAATTATTGTTCCTTCTTTCCATATCATTGATTCCCAACAGCATAGCTACTTCTTTTTACCAAGAATAGCGCCCATAAGCCTTGAGGAACTGACTTGTTGTTGACCGAAATAGCCAGAACAGAAGTGGCGGCAGCAGCAGCAGCAGAGAAGACCAGAAATAGAATCTTCAGTCACCATCCTTAAATGTCAGCAGAAAGATTAGTCAGTCAACTGATGAAGACTGCTCCGCTGTCAATCAATCAAGCATCGTCACAGTCACAGGAAACTGACGAGGATTGGAAGTTTTTATTATTAGTTCCTTTACAGTGATTTTTTTTTTTTGTAATGGATGCTGTTTTATTTTATATATTTGTTTCATTTATTTTATTTTATTCTTGTATTTCGAGGAGAATGGAATAAACACTCACGTGGGTGGGTTTTTTCATCCATTCCCCGTGTGTATGCAGTTTTGTAAGTTTTAATAATAATAGTAATATACGGAATTTATATAGCGCTGAATCTTGTAAAAGAAACAAATCGAAATTTTGTCATCCGTTCCCACCGGCACACAATGGCCTAATCTTCCGAAAAGCGGAGCGGGTTTTAACGTGTGTGCAAGATGTTCTGCGTGCGTTCGCTTACGGGGGACCTCGGTTTATAGTCTCATCCGAAGGACTTTTGGGTAGAGTGGAGTCGGCACTGTTGCTTTGGCCGAGTGAATAAAAGCGTTTGACGTATCTCCTTTTGTGTGTGTATGTGTGTGTGTGTGTGTTGTGTGTGTGTGTGTGTGTGTGTGTGTGTGTGTGTGTGTGTGTGTGTGTGTGTGTGTGTGTGTGTTAAGTTGTGGGTTTGAATCTCGGCAGTAGTATTTGGAGAAAAAAGGGTGGAGATTTCCGTTACTATCTCTTGCGTCACTTAAAAGGGCAGACCTGCTAGTGCCTTAATTACCTATATATACGGTGAGATTTTTGCGTATGTCACTTTTATTTTACTCACCATTAAAGTAGCTCAGTCGGGACAGGATAGCCTAGTGGTCAGAGCACTCGCTTTTCCCCAAGCTAATGTTAAGCAGCATCGAGCATGGTTACCAAGTGGATGGGTGACAGTTTGCGCGCCTTCGCTTCATCACAGTTCCCCAGTTCATCCAGCTGTAAATGGGTACCTGCCCTCTTTAGGGTCAGGGAAGGTAAAGTGGCGAGGGAGAGGAGATGGGCGCCACCCTCAATATGCTGGCACCGTGGAGAAGCTGAGGTCTCTGCCGCCTCGCTCCCTTACGACAGCATAGGTTATGGGACGCCTTTACCTTTTACTTTATTAAGGTAGCCACATTCTGACTTTGGGAATCCTTATGTGTGTAATTATACACTTCCAAAAGATTGAGCGTGCGAATGAAAGATCCCGTGTCTCATGCCACCTTTTGATGGGCTATGGATTTACAAGCATACCCAGCATGCAGCTTATACCTATGAGCTCCGTCAGGTTGAACTTGCCCAGAAGCTCCGCCAAGAAGAAATCATCACAGTGCCCCGACAAGTCCTGATGAATTTCAGGGAGAAGACGGCAGATTAAATGACTAGCTGGAATCAGCACACGTAACTGGAAAGCAAGAGATCCCAGGTTCTTTTACTTTCATGTGAGGCTGTGGTCTTAGGTGAACATGTGGATAGGCGGCCTAGAGGTAACGCGCCTGCCTAGAAAGCGAAAAGTTCGGGTTCAAAGTGTGTGGTGGTTCGATCCCCGTTTGGGCCAGAAACGTTTCGCCCCATCCACTTAGACCGTGAGTGGTGGTCTGGGTGCTAGTCTCTCGGATGAGTCGATAAACCGAGGTCCCGTGTTTACGCGTAATTATTTAGCGGACGTAAAAATCCTCACGGCAACAAGAGAGTTGTCGCTGTTAAAACCTGTCGAAAAAGCAACTTTGAAAATACAGCTGCAAGCAGGAAAAGAAATAAAATGGGTGGCACTGTTCTTGAGGCGACGCGCTCTCTCCGGGAAGAGCAGCCCAAATTTCACGCAGATGAATCTGCCCTGACTTAATGTGGTATACAATACAATACAATTCCAAGGAAAACACTAATATGACAAAAAGTACAAAGCAATGTGGCACAATCAATAGCAAAATGCCATCAGCCAACAGTCTTTCAAAATCATTGCTTTTTTATTAATTAAACAAAACTTTGATAACAATATTTCCAGATTCTAAATCCTAAAAACAGAATGCATGACTATCAAAGAGAGAAAAACAACCAACAACTTATTTCTACGGTGATTTATTTTTGGTGCCAGATTTATATACACAACACGTACCTCGCTATCCATGCTACAAGTGATGCTATTGATTACTTCTTCTTGAAATAAATGACTATGCGTGCGAACAAAAAAAAGCAACAACCCAAAAAGTTAGATGAAAACCAAAGATAGAAATAGCACGGATACACCCTTAAAGGTCAACAGAAATTCTAGGTTTCTATTGAATAATGCTGACATCATGAACTTCATCAAATGAGCTGATATGCTTTTTTTCATTTTATATGTTATACTACTTCAAGTCACGGCAGATTTCTCTGAGTGAAATTAGGACTGCCATCTCTGGGGACAGCGCGTCGCCACAAGAGCAACGCCACCCATTTTTTTCCCCATTTTCCTCTCTGCAACTGTTTGTTTCCCTATCAGAGTGGCTTTTTTCTACAGAATGTTGCCAGGGACAACTCTTTTGTTGCCGTAGGTTCTTGTACTTGCGCTGAATAATGATGTGTAACACACGAGACCTCGGTTTATTGTCTCATCCAAAAGACTAGCATAATGTAATGGATGAGGGGAAAAGTGTGTGGCCTAAACAGGGATCGCATCATCGCATACTTCCGACCCGGACTTTTCACTTTCTAGGTTAGGTGCGTTACCTCTAGACCCCCGATCCACATATGATGATGTCAGAGACCTCAGCTTCTCAAGGGGCCAGCACATTGAGGGCGGCGCCTATATCCTCTACCTCGCTGCTTTACCTTCCCTGACCCTAAAGAAGGCAGGTACCCATTTACAGCTGGGTGGTGAACTGAGGGACTGCACTGAAGCTTTGGTGTGCAAACGGTCACCCGTTCATCAACTTGGTAACCACGCTCAATGCTGCTTAACCTTAGCTTTGAGGAAAGCGAGTGCTCTGACCACTGAGCAATCCCGTCCCCATTTTACCTATTACAGGAGCTTATGGTGACTTATTCATGTCGCTGACTGATCCATTGCCTCTGTTTACGTTTGGCTTTTTCTCTTCCAGAACCATATATTTTTTGCTTTTATTTCTTTCTTCTTTTGCTGTTTTTATTCTCTTTTGCTTTTATTTCTTTCTTCTTTGTTTGTTTGTTTCCTGCAATTTTTGCCTCTTTATTTCTGTTTTGTTTCCTTGCATATTTCTTTCTTTCCTTTTCTTTACTTCTTTCATGTCAAACTGACACATGTTTAAACTATCAGGTGTGAGTATGGATTTTTGTCTTGGTTTTTTTTCAGGGTTCTGTGTGTCTCATTAATTTTCGCCATATATGTGCTTCGTTTTAAAGCTATTTTTGTTTGATTGTTGTGTGTTTTTTGTTGTTGTTGTTGTTGTTGTTGTTGTTGTTGTTGTTGTTCTTCTTCTTCTTCTTCTTCTTCTTCTTCTTCTTCTTCTTCTTCTTCTTTCTTCTTCTTCTTCTTCTATTTCTCCTCCTCCTCCTCTCCTCATTCCTCCTCCTCCTCCTTGTTGTTCTTCTTCTTCTCTTCTCTCTGTCTCTCTGTCTGCCTCTGTCTTTCTGTCTGTCTGTATGTATTTCTGTCTGTCTGTCTCTCTCTGTCCGATCTACCTGTCTGTCTGTCTGTCTCTAACTATCTATCTATCTATCTGTCTATCTGTCTGTCTGTCTGTCTGTTCCTCTATCTATCTATTTGTGTATTGAAAGCATACCACCTTTACCGACCAAAAGTAGCGGCATCCAATCCATAAGCTTTGAGAAACTGACTGCGGGGGCAAAAAAATAGCCAGAGCCATAAGTGGCAGCGGCAGCAGTAGTAGCAGGAAAACCAGAAATAGCCCAACCCTAGAAACCAGTCTTACTCCATGCTTACCATCATAATATATCTTGCCATCAACCGGACCTGAGAGATAGAGACACCTGAAATGTTGGTCAGGTCATTTAAGCAACACTCTCAAAATCACATCCGTAAAGTTAATGAAGCTAGCTTGACTGTGTGGTCCCAGTCTTCCCAGTGAGTCTACAGCACATTCACTGTGGGTAGGAGCTGGCCAGAGTACGAACAATCCTTATGACTCTAATGGCATTCAAACCTGCAACCTTCCACTCCTTAACCCTAAGCACTAACCATTGCACCAGCTGGTTTCTCTCTCCAAATTCTCTCTGTCTCTTTTTCTCTTCCCTCCCCCCTCTCTCTCTTTATTTGTTTCTTATCATGCATCATGTAAGCATACCACCCTTACCAACCAAAAGTAGCGGCATTCAATCCATAAGCTTTGAGAAACTGACTGTGGGAGCAAAAAATAGCCAGAGCCATAAGTGGCAGCAGCAGCAGTAGCAGGAAAACCAGAAATAGCCCAACCCTAGAAACCAGTCTTAAATGTCAGAAGAAATATTAGTCCTTCGGTAACTGCTCTGCTCTGTCCTGCTGTGCTGTGCTGTGCTGTGCTGTGATGTGGTGTGGTGTGGTGTCAAGTACTGTCACAGTAAGCTGTCCAGAAATAGACGGTCTACATAATCAGGTCCATGTGAGGGGAGTTTGGTGCTCTGGACATAACGCTCTTGTCTTGGAGCAAGGGGTTCCTAGTTTCAGCTTGTTCTAATCTATACCCAGACTTTTCCATCGTTATTCGCTAGTCCATAGATGGTGCTATGAGCTATGGGTATTGCTGTTTGGGATCTTCTTCTTGAAATGATGCTGCTATGGAAGTACATCTTCTTTAAGACTATTTAACAGGGTTGTACTCCATGCTTACCATCATAACATATCTTGGCATCAAGCGGACCTGAGAGATAGAGATACCTGCAGTGGTGGTCAGGTCATTTGAGCAACACTCTCAAAATCACATCCGTAAAATTACTGAAGCTAGCTCAACTGTGTGGTCCCAGTCTTCCCAATGAGTCTACAGCACACTAACTGTGGGTAGGAGCTGGCCAGAGTATGTACAATCCTTATGACTCTAATGGCATTCAAACTTGCAACCTTCCAGTCCTTAACCCAAAGCGCTAACCATTGCACCATGACAGCTGGTTTCGCTCTCCAAATTCTCTCTGTCTCTCTGTCTCTTGCCCCCTCTCTCTCTCTTTATTTGTTCATATCACGCATCATGAAAGCATACCACCCTTACCAACCAAAAGTAGCGGCATTCAATCCATAAGCTTTGAGAAACTGACTGTGGGGGCAAAAAATAGCTAGAGCCATAAGTGGCAGCGGCAGCAGTAGCAGCAGGAAAACCAGAAATAGCCCCACCCTAGAAACCAGTCTTAAATGTCAGAAGAAATATTAGTCATTTGGTAACTGCTCTGCTCTGCTCTGCTCTGCTGTGGTGTGGTGTCAAGTACTGTCACAGTAAGCTGTCCAGAAATAGACGGTCTACATAATCAGGTCCATGTGAGGGGAGTTTGGTGCTCTGGACATAACGCTCTTGTCTTGGAGCAAGGGGTTCCTAGTTTGAGCCCCCGTTCAAAGCCCAGACATTTCTATGAATGTAGTGTATTGTATTGTGCTGTGCTGTATTGCAATGCATTGCGCTGTATTGTATTGTATTGTATTGTGCTGTGTTGTATTACAATGTGTTGCGTTGTATTGTATTGTATTGTATTGTATTGTATATCACTTCAAGTCACGGCAGATTTCTCTGAGTGACATGCGGGCTGCTCTCCCCGGGGAGAGCGTGGCGCGGCGCCACAAGAGCAGCGCCACCCATTTTTTTTTCCTTTTTCAGTCTGCAGCTCTATTTCTTTCCCTAATAGAGTGGTTTTTTTCTACAGAATTTTGCTAGTGACGACTCTCTTGCTGCTCTGGGGTTTTATTTACGTGCCCTAAATAAATATGTGTAACACACGGGACTTCGGTTTATCGTCTCATCCAAAAGACTAGCACCCAGACTACCCACTCATGGTCTAATGGATGACTTTGTGCAGTCAATATGATAAAAACACTCTACTACAAATAAACCTGTTGGTCATAGATTCACAACAGAAAGAAAGTGTAAAGAAGCGAACTGAAGAAAAAGTAAGAGCAAAACCATGCAATCATCGAAACATCTTCCATACAGCTTTAAAGGTCAGAAGACATTTCAGTCTTCCCTGACTGATAGTGACAAGCAACACAATTGAAAAACAAGAAAAAAAAGACTAGTGACGTTTGCAGTATCCTAGTGAGTCAACAATACTGATTTTTTTAAATATATAAATTGTACACAGTGTAGACATGGCTCAGTTTATTCAAAAGTGAAACTGTGTCTAAAGCTTTGGAGAAGAAACTACTTTTTTTGGTTTTTTCTCCCACTCTTTCTCTCACTCTCTTTCTCTCTCTCTTTCGCTGTCGCTCTCTCTGTCTGTCTGTCTGTCTGTCTGTCTGTCTGTCTGTATGTCGGATTTGGATTCGGATTTGGCCTATAAATTAATAAACAATCCGAATCCGAATCTGTCTGTCTGTCTGTCTGTCTGTCTGTCTGTCTGTCTGTCTTCTCTCTCTCTCTCTCTCTCTCTCTCTCTCTCTCTCTCTCTCTCTCTCTCTCTCTCTCTCCCCTCTCTCTCGCTCTCTCTCGCCCAAGGTCAATGTACATTAAATCGTATGTGAGTTCAAGAGTTCTGCCTCCTCCCAGTCTGTCTGTATATCTCTCTGTCTGTGTCTGTCTCTCTAGATGTGCTTCTATCCCTGTCTCTCTGTCTCTATGTCTCTGTTTGCGTCTCTGTCCTGTCTTTATATTTCTGTGTCTGTGTCTGTGTCTATCTATCTATCTATTTATCTATCTGTCTATCTATCTATCTATCTATCTATATCTATATATAACACCTCACAAACCTATCCATTCTTTCCTCTATGTTTCTGTCTGCCTTTCTATCTCATTGTCAGTATCTCCCTCCATTTCAAAGCACCACCATGAATGAGGAAGTGATGAAGTGAGAAAGTGGATGGGGGGTCTAGTTGATACTATTGTTAGCAAGTTACCTTAACTGTACGTAAGTTAATCGTACAAATCCCTCAAAAGTATTCATCAAAAAGCCCGCGTTGACTTTACGGTTGGAGAGAGAGAGAGAGAGAGGAGAGAGAGAGAGAGAGAGAATATATATATATATATATATAATATATATATATATATATATATATATATATATATATATATATATATAATTTTGTTTTCAAATCAGATCAAATTTTTTTTTAGTGAGAGAGAGACAAAGAGAGAGAGAGAGAGAGAGAGAGAGAGAGAGAGAGAGAGAGACAGGGAGGGAGGGAGAGAGAGATAGGGAGGGAGAGACAATGACAATGACAAATTCTTTTATTTTGAGGATAATGAATAAACACCCATGTGCTTTTTTACATCCAGTTCCCGCCCTTAGGAATATATAAGAGAGAGACAGACAGAGAGACAGAGATACAGAGAGAGACAGAGAGACACATAGAGTGTGTGTGTGTGTGTGTGTGTGTGTGTGTGTGTGTGTGTGTGTGTGTGTGTGTGTGTGTGTGTGTGTGTGTGTGTGTGTGTGTGTGTGTGTGTGAGGTGTGTGTGTGTTGGGGTGGAATTGAACCTAAGACTGTTCGAGTTTTTTGTCCACTTGCTGGGAGACAGAGAGAGAGGGGGGGTCCTACCCCGCAGTTCTGTAGACCATGGGGAGCACCACTGAAGATTTTACGGTTGAATCGAGTCAAAATCTTGAGTGCTGAATAATATACCCCAGCAACGTAATCAACAGGTTTGAAATGTCAGAGGACAACAATCTCGATCGTTAACTCTCTGGCATCACCATCACGATTTCTAAGACTCGCATGACCTTCATCTTCTTGTGATCGACAGAATGTTTCTTCTTTTTTTCCTTTTATTGTTCTTTTTTTCCGTTCTGGTTGTTTCCACGTAGTATGCAGGTAATTGCTACAGTAATGCATCGGTTAGCGTTTACGTACAACTTATCCTGGCTTACACAGTCAGAAGAACGTTACATGCTAAAATAATTGGAGTAGGGTGGAATGAATTCTCGTAATAAATTGATTGTGCTCGTTGTGGTGTGGTAGACTGTGATCCAAGTTGGCGAATATAAAAGTGGGTGTGTATTTGTATGTGTGTGTACGCACATACGTGGGCATGCAAGTATGTATGGAACAGGCATGCATGCAATGAAGGAGGAGGCAAACAGGAAGGCAAGCAAGCAAGCAGACAGACAAGCAGATGTGCATGCACAAAGACACGCACTCACGCACGCATGTGGTGTAAGCACATTCACTTCTCTCTCTCTCATACACACACACTCTCTGTCTCTGTCTCTCTGTCTCTCTGTCTCTGTCTCTGTCTCTGTCTCTCTCTGTCTCTCTCTCTCTCTCTCTCTCTCTCTCTCTCTCTCTCTCTCTCTCTCTCTCTCTCTCTCTCTCTCTCTCTCTCTTCTCTTTCTCTCTGCTAGTGGTTAGAACATTGCGCTCGCAATCTGACGATCCAGGCTCGATTCCCCTTCAAGGTGATATTTCTCCCTGGGGTTAACCTTAGTACAGACTCCACTCTCCCCAAAAGTCCTTCTGATGAGACTATAAACCGAGGTCCCGTGTGCGAACGCACGCAGAACATCTTGCGCACACGTTAAAACCCGTTCCGCTTTTCGGAAGAGTAGGCCATTGTGTGCCGGTGGGAACGGATGACAACATTTACAAAACTGCATACACATGAGGACTGGATGAAAAAAGCACATCAGTGCTTCTTCCATTATCCTCGAAATAAAAGAATGAAAAGAATAAAAGCATCTCTCTCTCTCCTCTCTTCTCTTCTCTCTCTCTCTCTCTCTCCTCTCTCTCTCTCTCTCTCTCTTCTCTCTCTCTCTCTCTCTTTCTCTCTCTCTCTCTTCTGTTCTTTTTCTTCTCTCTCTCCTATCTGTATCTTCTTCTCCCCCTCTCTCTCTCTCTCTCCTCTCTCTCTCTCTCTCTCTCTCTCTCTCTATCTCTCTCTTCTCTCCTCTCTCTCTCCCTCCTCTCTCTCTCTCTTTTCTCTCTCTCATCTTCTCTCTCTCTCTCTCTCTCTCTCTCTCTCTCTCTCTCCTCTCTCTTTCCTCTCTCTCTCTCTCCTCTCTCTCTCTCTCTCGTCTCCTCTCTCCTCTCTCTCTCATCTCTCTCTCTCTCTACTCCCTCTCTCTCTCTCTCTCCTCTCTCTGAAAAAAAAACGTTTAAATGTCTGTCAGAAGAATCCAATGACAAGGAATCCATTACTGCAGCAGCTGTATGTAATTCAAGACACAACAGAAAGCGGTATATAAAAGAAACATGACGTTTTAACAGGAAGAGGAAGAGATTTGTAAATAAAAAAAGTCATCATGACAAAAGACATCACTGTGAGCTCTCTAAATGGAAATGAGATCTCTTCTCTCTTTTAACAAACATGTCATTAGTGTCTTCTTTATTATAGAAACTAGCTATGCCATTCCAAGGACTTGTCTTTTTAAAACGTAGTAGTGTCAATAGCAGAGTCATCAGCAACTGTTTTGTGTTTCTGGGTCGAATGGGCTCAAGGGTTATTCTTGTTACGGAAGCTGAAGAAGTCTGGCCTTTATTATTTCAAGTAAGCAGGACGACTAGCGTTGCGATGTTTGTGTATAGGTTAGTTCCGTCATGGAGAGAGAGAGAGAGAGAGAGAGAGAGAGAGAGAGAGAGAGAGAGAGAGAGAGAGAGAGAGAGAGAGAGAGAGAGAGAGAGAGAGAGAGAGAGAGAGAGATGAACGTTGAACAGGTTAAGTGTACATCTTCTTCTTTCTTTCTTTCTTTCTTTCTTCTTCTTTCTTCTTCTTCTTCTTCTTCTTCTTCTTCTTCTTCTTCTTCTTCTTCTTCTTTCTTCTTCTTCTTCTTCTTCGCAATTCTTCTTCTTCGCAATTCTTCTTCTTCTCTTCGCAGTTCTTCTTCTTCGCAATTCTTCTTCTTCTTCGCAATTCTTCTTCTTCTTCTTCTTCGCAATTCTTCGCAATTCTTCGCAATTCTTCTTCTTCGCAATTCTTCTTCTTCTTCGCAATTTTTCTTCGCAATTCTTCTTCTTCTTCTTCTTCTTCTTCTTCTTCTTCTTCTTCTTCTTCTTCTTCTTCTTCTTCTTCTTCTTCGCAATTCTTCTTCTTCGCAATTCTTCTTCTTCGCAATTCTTCTTCTTCGCAATTCTTCTTCTTGCAATTCTTCTTCTTCGCAATTCTTCCTCTTCTTCTTCGCAATTTTTCTTCGCAATTCTTCTTCGCAATTCTTCTTCTTCTTCGCAATTCTTCTTCGCAATTCTTCTTCGCTATTCTTCTTCTTCACCTTACATACCATTCATATTCTAACCTCTAAGGGAATTGGTGCAGAATGTTTACGTTGTTACTCCTCTCTCTGATTTAGAGAAAGAATCAATGAAAGGAAAGAGCAATCTGATGGAAACCAGAAAGCACACTATCTATAACATGATGTTAAACAAGAGAACACGGATGCCATAGAAGGAGTGATGGAAATAAGAACGCACACAATCAATAAAATAATGTAATATAACAAAAGAACAAGGGGGACCATCGAGAAAAATGATGGACACCAGAAAGCACACAATCAACATGATGTAATGTAGCATAACAAGAGAACATAGGGATTATAGAGGGAATGAGGTGGAAAAAAAGCACACAATCAATAATATAATGTAACACAACAAGAGAACATGGGTACAACTAAGGAATGATGGGAAAAAAAGCACGCAATCACTATAACGTAACATAACAAGAAAACATGAGGACCATAAAGGAAGTGATGGAAAGAAAAAGCACACAATCAATAATATGATGTATCACAACCAGAGAACACGGGGACTCTGGAGGAAATGAAGAATACGGCTGGGCATTGGAGATGCCATTCTGGAAATCTAGACAGCTTCCAAGCTGCGCAGAAGTAGACATACTCTTCCTAGAATCTCTGATTGCTGCGCTTTATTCGCACACTGGATTTATGATGACTATTTATCAGTGTCCAACACCCAACACCACTTTGCATTGTGCGGGTTTGTTGTAGCAGCCACTTTGAGTTTGCTGTGATGGGACTGGTACATGTGTGTCTCTGAACAGGGGCCCTGGTTTCCTGACAATAATTATGTCACCTGGTCGTCTTGGGTGGAATGTTTAGTACCTGTCTGGTCTTCTGCTGTGCATGTAATTCTGCAGGAAGCATGTATGTATGTATTTCATTAATTTTTTTAATAAATTTAGTTCGAAGATAATGGGATAAGCACTCGTGTGCTTTTTTGTTTACATCCAGTCCTCGTGAGTATACAGTTTTGTCAATTTTGTATATAGAATGCTGTCTGTCCTTACCTACTCCAACCTTGTGACTCTGTGTGTGTGTGCGTGCGTGCGTGCCTGCGTGTGTGTGTGTCTGTGTCTGTGTCTGTGTGTGTGAAGTGTATGCACTACATTTCTGCCAACTCCACCTAGCAGAAAGAATAACTAACTTCGGCAGTGACAAATTAAGAACAAAGCTGAAAGCGTACAATCAATACCAGTCGAAAGACAAGAACACGACAACTATTTGGGCTTAAGGAGGATGGAGGGGAGTGATGGAGGAGGAGGGGGAGGAGGAGAGGGACGGGGGAGGGGGGGTAGCATAGACATGAGATTGTGCAGATTTGGAACGGTGCCAATTTCTGAGAGGAAGGAATGTTCTCTGCAGCCAGAATCTCTGATTCCTACACCTGATCCAAAAATATGATTGGCAGCCATTTCCTGACCGCAACACAATATCCAGAATCCAATAACAGCTAGCTTGCATGTATTGTATTGTATTGTATTGTACAGTCGGTTTGTGTCTGG
>CM054158.1:21079549-21082049 GCA_028751875.1 Rapana venosa
ATGACTTAGAAGCACTTGTTTTTCTGTCCAACTTTGTTGACAAGTTGTGACCAATCAGCCTCAAGGATTACGTGGGATGGGATAGCTTGGTGGTTGGAGCGTTGCGCATTGAACTCATGATCTGCTGACCCTTGTTCGAATCCCATTTAAAGGGATCCTCCACCCCCTCCCCGCCTCGAATTAACATCAGTGCCGACTTCACTCCCCCCACACCACCCTCAAAATTCCTTCAGATGAGACTTTAAACCGCGGTGCCGCGTGTGAACGCATACAGAACATATTGCGCACACGTTAAAACCGTTTCCACGTTTTCGGAAGAGTAGACCAATGTGTGCCGGAGGGAACTTGGTGACAATTTACAAAACCGCAAAAAGCATGAGTGCTTATTCCATTACTCTCGGGAACAAAATTAAATAAATTAAAAAATATATAAATAAATGGACTCCTCAGAGAAAAATAATAAAGCGCAAAAATAGGTTTGGAGGTTTGAATGCTAAATAAAGAAAAGAAAAAGAGAAAGAACCAAACAAAAAAACACAGAACAAATGAACGCAACTGACCAAGTTTTATTTGGACGAAATCAATGTCTGAAACACAAAAGTCACTATTATACTTCACCTTCAATAAACAATGATGAAACATTAGAACGCGTTGTTGCTCCTTGCTAGAAATATAAGTAATATTAATGTTAAAATCTCTCTCTCAATCTCTCTCTCTCTCTTTCTCTCTCTCTCTCTCTCTCTCTCTCTCTCTCCTCTCTCTCTCTCTCTCTCTCTCTCTCTCTCTCACACACACACACACACACACACACACACGCACACGCGCCGCGCACACACAAACACACCTGCACACACACACACGCACGGACGCACACACCGTCTAATATTACTTAATGTGAAAAGACGTTAAATCAAAGAACAGACACACACAGACACACATAAAGACACAGACACAGACACACACACAGACACAAAGACACACAGACACACACACACACACACACACACTCTCTCTCCTCTCTCTCTCTCTCTCTCTCTCTCTCTCTCTCTCTCTCTCTCTCTCTCTCTCTCACTGAGACACGGAGGAGAGAGTGTTGATATAACGGCACATAAATCTGGAAACTCATGTCAGATTTTAGAAATGGAAGGTGAAAAGTGGCACTGGAAATAAAACCAGGCAGTAAAGCAAGAGAGAGATGACAAAAAGTCAACATTTATAACTGTATTCTTTTTATCGTGCCCCCCCCCCCCCCCCCCCCCCCCCCCCAAAAAAAATGTCTTAGGACAGAAAATAATGCTGAAATGGCTGCCCCGGCATTTCGCTTTCTGTGAATTCATTCATTCATGAAATTGCCATTTACCAGCGCTCCGGAAGATAACACCCTGGAACAAGAGAGAGAGAAAGGGGGGGTTAGAGAGAGAGGGAGGGGGAGAGGGAGAGAGAGGGAGGGAGAGGGAGGGAGAGGGGGGAAGAGAGGGAGAGAGAGGGGGGGGGGAGGGAGAGAGAGGGGGGTTAGAGAGTGAGGTGGGGGATGAGGGAAAGAGAGGGAGTGAAGGAGAGAGGATAGATAGATAGATAAAGAGAGAGGAGAGAGAGAGAGAGAGAGAGGAGAGAGAGAGAGAGAGAAGAGAGAGAGAGAGAGAGAGAGAGAGAGAGAGAGAGAGAGAGAGAGAGAGAGTTGAAGTTGAGAAGCAGGTGCATCGATTTAAAAAAAGTTAATAGGTGCTATTTTTGTACTGAGCGCTTTGATTGTTGCTTTACAAGATTCAGCGCTATATAAATTCCATACATTATTATTATTATTATTATTATTTTGTATTACAGAGAGAGAGAGGAAGAGAGAGAGAGAGAGAGAGGGGGTGGGAAGGGAGAGGGAGAGAGAGTTTGAAAATGAGAAGCAGTTGCATCGATTTAAGAAAAGTTAATAGGTGCATATTTTGTGTTACAGAGAGAGAGAGAGGGGGGGTGGAACAGAGAGAGAGAGGGAAGGGGAGAGAGGGAGGGGGCAGAGAGATAGAGAGGAGGGGTAGAGAGAGAGAGTAGAAGCTGAGAAGGCAGTTGCATCGATTTAAGAAAAGTTATAGGTGCATGTCTTGTATTACAGAGAGAGAGTGAGAGAGAGAGGGAGAGAGAGAGAGCGAGAGAGAGAGAGGGGGGGGGGAGAGACATAGAGAGAGTGGGGGAGAGAGAGAGTTAAAGCTGAGAAGCAGTTGCATCGATTTAAGAAAAGTTAATAGGTGAAAATTTTGTATTACAGAGAGAGAGAGAGAGGAAGAGAGAGAGAGAGTAGAGAGAGAGAGAGAGAGAGAGAGAGAGAGAGAGAGAGAGAGGAGAGAGAGAGAGAGAGAGAGAGAGAGGGAAGGAGGGAGAGGGAGAGAGAGTTCAAAGTTTATTTATTTATTTATTCTTTTATATCGAGGATAATGGAATAAGCACTCATGTGCTTTTTACATCCAGTCCCCGTGTGTATGCGGTTTTGTCAATTTTGGCATCTGTTCCC
>CM054158.1:21089549-21099549 GCA_028751875.1 Rapana venosa
TGCCTCCAGGCTTCCAGCATGCATGGCATCAGGTGTCTGAGAATGAACAGTGACAGCCACAGTTGTCCAAAGCTGATTTGGCAAAGTCGAAAATCAAGTTCTACCAGCCCATGGGTATTTAGAGTTTTTAGAAAAAGAGTGACGTTTAAAAAAAACTATATCAGAGACGCATGAGCGTCTGAGGGACAGACTGCAATACAGAGAGAGAAAGAGAGAATAAGAGAGAGAGGGAGAGGGAGAGAGGGAGAGGGAGAGAGAGAGAGAGGGAGATGGAGAGGAGAGGGAGAGAGAGAGAGAGAGGGAGAGGAGAGGGTGAGAGAGAGAGAGAGATCAATAGATAGAGAGAGAGATCAACACCCATGGCAGTTTTGTTTTCTTTCAGGAACAAAATATGTGAGTAAAAAACTATGTTTAAAGGTAGCACTGACGTTTCTGGGGATTTTTTCTGACTCTGCGGAATCATGAAATTGCCTTTTTATCAGTCCTAGACAATGCTCATTAGTGGAAAGAATAACTTCACTTAAAATATATCAAACAAGGAATGCATTCATTTCAGAAAGATAAGATAGAAAGGGAGACAGAAACAATGGGGGAGGCAAAAGATAGAGAGAGAGACAAACAGACAGAAAAAGACAGACAGACAGAGAGAGTGGGGTGGAGACAGACAGACAAACAGATGGTATTTAGAGACACACAAAAACCAATCCTTACTACTGCTGATTATGCACCTCTCTCTCTCTCAACATCTACATAGGTGTATAGATACGTACATAGGTACTTTGCTGGATACATAAATATATTTCTATATATTTCTATAACATCTAGAAAACATCTTGCCCCACACGTTAAAATCCTGTTCCGCTCTTCGTAAGAGTAGGCCATTGTGTACCTGTGGGAACATATGACAATTTACAAAACCGTAAACACACGGGGATTGGATGTTTTAAAAAAAGCATGTAAGTGCTTATTCCATTATCCTCGATATAAAAGAACAAAGTAAAATTTAAAAAATAAAATACAATAGATAGAAACACAGAAACAGATACATAGACAGACACACAGACAGAGACAGACTCAACAGGTAAAATCAGCCTGACGGCCAGGTATGGATCAGTGAAGCCCTGAGCACTGACGGCTGCCTCCCTCCCTCCCTCCCTCCCTCCCTGACTGATGTTTCAAAGTTCGCTGCTGTGACGGGAAAGGACATGGAGCAGCAGAGCGGTAAGGGAAGAGGCCACAGCAGGGATGAGCTGTCGGTTGGTTTGGAATGGAAGAAGGAGAAGAAGAATAGCTGCAGGCTTTGGCTTGTTCACTTTCTGCCACAGACAACTCTGCCTCCAGGCTTCCAGCATGCATGGCATCAGGTGTCCGAGAATGAACAGTGACAGCCACAGTTGTCCACATTCACTTGCGGGGAAAAGTAGACCTATTTTTCCAAATTAATTTTGGGGACAGTAAGTCAGTCATGTAGACTACATCTTTGGTGCATTTTGCTGCAGCTATAGCGAGGGTTTGGGTTTACAAGCGAACGATAGATCAGTGTCGAGTCAAATGTCAAGTCAGACGTACTGTGAGTATCGTATTAGAGGGCAGTTAACAGAGAAGAATACTTAACAGGCATGTCATATAGAAAAGACCATACACGTGCGTGTACACGATTGTGCATGCATACGTTCACACACACACGTACGTACATACATACGTACAGACAGACAGACACTCATACATACACACATGCACATGCATGCATGCATACGTACACACATATATGCATACATACATACATACATACATACATGCATACATACATACATACATACATACATACATACATACATACATACATACACATACATGATTCATGCATGCATATATACACAAACACACACACAACATACAAAACACACACACCACAACACAACACACCACACACACACAAAAATTCAACAAATGTCAAACAAATCAAGCAGAAACACACGTTCATATATAAAAACACAAACAAAAAACAAAAACCAACCAGCATCAATCCATGTAATCAATCAGCAGCTCTACGCTACCTTGTACCACATCCTCCTTTATTCACACGCTTTCTTCCACATTTTCTCTCCACCATTTGTGGTGATGGATCAAGCGTTAAGGGCACACAGCACAGCACATCACAGCACAGCACAGCACAGCACAGCACAGCACAGCAGTAGAAATATACAGGCCCAGAGGGTCATTGATCAAACACAGTGGGGGGGGGGGGGGGGGGGGGGGGGGGGGGGGGAGAGACCGTGGGAAGTTCACGGTGACATAAAGCAAACAAGATAAGCTATTTTTTTTCTTTTAGGTTGTTTTTTTTTAGGCAAGCATTCTTGACATTTAACAGACTAATTAAAGAATGTGCGTGTTGGAATGGCAGGTAGGTGGTATTCGCGTGTGTGTGGGAGAGAAGGTGTGTGTGTGTGTGTAATACAAAGAATATATATATATATATATATGTAATTGAGAAAATATAATAATATATATAAATATATCTATAATATATGAATAAATATGATGATATATATAAATGATAGATATATATATATATAATATATATATATATATATATATATATAATGTAGGTAGCATATGCGTTTGTGGGAGAGTGGGTGTATAATACAAAGAATATATATAAATATATGTAATTGAGAAAATATAATAATATTTATATAAATAAATCTATAATACATAAACAAATATGATAACATATATAAATAATAGATAAAAATAATACGTATAATATAGGTGGTATATGCGTTTGTGAGAGAGTGGGTGTGTAATACAAAGAATATATATAGACAGAGACACAGAAAGAGACAGAGACACAGAAAGAGAGACAGAAAGATACAGAAAGAGACACAGAGAGAGACACATAGAGACACAGAGAGAGACACAGAGAGAGACACAGAGAGAGACTCAGAGAGAGACACAGAGATAGAGATTAAGGGAAAGAGGCGGACAAGAGAAGAAGAGCCCCAGGAGAAAGACAGATGGGAGAAAAGATGAGGGAATACGGTTGAGAGAGAGAGAGAGAAGGAGAGAGAGAGAGAGAGAGAGAGAGAGAGAGAGAGAGAGAGAGAGAGAGAGAGAGAGGAAGGAGCCACAAATAGAAACAGAAGCTGACAAAGAAGGAGAGAGAAAGAGAGTGACAGAGACATACTGAGATACAGGGACACAGAAAGAAAGACAGAGACAGACAAACAGACAGACAGATAGACAGAGACAGAGAACTCGAACTCGAAATATTTATTCACAAAAAGGCCATAGGCCCATACAGGAAAGGGGGGGGGGGGAGGTTGCCGAACTGCTTAGTATGTTAGTGAGAAAAATAACGAAAAGCACAAAAACAAAAGACGGAGACAGAAAGAGAGAGAGACATACAGACAGACAGACAGACAGAGACAGAGAACTCGAACTCGAAATATTTATTCACAAAAAGGCCATAGGTCCATACAGGAAAGGGGGTTACCGAACTGCTTAGTATGTAAGTGACAAAAAAATAAGGAAAAGCTTAAAAAACAAAAGACAGAGACACTGATAGAGAGAAAGAGAAAGACAGACAGACAGAGAGATATAGACACAGACAGAGAGATGAACTCATCTTGCAAGCAGAGGCAGCACTGTCGAATGTCCACAAGCTATCATCAGCATCCATCCATCAACCACGCTGGCCCACCCAATAGTACAAAAGTTATCACTATATATTTATTTGTTTAATTTATTTATTCTTTTATATCGAGGATAATGGAATAAGCACTCATGTGCTTTTTTTTACATCCAGTCCCCGTGTGTATGCGGTTTTGTAAATTTTGTCATCTGTTCCTACCGGCACACAATGGCCTACTCTTTCGAAAAGCGGAACAGGATTTAACGTGTGCGTAAGATGTTCTGCATGCGTTCGCACACGGGGCCTCGGTTTATAGTCTCATCCGAAGGACATTCAGCGCGACAGAACGTCAGCTTGAAAGCTGCGTGACGAATGCAGCCCTCCCTAACCTCCTGCGGTTGGTTGCTTGGGGGGGGTGACCTCATCGCGCTATAGCAGCTCCAGACACATCTCTGTCAATCTGCTGGCTCCAGAAGCGTGTAAGAGAACAACATACTGGTCCCAGAGTGTCGATGTGTCAAGGTCAAGATTTGGAACGACAGCAAAAGAAGGAGTGATTGCAGGTAGCAGAAATATAGCAAGAAAGAAAGACTAAAAGAAAATAATTAAACCAGCACGCTCTCTATGGTGTGTGTGGTGTGGTGTGTGTGTGTGTGTGTGTGTGTGTGTGTGTGTGTGTGGTGTGTGTGTGTGTGTGTGTGTGTGTGTGTGTGTGTGTGTGTGTGTGTGTGTGTGTGTGTGTGTATGTGTGTGTGTGTGTGTGTGTGTGTGTGTGTGTGTGTGTTGTGTGTGTGTGTGTGTGTGTGTGTGTGTGTGTGTGTGTGTGTGTGTGTGTGTGTGCGCGCGCGTGTGTGTGTGAGTTTGTGTGTGTATTTGAATTTGTTAAAATTGTTAATCATTGTTGGTTGCATGTGTGGGAGTGGAATAATAATAATAATAATAATAATAATAAATGGAACTTATATAGCGCTATATCTTGCAAAGACAAATCAAAGCGCATGCATTCAACCCAGTCCTACACAGTCATGCAATCAATGATAAATAATCAAAAGTTTAAACAAACAGATATTTACAAACATGGTGCAATGCAGACAAAATCTATGAAATAAAGTTTCGATAGTCAAATGTTTTTTCAAAAGCACACATACACTCGCACAGGCAGTATACTTTAGCAGGGTGATAGAACATGGGTTAGATATGAAACAGGAGGTGGGGAAGTCTTAGGTTTGAAATAAATGCAAATGCAAGGAATGCATGCAAACGCTTTGATTTGATTTTTACATGATATAGCGCTATATAAATTCCATTTATTATTATTGTTGTTGTTGTTGTTATTATTATTATTATTATTATTATTATTATTATTATTATTATTATATTATCATTATCATTATTATCATTATCATCATTATCATTATTATTATTATTATTATTATTATTATTATTATTATTATTATTATTATTATTAATATTATTATAATAAACAAAGCAGAGGCATGAACAAACACGTACCCACCCACTAACCTTCCTTCCCTTCCCATCAAAAGCTGTTTCAACATTCCAAATAAAAAGAGCCTTCTGGGTTGGAGGCTTGACCCACAGTCTATCTAACCCTCTGCCTACCTGTCTACCCATCACTCCCTCCCCCCTAACGTCGTTTACCCCACCCCCATCCTCCCACCCCCACCGAGCCTTGTTGTGCTATTTTCAAGCCCAGTGTTTGGCCTCTCTCTCTCTCTCTCTCTCTCTCTCTCTCTTCTCTCTCTCTGGGGGGGTGAACACAGGCTTCGCACCTGCAAGACGCACGAAAATTGCGCTGCAGGTATTTGCTTGGTACCTGTGGACTGTGGCAGTACTTTGACCTGTAACGTTGCCAGGACAGTCGTTAATGCACCATGCCTTCAGGACCGCTAGTCTTCAGAGCACAGTGTGTGGCTGCTTCATGACAGTATTCTTGTCATTTATGGCCAGAAGAGTCAGTAAGAAAATCGCATGCGAGTCCCCCCATACTGACACCGCGCACACGCGTTGCCGGTGTTACCTTGGGTTTGCTCCTGACTCTGATGTTTTGGGGCGGGCTACTTTTGCGGTACGGCGACGTGGAGAGAATCCCGGTCCTGACCTGCGAAAGTCAGAGTCATGAGGCAGACACGGTGACCAGCAGTGGACGGGGCTCCAGCTCAGACCGAATGGCTGCTACCCAGGACAGTGGACAGGCGACTCCTCCTCTTCCTTCTTCCCAGGACGCTGCCGCTATGACGGAAATCTTAACAACTTTGCAGAGTTTCCAGAGTGACATGAACGCTCGTTTTGAAAAAGTGGACAAAAAGTTTGATGACCTAACTGAGCAGATGGCAGACCTTAAGGGGGATGTAAGGGGCCTGAGGGAGGAGGTGAGTGACTTACGACGGCAGAACCGAGACCTGACGAAGACCAACATGACTTACTGAAAAAAGTGGACACATTAGAAAGAAAGTTGATGACTTGGAAAATAGGTCCAAAAGAAATAATGTGATTTTTCAGTATTTAAAGAACAGAGAACGAGAGAAATGAGGAGGACTGTGAGGGCATGATGCAAGACATTTTGACAGACAAACTGAACATGTCTCGACCTGTTGACTTCGACAGGGTTCATCGTCTGGGTAGAAAACCTGACGCACCCATTATTGCAAGATGTTTCTTCTTATTAAGACAAAGTTAAAATCCTGAAAGCAAGCAGAAAGTTAAAGGGCAGTAACATGTTTATAGGTGAGGACTTCTCTGAACGCGTACGGGAAATCAGACGAAAGCTGACTCCCTTTATGAAAGATACTAGGAGCAAGGGCCAGAAATGTGCCATGGTATTTGACCACCTGATCGTTGACGGACAGCGACTGTACCTAGACCAACTTACAGCGACCGAATAACGAGTTGGCCAGCCCAGTGATGTGTTGTGGGAGGGGGGCAAAAGATGTTCGACACCGGCAGACTGCCAAACTGTCAACATGACAGCGCACGTGCAGTCGGTGACAGGAACAGTAGCGTTGAGATACCTGCACCCTTCGCGCAGCACGCAGAAGATAAATGTGTTGGGAGTGTGGGCAGGGGGAAGAAGAAAAAAACAGTTCCGTTGCAGCAAAATGCGTGTTTTGATGAGTCGTCTAATAAAGGGGAAATAAGCTCGTGTGTAAATAATACGTTCGATTTGTAAAATAAACGACCTTTTTCTTTTTTGTCATGGAAATGTGAATGGTTTAATTTCAAAGATCAAAGATCAAGACTTTGTTTCATATGTTTGCAATTTTGATTTTGTATGTTTAATCGAAACATTTATGGAATATTGTGACACAGATTGTTTAGTGGTTACAAAGTTTTCTGTAAACCTGCTACTAAATTTACTAAGCAGGGAAGACGTTCAGGTGGTCTAGTCTGTCTGATTAAATGAATGTCTACCCTATGTGCAAATGATTCGAAGTGTCTTTTAGTGGTATTTGTATGTTTCTTATTGACAAACAGTTGTTTGGAACTGAAAAGAATGTTTTGTATGTCTGTGCATATGTTCCTCCTGAGGGCTCTCCATTCTATGCTCACTTTGACCTTGATAATGGTATACATTTATTGGAGGAATGTATTATCGATTGTTTACTCAAACATGATGCTTATGTTATTCTGAGTGGAGATTTAACAGTAGAACGTCAAATGTTGTCAAGGTTACTCACAAGATTCTTCTTTAGATGCTTTACATAAAAGTCAGTCTCTTTGTTCTGTTCGTTGTTCACAAGATAGTAAGTTGAATAATTATGGAAAAATATTATTAGATTAGTGTACGACTTTAAGTTTATGTATCCTGAATGGTGTATGTAGAGGTGACCAAAATGGTCATTACACATACATTTCAGAGTCGGGAAGCAGTACTAATATGACTATTTCATCTTTTTCTAGTGACCTGTATTACAGTGTGTCTGAAACCTGCAACTGTGTGTTTCAGAACGAATCGAGTCAGACCATATGCTGTTACACTATCAGTTACATTCCCTAGTGATAACTTGCGTAATGCAGACACCCTGCAATTACCAGACATTAGACAAATTTTGTTTTGGAATTAGCGTTTATGTGTCTGTCTTTACTGATGCCTTAAGTACAAATACAGTTTGTGAAAGAATTTATACCGCAATGAATATGATTGATACCGATATAAATGCTGCACTTGATATATTTAATGAATGTATGGAAAGAGTGTGCTGTGTGCATGAAAAAGTGTGTATATCTGGAATACTGATAAACGAACTGATACTTGGTTTGATTATGAATGTGTTCTAAATAAGAAGAAAAGTGCGGAGACTGCTGAGAAAATATCGACGTACTTTAGATGACCATGATAGGGATCAGTATACAAGAGCTCGTCGTGAATATAGCAGTTAGTGAAAAGTAAAGAGAAAAAATTCAATGCTACTTTCTTAGAAAAACTTGTAAATTCTATTCAGAATCAAAAAGAGTTTTGGAATACTATCAAAAGAGTCTCATTTAAAAAGAAACAGCGAGAAATAGCATAAGTATAGATACTTGGTTTCAACATTTTAAAGCACTGCTAGAAAAAGAAGTAGTTAACAAGGATGGACAGATGACCTTTTACATGCTGATGATGACTGTTATATGAACGTCCAATTTCTAGGGAAGAAGTTATTGTTTGCATTCAGAAGCTTAAAAACAGTAAGGCTCTGGCCCTGATGGCATAATTAGCGAAATGTACAAGAACTCAAATGAAACAGGTCATACAGGTTTTTTTTTAAGTTGTTTTTAATGCTTTGTTTGATAATGGAATCTTTCCAGAAACATGGGCAGAGTCAGTTGTCTTACCATTGTTTTAAAAAGGTAATATTAATGACCCAAATAATTACAGGGGCATTTCTCTCAGTAATGTTAGCAGTAAGTTGTTTAGTACTATAATGAATCTAGATTACAGGAATGGGTGCAGGAAAATAATATCACTGGGGATCATCAGGCAGGATTTAAAAAAGGATACTCAAACAATAGATCACATTGTTTGCCTTGCTAGCTTTAGTTCAGAAACAATTTTCTTCTAATCGTAAATGTATGTGCCTTCATTGACTTTGAGAAGGCCTTTGACTCGAATAAACAGGAAACTACTATGGCCTATCTTACTTAAAAATGGGGTGTGGAAGGGAAATTGTATACATGTATCCAAGTATGTATGAAATGTGAAATGTAAGGTGAGGTGTGGAGCTGCACTGACAGATTATGTTAAATGCACAGCAGGAGTGAACAAGGTGGATGTGTGCAGTCCCATCTTATTTCGCTTTTTATTAATGAATTGGCTGTAAATGTTATACAAAATGGAAGACATGGTGGTCTTTTCTTTTGATGCGTTTGAATTGTTTATCCTTCTGTTAGCAGACGATGTTATTTATTATCAGAACATAATTGGTTTGCAAAACACAACTTAACAACTTGCAACGTGCTGCTACCTCACTGCAGTTAAAAGTAAACATGAAGAAAAGTAATATTATTGTATTTAGAAAGGGGGGATACTTAGGGCAAGGGAAAGATGGACTTTCGATGAAGGGAATAATGCCGGGTTGTTAATGCTTATAAGTATCTAGGAATATTTTTTACTACTCGACTGAGTTTTGTGTTCGCATGTAAAGATCTCGCCAGCAGGGCAAAAAAACTCACTGTTATGTATAATGAAAAGATTATCTACATTAAACAATCGTCCTTGAAATTATTTCTTAAAATTTTTGATTCACGAGTCCAGCCTGTTGTACAGTATGGCTCTGGCTGTGGGGGTTAAACAAAGCAGCACTCTGCTGTGAATCTGTTCATTTGTTTGCCTTGAAAAAGTTCTTAGCTGTAGAAAGGGCGTACACCAATGATCTGGTGTACGGTGAAACTGGTAGATTTCCTTTATATATTAATTCTGCAGTTCAATGCATACGTTACTGGATTAAGATTCTGCAGATGGAAGGCAGTCGATACCTTTTAAAGCCTACAAAATGTTGTTTGAATTAGATGTTAGGGGTAAAATAAACTGGGTAACTGATGTGCGCATTTGTCTATGTGAATTATGGCTTTGGTGATGTATGGTTAAACCAGGGCGTTGGAAATACAGATGTATTCATAAAAACTTTTCGTCAGCGTTAGTAGATTGTAGATGGCAAAATGGAATGATCATATTCAGAATAGCGAAAATTTAATCTGTATACGACTTTTTGTAGTAGTCATGAAATGAAGCCGCATTTAACCTCTAGCATGGAGAGATATATGAAAATTATTAGTGACAAGATTTAGAATGGGCGTATCAAATCTGGCAACCCATCACAATAGGTATAGCCATATGATCCCACTAAGTTAATTTGTCCTTTATGT
>CM054158.1:21104549-21112049 GCA_028751875.1 Rapana venosa
GCGTGTAGTGTTGTGTGGTGTTTGTGTGCGTGTGTGTGTGTTGTGTGTGTTGTGTGTGTGTTGTGTGTGTGTGTGTGGTGTGTCGGGGTGGGGGATGTGTGTGTGTGTTGTGTGTGTTGAGTTATTCAATCATTCATCCATTTATTTATTTATTTATTTATTTTTATTCATTCATTCTTTCTTTCATTCTTTCTTTCTTTATTTCGAGGATACATGCATAAGTACTCACGTGTGCTTTTTTACACCCATCCCCCGTGTGTATGCGGTTTTGCACATTTTGTGATCCGTTTCCTCTGGCACACAATGGCCTACTCTTCCAAAAAGCAAAACAGGTTTAACGTGTGCGCAAGGTGTTCTGCATGCGTTCCCAAACAGGACCTCAGTTTACAGTCTAATCTAAAGAACTTCAGGGGTGGGGGGGGGGCCAGGAAGATATAATTTTAAAAGCTAATAAAACATAAGGAATTGATGCAAAAACGTCTCTTGTGGATCTGAAACAATTAAAAAAATAATAATAACCAGGATTACTTAAAACATGGAACGATATTCAAGATTCCAGACTTAATTTCTTTCACCCTTTTTGGGGTATGGAAGATTGCAAACAATGTGAACGGGAGCATAAACCTAACAGCAATACACCCACAAATAATAATTATGAATACTAACAGGAACTGAAAAGCAAGAGTTCATCGCAAAATGATAAGCAAACATTATTGAAGGCTCGGTACTCTCTTTTTTTTGTTTAGTATACACATTAAAAAAAAAACAACCACGCCATTTCATTTCTGTTCACTCTCAACAAACAAACAAAACCAACAACAATCAACAACAAGAATGACTTATTTCCTACGATTATTCTCTATTCCTGTATGTTCGGTCAGTCTGCCTGTCAGGTTGTCTGTCTGCTCGTCTGTCCCCTGGAGTCTTGGTCTCCAGCATGTGTGTGTATGCTGCTGTGTAGGTAGAGCTAGCTGGAGTGTGCGGCTGACTGCGTGCATGGATGAAAATCGATAAGCTAAAGGATAGAGAGACATCAGGCCCAAAAGAAAAACAACCCAAACAACAACAAAATGTTGTGAAGATGCGATAATTTAAATCAACAGAGAGAGAGAGAGGAGGGGGGCAGGAGGAGAGAGAGGGGGGGAAGAGAGAGAGGAGGGGGAGGGAGGGAGAGAGAGGGGGAGAGAGGGGGAGAGGGGGAGGGAGAGAGAGAGGGGGAGAGAGGGGAGAGAGAGGGGGGAGAGAGAGAGAAACAGACAAACAGAGGAGCAGACAGGAGAGACAGTCAGATAGACAGAAAGAGACAGTGAGATGGAAGAGCAGAGCAACAGCACAACAAATGCTGTGAAGATGTGATAATTTAGATCAAGAGAGAGAGAGGGGGGGGAGAGAGGAGAGGAGAGAGAAGGGGGAGAGAGGGAGGGAGGGAGAGGGAGGGAGAGAGAGGGAGTGAAGGAGGAGAGAAAAGAGGAAAGAAGAGGGGAGAGAAGAGGGAGGAAGAGAGAGAAATAGATGAGGGGGAAGATGGGGAGGAGGTGTGGAGGAGTGTGGAGAGGGAGGGAGAGATGTGGATGAGGATGATGAGAGAGAAGAGAAAATGACAGACAGAATGAAGAAATTGACAGACAGAATCAACATAAAGAAAGATAAAAGAAGAAAGATGAATGAGATAGGAAAGACAGAAGCAGAGGCAGAGAGAAATAAACAGAGACCGAGATATAGACGGAAGCACAGAGCAAAAGAAAAAAGTCGTGTGGAGATGCATATGAGTGTGCAAGTGCGCGCGCTTACGTATGTGCGTATATGTGTGTGTGTGTGTGTCTGTCTGTGTCTGTGTCTCTGTGTGTGAATTTGTGCATGAATGCTTGCGTGCATATATGCGTGCATGTGTATACACAGCAAAGGCATACAGACACACAGAAACACAGACAGTCATATATATATATATATATATATATATATACATATAAAATATATATATATATATATATATATATATATATATATATATATATTATATATATATATATATATATATATATATATATATGAATGAACGTAAATATTTACTCTCTTTTTTTTTTAATCCGTCATTAGCAGAAGAAATCAGAAGACTCTTTGCCGTGAAGGCATTGAACGGGTTTTTCTTTTACTGTAAACCAAGTTAATGTTCTGATTTTTGTGGCAGATAATGATGCCAAACATTTAATTATGGGAAGCCATTTTCCTTGAGCGTTTGCCAAACCACTGATCAGACAAGCTGAGAAAGCATTCGAGAAGGTTAAGATGACACAGAGAGAGAGGTAGGGAGGGGGAGTGAGAGGAGAGGGAGGGAGAGAGAGAGGGAGGGAGAGAGAGAGGAGAGAGAGTGAGAGAGAGGAGAGAGAAGGGGAGAGACAGACAACAGACAGACAAAATAAATAGACAGACACAGAAAGAAAGAGAGAAGTGAGTGAGTGAGTGAGAGAGTGAGTGAGTGACAGACAGACAGTCAGACAGACGCAGGTAGACAAAGAAAAAAGAGAGAAAGGAGAGAGAGACAGACAGACAGACAGACAGATGAGACAGAGACGAGAGACAGGGAGAGACAGAGAGAACAGAGAAAGAAGAGAAGAGATGATAGGAAGAGATGACAGACAACAGACATACAGACACACAGGCTAGACACACAGAAAAAGAAAAGAAGAGAGAAGAGAAGGACAGAGAGGAGAGAGGGGGGGACAATGCAGAGAAAGGAAGAAGACAGAGGCAGACGACAGCAGACAACAGCACAACAAAGGAAAGAAGATAAAGAAGATGGAAAGGAAAGAAGAGAAGGAGAGAGAGGAGGAAGAAGAGAAGAGAGACAGGACAGACAGACAGACAAGAGAGAGACAAACAACAGAGGGAAGAGAAGGGAGAAGACAGAAACGAGACAGAGAACTGACAACAACACAAAACAACAAAACAGACAAGACAACACACACAGACAGCACGACAGACAGCAGACAGACACAACAACAGGCAACCACAACCACAACCAAACTAACACACAACACACAAGCAACACACACAAACACAACACACAAAACACAACACACAACACACACACCACACACAGACAACACAACACACCACACCACAACCACACACACACACACACACACACAAAAAGGCACAACACAACAACACACACACCACACACACACACAACACACAACACACACAACACACACACCACACAAACACAACACAACAACACACCCAACACACACACCCAAACACACACACACACACACACCACCACACACACCACACACCAACACACACCCAACAAACACACACACCCCCACACACACACACACACAACACACACCCAACACGCACACCCAACACACACCACACCACCACACACCACACACCACAAACACAACACAACAACACCACACACCCAACACCACACAACACCACACACAACACCACCACCACACACACCACACACCCACACCCAACACACACACACACTACACACACACAACACAACACACACACACACACACACTACACACACACACACACACACACACAACACACACACACACACACACCAACACACACACCACACACACACACACACACACACACACACACACCGAGAAGAACAACGAAACTACAATCACTACACACCAAGCTTTAATAGCTGACAAGGGGTTGATGTGTGTCATTGTAATCTTCTCTAACGAGATAGAAAACCTTCACAAAACACACACACACAACACATACACACACGCACACAATCACACAAGCACAAGCGCACGCACACGCACGCACACACACAGACACGCGCGCACACACATAGACACACGCACAAGTGACATGTAAATAAGCTTGCACACACGCGCGTAGGCTTAAATTACAATCTCTGAAATACACGGACACAGTCATGCAAGCAAGCAGAGAAGTCACACACACACACACACACACACACACACCACACACACATATATATATATATATATATATATATATATATATATATATATATATATATATATATATATATATATTATTATTATAACGTATACGCGTGCATGCGAGCGTACACACACGCACACACACAACACAAACACACACACAAGTACTCACAAACACACATGCAGGTATGTACACAACACACACACACACACACACACACACACACACACACACACAACACACAACCTAGCGCGCAGAAATGACACAAGAGAGAGAGAGAGAGAGAGAGAGAGAGAGAGAGAGAGAGAGAGAGAGAGAGATTAGATGCGATGGAAAGAGAGAGGAGGGAGATACTGTAGCACTGAGATAGAGGCAGAGAAAGAGGAAGGAGGCAGAAGAGAGAGACAGAGAGAGAGAGAGAGACAGAGACAGAGACAGCAAAAAGCAAGGCTGAAACAGAGATAGAATTATCATCTCATTAGTGTCTGCAATGAACAACTCACACACGATTTTATCAGCCATCACTAAAATAAAAATTTAAAAACATCCTTAAAATAATTTGGCATCAAGGTGGCACCAGAACTTGCAACAATCCAACAGGAATATTTCTAACACTCTGCAGTTTGATATTCTGGTGGAATTTTCGCAATCTTGCAGTCCTTTTTTTTTTGTAATGATTATAAGATTTCTGCTGTTGTTGTTGTTGTTGCTTGTTGCTTGGCATTCCATTACTCAACACACTTAAGACGTGCCTAAAATATGCTTCAGTCATAATGCCTGGAAATAAATGTTATTCTGAACCTAGAGGACACAGCTGAAGCTTCTTGGATCATTGCTTCATTTTAAAAAGTATATTCTTCATAACTTAGGGCTGGACACGTTTGGAGCAATCAATCGACGCTTCGTTCAAACAGAACTTAAATTTGCTCTGCGCCAGCATTTACATCAGAAATATGTTGTCCACTTCTGGAAACAACAAAGAACTAAAACGTGCAGACTGGAATTTTACGATCATTACTTTTTTTTAAATCTGATTATTACCTAGAATATTATTTTAGCTACAGATATTGACCCATCCCACAAAGATGTATATAAGATATTGATTTTTTTTGTTTTCGACAGGTGTGGATGTATTTCATAAAGGGGGGTATTTTTTTTCGGAATGCGTGGATATACTTCATAAAACGTGGATATATTTTTCGACCAGGTGTGGTGAATGACATACATAACAAACATAAAAGGAATTCTGTTTTTTGTCAAGTATAAGTTAGCAAGTCTAAAAAGTAGATGTTCTTTTCCCAGCCGGTGTGGTTCACGTATGTACACGCGGCAAGGGCTTCAAGCTTGGGAAGAAGCAAACCCTGAAGAATTGAACAGTCGCTAGCCTTGGTCCCCTACAGCGACCTTGGTTCTTCTTCTTCTTCTTCTTCTTCTTCTTCCTCTTCAGCGACCTTGGGTCTTCTTCTTCTTCTTCTTCTTCTTCCTTTTTTGTCATGTTTCTCCAGAGGGTTGACCTTGTGGCTCTTCTTCTCTCTCTGTTTGCTTCCTCTTATTTTGCCATTTTCTCCAGATTTGCAATACAGGTAGCTACCCATGTTTTGCTAGGTCTTCCCTTTGGTCTCTTTCCATCCACTACGAAGTCCATTGCTCTGTTTATGATGTGGTGGTCCGCTTTTCTACAGTGACCTTGGTTCCCCATGCATTAGCGGCTGAATCAGACGTTCATCACAGCAATCCGCTCAATGCCATGCAGAGCAGGCAGGCAGGCAGGCAGGCAGGCAGGCAGGGAGGGAGGTGACCTGTCTGCACTGTGTATTGATCGATCGATCGATTGATCGAGTGATTGATTGTCTGAGAAGAATCAACCAGGCATAGAGGAAGTCTGGCATGCAGATAGGCAGGCAGGTACGAACGCAGTCTCCTGTTCATAATGATGTGAGCATGCACATGCATGTACGATTGTCTGCATCGTATTATGTGTGTATACCACTTGTGTGAACAGTCGCACGCGTGCGCGCGCACACACACACACACACACGCATGCGCACACGCGCAGGTGTGTATGAGTATGTGTGTGCGTGTGTATGTATACGTGTGTAATTTGTATTTTCCGATGTATTATTTTATCGATTTTCCTCTTTTTACTGGTTCAATTTATAGGTAAAGGTTGCAACAATGTAGTATTTCAGTATAATCATTAAGAAATTTGTTCTTAGATAGATGGCTTGATGAAAAAAGCAAATGTATTGCTTATTCAATGTACCATCTGGAAATAAAAATTTGACTTGACTTGACTTGACACTCACGCACGCACATACACACGCACGCACGCACGCAGACGAGAGAGAGGAGAGAGGCATAGAGAATGAGAGAGAGATAGACAGACAGAAGAAGAAAACAGAGACAGAGAGAGACAGAGAGAGAGAAAGTGACAGAGACAGACAGACAGACAGACAGAGTGCATATTATGTTTCTGTGTGTGCATGCGTGCGTGCGTGTGTGTGTGTTTATGTGTATGCATGTATCTTTGTGTCTCCTCACGCATGCATGCTTGCGCGTGAGCTGCACGTGCGCTTACACTCTCGAACTCGCCTGCGTGCGTGGGCAAGTGCGTACAATAAAGCATGCATGTTGAGAAAGGTGGGGGTGGGGGGGTTGGTATCTTTGTACCAGTAAAAAGTGCGCGATTTCCTTTGGCAAAAGTCCACTGTTTGCCTAATGACGTACGAATTTGTCTTCTTCACTCCGACAGCCACTATTTTTGTCTGTCATTTGAGCGAAAATGCATTGGGCTGCCGGTAAGAGCCTGACAAGTCAGGCCCAGCACATCCGACTTCGGCGTGGGAGCGAAATGTTATCTTTTAAGTCTTGCTGATAAAGGGAAGAAGACTGGACCGAGAAAGCAGGAAAATAGACAAGAACAAAGTGACAGGAAGAAAAAAAAAGAACAAAGCAGAAACAAAGAGAGGGATAGAAAAGAGGGAATTCCTAGCGCAGAATTTCCAGAAGATGGGGAAACTATTTATACTAACAGCCCCCCCCCCTCCCACAAAGAGAGGGATAGAAAAGAGGGAACTCCTAGCGCAGAAATCTGCACCTTCTTATCTCTGTAACTGTCTTCACCTGTACACTCCATCCCGTTCCCTTCGTTCAGCCGCAGATACTTTGTGCTTTCGAACACCCAGATTCAAACAAACCACTGTTGGCCGTCGCTCCCTCTCTGTTTCTGGTCCATCCACCTGGAATGACCTCCCTCTTTCACTTCGCCAAAAACCTTCACTTGATACCTTCAAATCCAGCCTCAAAACACACTTATTTCCTACCTGAGACTTTTCCCCTCATATCTGTTCCTAAGTTTCAACAGCATCTTTCACCTCCTAAGTGTTTTCTCGAGTGTGTGTGTGTGTGTGTGTGTGTGTGTGTGTGTGTGTGTGTGTGTGTGTGTGTGTGTGTGTGTGTGTGTGTGTGTGTGTGTGTGTGTGTGTGTGCGTGCGTACGTGCGCGCGCATGGATTTGAAATCTGTTGTTCATTATGTTTAAGGAGAG
>CM054158.1:21122049-21124549 GCA_028751875.1 Rapana venosa
CAATAGTCAGGATACAAGATAAAACCATTCATTGTGAAACATTATTCATGCTGTTTGATTCTTGCATGTTTTCATCTATCTACTTGCTTGTTTAGCTAGTAAAGAAGTTGGTTAGTATGTTAGTTAGTTAGCTAGATAGTTATCTATCATGTCATCCAAAGCAATTTCTATAGTGTAAAGTTTGTAATGCAACCACTAAGTTTAAAGGTACACAAGGGAACTTACAGAAGACATATCTATTCAAATTTGTTGGATAAAACTGGCCTGACTCTTAAAGCTAAAAAACATCGCATGATTGTCTTAATCATATATATTTATTTTATTATTATATGCTATACAAGTCATTCTTTTAATGCAGCCTTCAACTTCGATACATTCAAGTCTTGCAAAATTGAAGTTGCCATGACTTGGGGTTTTTTTTTCATTTTCTTTGTGTTCATCTGCTACTCTCTTGAGTTTACCTTTACATAATAACATTTGAACCTCTCACCAATCTACAGACACCTCTGCAAAAGTTAAGCCTATGAGTTGTGGCCCTTTTTTATGACGTAGCCATGGAGCTTCCGGCAATGTGAGCTTCTTCTTTTTTTCTTTTTCGTTCATTGGCTAGAACTCCTAGGTTCACCAATGGTGAGATTTTGCATATGTAACCAGTTTTGTTTTATTTATTTGCCCACCACGAAGGTAGCCGCATTTCGACATCAGTGTTTCCGTAAATCAGCGATCGCTGACATCAATTACGGGATCCTTTTACGTGCATATTTGATCTTCTGCAAGTGTATATACACGAAGGGAATCAAGGCGCCGGCAGGTCTGCTATTTGAAGTTGAACTGGGAGATCGTAAAAAAACAAGAAAAAGAAACACTTAATCTATTATTCACTAGACGCTGCCGCCGAGATTCAAACCCATGACTTCATGGACCCATGGTATTGAAGTCGAAAGGTCTTAACCACTGACTATAGCATCCGCCAGCAAGGTTCTGTAAATATCTCGTCCCATTCTGCTGGTAACCTGATGGATGCACTTCTTCTTCTTCTTCTTCTTCTTCTTCTTCTTCTTCTTCTTCTCTCTCTCTCTCTCTCTCTCTCTCTCTCTCTCTCTCTCTCTCTCTCTCTCTCTCTCTCTCTCTCTCTCTCTCCTCTCTCTCTCTCTCTCTTCTTCTTCTTCTTCTTCTTCTTTGCATTCTTCTTCTTCTTTGCATTCTTCTTTGCATTCTTCTTCTTCTATCTATCTATCTATCTCTCCTCCTCCTCCTCCTCCTCCTCTGCTTCTTCTTCTTCCTCACAATTCTTGTTTGCAATTCTTCTTCTTCTTCGTCGTCTTTTTCTTCTTCTCTCCTCCTCCTCCTCTTCTTCTTCTTCTTCTTCTTCTTTTCATTCTTCTTCTTCTTTGCATTCTTCTTTGCATTCTTCTTCTTCTTCTTCTTTGCATTCTTCTTCTTTGCATTCTTCTTCTTCTTCTTCTTCTTTTCATTCTTCTTTTCATTCTTCTTTGCATTCTTCTTCTTCTGCTGCTGCTGCTGTTGCTTCTTTTTCTTCTTCTTCTTCTTTGCATTCTTTGCATTCTTATTCTTCTTCTTTGCATTCTTTGCATTCTTCTTCTTCTTTGCATTCTTCTTCTTTGCACTGTTCTTCTTCTTTGCAATCTTCTTCTTCTTTGCATTCTTCATCTTTGCATTCTTCTTCTTCTTTGCATTCTTCTTCTATCGCCCTCTCTCTCTCGCCTCTCTCTCTCTCTCTCTCTCTCTCTCTCTCTCTCTCTCTCTCTCCTCTCTTCTTCTTCTTCTTCTTTTTCTTCTTCTTCTTTTTCTTCTTCTTCTTCTTCTTCTTCTTCTTCATCGCAATTCTTTCTTCTTCTTCTTCTTCTTCTTCTTCTTCTTCTTTTTCTTCTTCGTCGTCTTCTTCTTCTTCTTCTTCTTCTTCTTCTTCTTCTTCTTCTTCTTCTTCTTTGCATTCTTCTTCTTCTTCTTTGCATTCTTCTTTGCATTCTTCTTCTTTGCATTCTTCTTTGCATTCTTCTTCTTCTTTTTCTTCTTTGCATTCTTCTTTGCATTCTTCTTCTTCTTTGCATTCCTCTTCTTCTTCTTTGCATTCTTCTTTTTTGCATTCTTCTCCTTCTTCTCTCAGACTCCCTGTAGCTGGCTAAGAATAATACACTGCTCTCAAAGCAGCAGGCAGTGGACACACAGTCTCATAGAGAAAGGTGGGCAGACAAGTACAGATTTCCTTGCAAAAACAACTGGCTGTGTCTTTTGGAAGGGACTCTATATGACTAGTGACTGCTTGCGTGTGAACGGTTGGGTTTTTTTTGTTTTTTATTAGTAGGTTTGTGTGTTTGTTTACCTGTCTATTCTGAGTCTCTTCTGGACTACCTGATTTATCTCTCTGCGTCTGTCTCTGTGTGTCTGTGTGTGTGTCTGTCTCTCTCTCTCTATCTATCTCTATCTATATATCTGTCTCTCTCTATCTCTATCTCTCTCTATCTATCTATCTCTATCT
>CM054158.1:21129549-21132049 GCA_028751875.1 Rapana venosa
CGGAACAGGATATAACTTGCGCGCAAGATGTTCTGCGTGCTTTCGCACACGGGGCCTCGGTTTATAGTCTCATCCGAAGGACTTTTGGGGGGAGAGTGGAGTCTGCACTGATGTTAACTCCAGGGAAAAATATCCCCTTGAACGGGAATCGAACCCGGGTTGTCAGATTGCGAGTGCAATGTTCTAACCACTAGGCTATCCCGTCCCCAATGTCCCCGAAGCTATAACGCAGCTACCTTAATGATGGACAAAATAAACTGTTGCAGACGCAAAATCTCAATATCGGTGAACCTCGAAGCTCTAGCTGAGAAATGATTTTTTAAAAAAAGAAAGAGGAAGTGTATACAGTAATCTCCACATACAGAAACGCCTTAACAACCTCCCTCCCTCACCTCAACACCCCCACCCCCCACCCCCACCCCTTTGTATTTTCGCTCTATCTCTCGTGAAGTTAAAAAGTATTTATTTATTTTATTAATTTTTTAAAATCTTTTATATCGAGGATAATGGAATAAGCAAGTAAAGTAGATTTCGCAAGATGTGACAAACTGACAAAGATGAACATCCTTTCACTATGTTTTCTTCTTTTTTCCCCCCCAACATTCTGCATCAAGATGATGTTACAGATTGCCTCTGGCTTATCCAAATTAACCTTAATGAAATATTTGAATCGAGTTTGAACTCTTCCCTCTTCTTTTCCTTGTTCTTTTTTTCATCTTCAGCTTTCTGTCTTCTCCTACCAAAGTCTGTGGATATTTCCATTTTCCTAGGCAGCTCTGTGACCTTTGCTTAACAGCACAACATGGGAGGGGTTGTACGGGGGGGGATGGGGGGGAAGGGTGGTGGTGATGGGGAAATGGGTTGGGGTGTGATCGATTCACCTTCATCCACCTGTTCATCCTCTCTCTCTCTCTCTCTCTCTCTCTCTCTCTCTCTCTCTCTCTCTCTCTCTCTCTCTCTCTCTCTCTTCTCTCTTCTCTCTCTCTCTCTCTCTCTCTCTCTCTCTTCTCTCTCTCTCTCTCTCTCTCTCTCTCTCTCTCTCTCACACACACATTCACACACCACTCTCACACACACACACCATTCACACACACACACACACACACACACACTCACACACACACACACTTGTTTTGTCTGATATTACTTCATGTGTAAAGACATTAAATTAAAGAAGGAATACACACACACACACACACACACACACACACACACACACACACACACACACACACACACATACACACACACATACACACACAAACAAACACACACGCAAACACACAGGCCTGGCAGCAAATGCTGTGAAGCAGAGCCTGAAAATAGCTGTTCTGCTCTTCCCCCCTCCCCACTCCCTATCCACCCACTGCCATCTCAACACCCCCTGTTGAGCCTGATCACCTTCGCTGCCTGTCTGCCTGCTTTCCCTATCACATTAATGCCAGTCAGCTCCTGGTCCACGTACCTGGCTTATTGGCACCAAGCTTCTCAACAATTTTGTGCAGTCCTCCTTGAATATTGTTGAGGATAATAATAATAATAATGTATGGAATTTATATAGCGCTGAATCTTGTAAAGCAACAAATAAAAGCGCTCAGATGAATTTTTTTTTTTGCATGTGTATGTGGGTTTTTAAAATATTGTCATCTGTTCCCACCGGTACACAATGGCCTACTCTTTCGAACAGCGGAACAGGATTTAACGTGTGCGCAAGATGTTCTGCATGCGTTCGAACACGGGGCCTCGGTTTATAGTCTCATCCGAAGGACTTTGGGGGGCATGAAGGGCAAAAAGGATGTTGAGGTTTGAGGGTTGTTGGTTGGGTTGGGGTTTTTTGTTTGTTTGTTTCTGTGTGGTAGACATGGTAGGAGCAACACCAGTCCTACAACACATTGACCAACAAAGAATCAAGTGGTTCGGACACCTCACATGTATGCCCCATCCCCCAAACCAACCAGCTCTTCGGTTATACAACACCAGATACTCTGGCTGGAGAGTCAGAGAAAGACCAACACGACGATGGAACGACTCTGTGGCAGACAGACCCCTCAGAGCCCACGAGATGTCCGTCCCTTCTCCAGGCCATCCTCCCTCCTGCCTTGCTGCTGACAGACAGACAGACAGACTGTGTTTCCCCGCGACGCCCACGGGTACAAGCGGAAGGATAAAGTCAAGTCAAATCTGTGTGTAGATTCTTGTGTGTATACACTTTCTGTTTCTCTTTTTTTTCGTTCCTCGGCTAGAGCTCTGAGGTTCACCAATGGTGAGATCTTGCGATTGTTTTAACCCTCTACTAAGGTACTCACATTCTGACTTTGGAAAGACTTCCTCTTTCAAAAAGAAGCGGAAGCCAGAATTGAAAGTGCCATTGGACCATATGAAGAGCTCCTGACTTCAGTGAAAAGACGCTCGAGTGGAACCCGCAGGGGAAAAGGAAGAGAGGGCGCCCCAAACAGACCTGGAGGAGAAGCCTGCATAGTGAGCTGAGAGACTCCAGCCT
>CM054158.1:21137049-21142049 GCA_028751875.1 Rapana venosa
ATGTACGCAAACGCATACCCGATAATGCATACACGCGCTTGCGCGCACGCATTTAAAGACCTAGACAACATTTGCTGAGAGAGAGAGGGGGGGTGGGGAGAAGGGGGAGGAAGGGAGGGCCAGACAGAGACAGATAGGGATAAAACAGAGAGAAAGAGACACCGAGAGACAGAGATCCAGAGAGAGAGAGGGGGGAGGCGGAGGTAGAGGAAAAGAAAAACAGACTGAGAGACAGGAATAAGACCAGAGTCAAGATAAACAGAGGGAAGACAGACAGATTGAGACAGACAGACAGACAGACAGAACAGAAACAGAAAGACAGAGAGACAGAGAGACAGACAGAGACAGAGACCCAAAAAAGCCAAAGAGCGAAGTAAGAGAGAAAAAATCTATACTTTACCATTTATCTTTTCTCACCACGTACTTGTAATCTACCTACAGGCAGCAGGGGGGGGGAAAAAGCAATATGTTTGTCAGAGATCAACCACACACAGACACAGTCATGCTCTATTCTGGGGGGGGGGGGGGGGGGGGGGGGGAGAACACCACATTACTCTTTTATTCTGTAAACAAACACAACTAAAACCCCAAAATACGCATTAAAAAAACCCCAGCAAACTGTTGTTTGTTGTCTGTCATTATGAGCGAAAATGGGTAGCGCTGCCGTTAAACGCCTGGCAAGTCAGGCCCAGCAGATCCGACTTCAGCAACATTTCTGCTTTTCTATGAGTGTACTTCGATGTAAAAAAAAAAATCAACACTGCAGTTCTATTTCTCTACTTCAATACTCATAATTTCCTCATTTTCTTTCTGTTTACTTAAACACGTAATTATAACTACTTGCTTTTCTATTTGTCTATCTACCACTCCAAGACACCTGCCTACCTACCTATCTACCTGTCTGCCTGCCTACATGCCTGAACCTGAGACTACCAACCAATCTATCTGCTTGCCAACCCTCTAGGTAGCTATCTACTTACCTATCTGTCCACCAGTCTGCCTATTTACCTAGGTATTTGATTTCCTACCTTGCTATCTGCCTACCTGCGTAATACCTTCCTGTGTACCTGTATACATAAGTACCTACCTCCCTACCGATTTACTCCTTACCTGCCTATCTGTCTGCCTACCTGTCTTCTAATCTGCCTACCTACCTACCTATCTACCTACCTACGTACCTACCTACCTACCCACATACCTATCTACCTATTTATCTACCTACCTAACTACCTACCTACCTTCCTACCTACCTGCCTACCTACTTACCTGCCATCCTGCCTATCTACCTACCCACCTACTTATCTTTCTACCTGCCATTGTACCTAGCTATCTACCTACTTACATACCAACCTATCTACCTACCTAACTACCTACTTACGTACTCTATCTACCTGTTTGCCTGTCTAACCTCTTGCTCAACAATCTATCTATACCTATTCACTTACCAACTTACCCATCTGCCTATCTACCTACCTAACTATCTACCAACCTGCCTACCTACTAACTTACCTGCTGTCAGCCTACTTACCTACGAATCTACTGATCTACCTATCTCACTGCTTTTCTACCAACCTACCCACCTACCTACCTGACCTACTAGTCTGCCTACCTGCTTGTCTTGTAGTCCCACTGCCAACCTACCTGTCCACCAACCAATCTACCGACCGACCTACCTACGTTGCTATTTTCCTGCCTAACTACCTACCTTCCTGCCTACCCACCTATTCACCTACTTACCTACGTACCTACTTACCTACCTATCTATCTACGGATCTACCCACCTAACTACCTACGTACCTACTTACCTACCTATTTACCTATCTACTTACCTACTTACCTACCTACTTACCTACCTATCTATCTACCTATCTACCCACCTACATACCTATCTACCTACCTACCCACCTACCTACCTAGGTACCTACTAACCTACCTATTTACCTATCTACTTACCTACTTACCTACCTACCTATCTACCTACCTACCCACCTACCTACCTAGGTACCTACTAACCTACCTATTTACCTATCGGCTTACCTACTTACCTACCTACCTACCTACCCACCTAACTACCTACCCACCTACATACCTACCTACTTACCTACCTACCTACCTACCCACCTATCTACCCACCTACCTACCCACCTACCCACCTACCTACATACCTACTTACCTACCAATTTACCTATCTGCTTAACCTACCTACCTAACTACCTACCTACCTAGCTTGCTATCTACCTGCCAACTTACTATTTCTATTTTGCCTTCCTACCTACCTGCCTGCCTGCCTGCCTGCGTGTCTGCTCATTGTCCGACGGCCCGATCGAACCACTGACGAGTGACCTAATTACCTGCCATTTCACCTAGTTACCTGCCTGGTTACCTAAATACCTGTCCGTCCCCAGTCTCGCAGAGGTCAGGTGTCAGTGTGTCCATCGTTCAGGCCTACGTGCGTACCTGTGCACCTGTGTGCGTGTGTGAATCCGTGTGTGTGTGTGTGTGTGTGGTGTGTGTGTGTGTGTGTGTGTGTGTGTGTGTGTGTGTGTGTGTGTGTGTGTGTGTGGTGTGTGTGTGTGTGTGTTGTGGTGTGTGGTGTGTGTGTGTGTGTGTGTGTGGTGTAGTGTGTGTGTATGTGTGTGTGGTAGTGTGTGTGTGTGGTAGGTGGTGTATGTGTTGTGTGTGTGTGTGTGTGTGGTGTGTGTGTGGGGTGGGTGTGGTGTGTGGGGGTAGTGGTGGTGTGTGTGGTGGTGTGTGTGTGTGTGTGTTGTGTGTGTGTCGTGTTTGTGTGCTTTTAAGTGTGTGTGTGTGTGTGTGTGGTGGTGTGTGGTGTGTTGTGTGTGTGTGTGTGGGGTTGGTGGTTATGGTGGTAGTGGTGTGTTGGGTGTGTGCTGAGTGTCGTCGTGTGTGTGTGTGTGTGTGTGCTCTGTTTGTGTGTGGTTGTTGTGTGTACGTGTGTGTGTGTGTATAGGTGTGTTGTAGTGGTATGTCGTGGTGTGTGGTTCGTTCGTCTTGTATAAGGTGAGCTTCAATAAAGTGAAGTGGTGTGTGTGTGCGCGCGCGGTGTGTGTGGTGGTGTGTGTGCTGTGTTGTATGATACGTGAGCGTTCGTGTCGACTCTCTTTTCGTCTCTCTTCTGTCTCTGTCTTTGTCTCTCCGGCTCTCTGTTGGTCTCTTATCTGCCATGTACTTTGTGAATGGGTATAGGTATTTTGCGTCCATGGTGTGTATGAGCTTTATGTGCATGATGCAAAGGTGTGCGACCGCGATGCATGCTTTGCCTTGATTCCCCTTTGTTTCTGTGCCTTGCGTGCGGGTGGTTTGTGTGTAGTGTGTGTGTGTGTGGTGACGCGCTGTGTTTGTGTTGTGTTATAGTGTGCGTATGATGTAGTGTAGTGTGTGTTTTTGTGTGTGTGTGTGTGTATGTGTGTGTGTGTCATGTGCTAACAGGTGTGTGCGAGCGCATGCATGCTTGCGTTGATTCCTTCCTTCTTTTCTGTGTCTATGCCTGCGGGAGTTTGTGTGTAGTGTGTGTGTGTGTGTGTGTGTGTGTGTGTGTGTGTGTGTGTGTGTGTGTGTGTGTGTGTGTGTGTGTGTGTGTGTGTGTACATGTGCTAACAGGTGTGTGCGAGCGCATGCATGCTTGCGTTGATTTCTTCCTTCTTTCCTGTGTCTATGCCTGCGGGAGTTGTGTGTGTGTGTGTGTGTGTGTGTGTGTGTGTGTGTGTGTGGTGTGTGTGTGTGTGTGTGTGTGTGTGTGTGTGTGTGTGTGTGTGTGTGTGTGTGTGTGTGTGTGGTGGTGTGTGTGTGTGTTTGCAGAGGCACGGATAAACAATTACTATGACCTAGGTGTATGCAATGATACAGTGTTTGTTTTGATTACTGTATATGTTTACATCTTACACTATCAGACGCACGACTCACCTTGCTCGAGTTATGCACTATCAACGGTGACAGAGATTTTAAAATATGCACATTTGACATATTCATTAACGTTGACATTTTTTGTTTCGTCCCAAAACGACCGTTTAATGAGTATGAACGCTTTATCGTGTTTATAGGGAGAAAATACGTACTGTGACCAAAAAACCACTGAAAATCAAACAACAACAAAAACCAGTATAACAAACAAATTGATTACATCAAACAAAAAATTTGTGGTTTTAACATTTCATCACTGAAGGTGGTCAACGTCATAATCTATAACAATTTTAGCGGATATAATTTATTTATTTTTAATTAAAGGATAATTTCCTTATTACGTAACCGAAGTAGAAATCATTTTCACAAAAATATTTCAAAATTTCATTTTTTTACGCACCAAACAGAAAATCCTGAGAAGAAAAAGAAACCCAATCCTCTCTTCACACACACTCACCTCAACAACACTACACACACACACAACGCACACGGTAAAACCATCAAAATAATCCCCACGAATGAGAGAGCGAACCAACGAACGAACGAAGGAAGAAGAAGAAATCGCTGAAAACACTGTCGATTCCACAAGACATCGAGGAACGGCAAAAGCACTATCACTTCCAATGCCAAGAACATTCACTGTAGTAGATATTTGCCAATACTTTTCCCTCGGGCTCTCCACGTTTCTCTGTCACGATGTCCCGAACGTATCGCTCGCGAAGCACCAATTCTAGCGAGCGACCCGCAAGCGGCACCAGAGAGACAGAGGGAGAGAGGAAGAGAGAGAGAGATGACGAGGTTGCAGCAGCAGCACAGCAGCAGCAGCAGCAGCAGTAGTAGAACTATCGGCTGCTTCTTTTTCACTGCTAGGCTTGAAAGCCAAGTCTTCGAACGTCGCAGGCTTATGTGTGAATCTAGTGTGACTTGGCATCAGTTTAGCTGGAGGGGTTGTTGTAGGGTTTTTTTGTTATTTTGTGGGGTTGGTGGTTGTTGTTTTTTGCTTTGTCTTATTGTATCGATGACATTTATTGTAGCATTGACATTTCTGTAGTGCAGGCGTTTTCGAAGGTGTAAAAGGGTTG
>CM054158.1:21147049-21157049 GCA_028751875.1 Rapana venosa
CGGTCTGCCCCGGAGAGAAGTAACTCGAATTTCACGCAGAGAAATCTGCCGTGACTTGAAATGGTATAAAATAAAATTTTAAAATAAAAATGAATAAAAAAATTAGTAAAATAAAATAAATATCACTTTCAGTCACAGCAGATTTTTCTGAGTGAAATTTCGGGCTGCTTTGTCGAAGGGGAGGGGGGAGGGGGGTTCGAGGAGGGGGGGGAGAGGAAGATCAGAGCGAGTTGCCACAAGAGCAGCGTCACCCATTATTACTTTTTTTTTTATTCGGCATTTCCTGCCTTCGTGTACATTTCTTTCCCTATCAGAGTGGTGGGGAGGGGGGGGGGGGAGGTAAGTTCTACAGAATTTTGCCAGAGACAACTTTCTTGTTGCCGTGGGTCCTTTTACGTACGCTAAATGTGTGTTGTACACGGGATATCGGTTTATCGTCTCATTTGAAAGACTAGCACCCAGACCATCACTCATGGTCTAGTGGATGGGGGGGGGGGGGGGGGAAGGTTTCGGGATCAAAAGGGGATTGGAACCACCACACACTTCAAATCCGGACTTTTGTTTTTGTTTTTGCTTTCTTAGCAGGTGCGTTACCTCTAGACCACCTATCCACTAGGGACTAGGTAGGTAGTCTAGATTAGTTTCCCAACTACCCCTCCCTCTCCCTTCTCTCTCACTCTCTCTCTCTCTCTCTCTCTCTCTCTCTCTCTCTCTCTCCTCTCTCTCTCTCTTCTCTCTCTCTCTCTCTCTCTCTCTCTTCTCTCTCTATCTCTCTCTCCCTCTCTCTCTCTCTCTCTCTCTCTCTCTCTCTCTCCCTCTCTCTCTCTCTCTCTCTCTCTCTCTCTCTCTGTGATAAAATGCACTTGCCTAGAAAGCCAGACACAGGACCCCACAACAACAACAACAAACCCAAACAAATAAACAACAAACAAACAAACTTTGGCATAATTATTACAAACTTGCTACCAGCATACCCAAGATAAGTGTTTTTCCAAAACAAACTTCTTCTTCTTCCTTTTCTTCTTCTTCTTCTTCTTCTTTCTTCTTCTTCTTCTTTCTTCTTCTCTTCTTCTTCTTCTTCTTCTTTCTTCTTCTTTCTTCTCTTCTTCTTCTTCTTCTTCGCAATTCTTCTTCTTTTGCAATTTCTTTCTTCTTCTTCTTCTTCTTTCTTCTTCTTCTTCTTCTTCTTCTTCTTCTTCTTCTTCTTCTTCTTCTATCTTCTTCTTCTTCTTCTTCTTCTTCTTCTTCTTCTTCTTCTTCTTTCTTCTTCTTCTTCTTTCTTCTTCTTCTTCTTCTTTCTTCTTCTCTCTTCTTCTTCTCTCTTCTTCTTCTTCTTCTTTCTTCTTCTTCTTCGCAATTCTTCTTCTTCTTCGCAATTTCTTCTTCTTCTTCGCAATTCTTCTTCTTTCTTCTTCTCTTCTCTTTCTTCTTTTCGCAATCTCCTTCTTTCTCTTGCAGTTCTTCTCTCTTTCTCATTCTCTTCTTCTTTCTTCGCAATTCTTTCTTCTTCTTCTTCATTCTTCTTCTTCTTCTTCTTCTTCTTCTTCTTCTTTCTTCTTCTTCTTCTTCTTCTTCTTTCTTCTTCTTCTTCTTCTTCTTCTTCTTCTCTTTGTTGAAGGCTCAGACAGCATGCAACTGTTGTCGTCTGTCCCATGAGCGAAAATGCTTTGCACTTGCCGTTAATTAAGCGCCTGACAAATCAAACCCAGCGCATCCGACTTCGGCGTGGGAGAGAATTGTTATGTTTTATGTCTTTCTGGGGGGAAAAAAAGACAGGAGATTGGATCGTAAAGGCAGAAAATAGACACAAATGAGGCCACGGGAAGAAAAGGAACAAGGCAGAAACTAAGAGCGGGATAGGAAAGTGGGAATTCCTGGCACAGAATTTCCAGAAGGTGGGGATGCTATTTATACTAACAGGCCCCCCTGGCATCCCTACATGGGGAGGGGGGTGGGGCGGGGTGAAAAAACAAACAAAATCAAAACAAACAAACAGATAAACAAACACATACAAAAAGAAAACACCGACGACAGAAAAAAAAAAAAAACAACCCTTAGGGGAATAGCTGGAGTCATTACATGGAAGAGAGCTAGAATGTCAGCTTAATGCAGTCAACAGAAGAAGAAAAAACATCAACAACGACGACAGAGTGTGAAGGTCATTTTACCCTTTGCGCACACAACAGAGGGGGTGAGGGAATTAGAATGGGCGTTGTGCATTACGAAAAGCAGCAGATACTCCAGCAGGTTTGTGTTTCAAGTTATTAAGTGTTTCTCTCTCTCTCTCTCTCTCTCTCTCTCTCTCTCTCTCTCTCTCTCTCTCTCTCTCTCTCTCTCTCTCTCTCTCTCTCTCTCTCTCTCTCTCTCTCTCAGTACCCCTCCCCTACCTCCCCTCCTCCTTTCTGTTTGTTTCATCCATGATTTTCAGGATCGTCCTCTGAGTTTAGGTCAGAATCAAAACAGAAAAGAAAATTTTTTTTTTTTTAAACAAAAAAACAACAACAAAACAAGTAAGAATGCCAAATACAAACACACAAACATGCATGCATAGATAGATAGATAGATAGATAGATAGATAGATAGATAGATAGATAGATAGATAGATAGATAGATGATGATGATGGATGGATAGATAGATAGATAGATAGATAGATAGATAGATAGACAGATAGACAGATAGACAGATAGATAGACAGATAGATAGATTGCCATTATACACGCCATAAAATTATCATATATACAATTATTATTAAAGGAGCTGTCCTGCATATCTCGGGATCAGAGTGGGTTCCACTGAATACTACGAAACTGACCAAATGTCATTGCAGGTCCTACTTTGGTTAGCGGCCTCACGTCAACCGAACTCTGTTTTCTTTTTTGATAACCTATGATTCTCCACGTATGATAGACTAAGCCTGGGTATGACAAGTAGTAAATAGCCCTGGCCCAAAATGCTTTGTCAGTTATATTTTATCTCTTTATTTCCTTATTCTTTCATTTTAAGGATAATGGAAAAGACATTCGTTGATGTAAAAGCTAAGTGTCAAGGCCTTGAGTAAAAAATGTCGCTATTCTTCAAAATGCTATGTAGAGATTGTCTCCAGCGATAACAAGCTCTTTAGCGTAACAAGCTGTACTCTCCTTTCTTTGAGAGTAAAAAAAAATCATATGAAGTTGGAATATGGGTGCCTGTGTGGCGAAGGTGTTTGAAAGTACTCTGACATGTGAACTTCTTGTCATGTGTGTACAAACGGTCCCACAGCGACTACGAGTGAGACAGAGTACATCAATGTTCCAGGTGACCATCTGTGGAACGCCTAATATAAACAACATCAATAACAACAACAACATCATCATCAACATCATCATCATTATCATCATCAATAACAACAACAAATACATCAGCAACATCAGCAGCAACAACAACGGCAACAGCTGGAACAACAAGAATTATTGGCAAGATCAGAGTTAGCAGCGTTTTAAAATAAAAATTTCAACTGTGCTGCCACGATACAAAGGATGTGATATGGCTAGGGGGGAAAAACAATACCATGAATGAATAAACAAATAAAAATGATAATTCATTCGGATGTAAAACCCGAATTTAAGAGCTCCGATATCCATCAAATATTTTTGAACAAAAAATGTCTTCGACCAAAAACTGACAGCACAGCAAAAACAGTATATGCAATAATATACAGTGTTATTGCTTTTAGCCTAATGAAATAAAATAAATACATTCCATTACAAATTCTCCCTGATAATTTTATTTGGGTGTTTATCTGGTTTCTTCTTCCCTTCTCCTTTTTCTCTAGAGAGTATCTTAAAGCAATAATAGTTTGTTGTTTTTTTTAAACCCTAATTAAGGAATGACAGTTTCATTGGCTTAAACCGGTAAACAAATTTTGTAAACACTCCAGTTTAGGTTATGAAAATAGGAAACAGTCACGGAATGGTGTTCTTGCTAGGAATACAGCTGTCTACGTAACGTGATATTTAATTGCAAAAAAACAACAACAACAAAACCATTAAGTTGCATTAAATCGTCTTTCACAAATATCAAATAATTGTGTAAAGAGGTTTTTTTTTCCCTTTGCGAAACAAAATACAGCCATAGATACCTTTCCCGGATATTTATTTTATTTATTTATGTATTTATTCTTTTATATCGAGGATAATGGAATAAGCACTTATGTGCTTTTTTTAATTTCAGTCCCCGTCTGTATGCGGTTTTGTAAATTCTGTCATCTGTTCCCACCAGCACACAATGGACTACCCTTACGAAAAGCGGAACAGGATTTAACGTGTGCGCAAGATGTTCTGCGTGCGTTCGCACACGGGGCCTCGTTTTATAGTCTCATACGAAGGACTTTTGGGGAGAGTAGAGTCTGCACTGATGTTAACTCCAGGGGGAAAATATCCCTTTGAACGGGAATCGAACCCGGGTCGTCAGATTGCGAGCAGTAATGTTCTAACCACTAGGTTATCCCGTCTCCCTAGAGCTCCGAAAGTTCACCGATTACGAGACTTTTTGCGTATGCGACCTTTTTCTTTTTGCCCACCATGGAGGTAGCCGCATTCTGACTTCGGGGGAAGCTGCTCTCTTTAACATTGTTGATATGCAGTGTGGTGTGATGCTTAAGGAGATCCAACAAAGTCCGTAGCGATGGCGTGTATTGTAGTAAGATTCAACACAAGACAGAGTAAAACAATGCAAATACCGATGCTCATGCAGTGAAGTCAATTCATTCAGTGAAGCACAAGAAAAGACCTAGAGCATAACGTAAAGAACACAACACAATAACAGCATAACATAGCCCAACACGACACCGCACGGACACAACAACACACAACAACAAAAAACACAACAAAACACAGCACCCTACAAGTCTGGGTGCTAGTTTGGGGTTGTGGGTTGTTGTTTTTATTGTTGGTTTGTTTGGGTTTTTTTGGATGGGACGACTAAAAATGTCCCGTACGTAACTTACATCTAGTGCACGTAAAAGAACCATCAACAACGAGAGAGATACCCAAGACAAAATTATGAAGAAAAAGCCACTCTCACAAGTAAACGTATACAAGAGCAGGCAAGAAAACCTTTAAAACATGATGGGTGGCGCTAGCTGCCCTTGTGGCGACGCGCTCTCCCGGGGCTGATTGATCGGTGGTTGATTGGTTGGTTGGTTGGTTGGTTGGTTAATTGGTTGGTTCGTTGATTGGTTGGTTGGTTGGTTGGCTGGCTGGTTGTTTGTTTGGTTGGCTGGCTGGCTGGGTGGTTGGTTGGTTGACTAACTGGTAGGTTGGTTGGTTGGTTGGGTGGGTGGTTGCTTGGTTGGTGGGACGTGTTTTTGTTCTTTTGAAGGCCCAGACTGATGATATGAATGCAGAAACAATGACTAAGACAGTGAAGATTGTACTCAAGAATCTTTGTGTTATTCTTTCCAAATAAATGCATTACGCAAAGTTTTACGAAAGAATTTGCAGACTGAATGTAACTCGTCTCTTCTTTGGACAATGAGTACTTTGCAGATGCAAGACTTGAGTGGGAATTGTCTAACAAACCCAAAATATTGCATTTTGATTGGGACTTTAAAAAACCTAGTAACAGACTAAACGATCTTGGCAAAGAAAGTTGTTGTTTTACAAAAACAGTATGGATTCTGCTTTAGGAAAATCATGGTAATCTCATCTATCTGTCTATCTCTGACTGTCTGTCTGTCTCTCTGTTTCTCTCTCTCTCTCTCTCTCTCTCTCTCTCTCTCTCTCTTTCTCTCACACACTCACACACACTCTCACACACACACACACACTCAAACACACACACACACACAAGCTTCACAACTACCATTATTACCACCCCCACTTGCCACCATCTTCACAACCACCACCACCACGATTACCACAATCACAGCACACCACAACACAACACCACACACACCACACGACACTTCGCAAAACATAACAACACAAAACAATACAGCATAACCAACCCAAAACAAAACCCAGACTATCACAAGCAACACCGAAACAAAATAACACCGCGCAAAATCGAGAAACGTTTTGAGAAAACTAAAATATTGAAAAAAATAATAATAATCAGGTAAGACATCACTTGTCTAATTTACAGAACGGAACCTTCAAACTTTCCAAAAGTTATTCCTCTGACAATTAAAGAAGAGAAATTCTGTGTAGCTGGACGGACGTGAAGTACTTAGCGGTGCCAGGGACAAATGTCTCTGCAAAAGTTGCCCTGTCCATCACACAACATTGAACAAACAACCCCCACCGCCCCCCTCCCCGCCCCCCCCCCCCCCCCCCCCCCACCCACCCACACACACCACACAGCGCTTGAGAGACAAAAAGTTCGCAGCAACAAAAACAATAATCCAACTTTTTTTTTTTATAGAAAACTGTGAATTCGTAGGTGGGGGATAGCATCAATATAAATGTATAAAAGATTAATACATGAAAGGTTGTTGTTTTTTAATAGAAAAAAATATGAAAGTGTAAAAACTTTTGTCTTTGGTCATGAGCTTGTCTTCTACTGTAAAGTCATCTGTCACAGTTTGTATAATGTAAGTATTTTTAAAATCAGGTTTGTTATAAGTCTACAGTTAATCTGTCTAGGTTTTTCTAGTACTTTTGTTGTTACACCCGTCAGTAAAGATGCTGCTTAAACCAAGAAGACTGTCCTCGATCGTTTGAAACGTTTATGTTTCCCCCCCGTGAGGATGCCAGGGACCTTGTCAGTATAAATGGCATCCCCACCTTCTGGAAATTCTGTGCTGGAAATTCCCTCTTTTCTATCCTTTTTTTTTTTTTACTACCTGGTTCTTTTCACCTTCTTCTGTGCTGGAAATTCCCTCTTTCCTATCCTTTTATTTTTACTTCCTTGTTCTTTCTCTTCCTGTTACCTCCTTCTTGTCTGTTTTCTGCATTCTTGATCTATTCTCATGCCTTTTTTCCCCAAAAAAAATTTAACATAAGCCGAAGTCGGATGTGCTGGGCCTGACTTGTCAGGTACTTAAACGACAGCACAACGCATTTTTGCTCATATGACAGACAACAGTCTAAGCGTTCGACGAAGAAGAAAACGTTTTTGAAAATTTCAGTTTTAAACTTTTAGCTTCTGGATTGCTCAGAGTGTAGTGTATCATAGTCGTCATGCGACGGTTGTGAGTTTGATTCTTAGATGCCCGGTGAAAAAATGACATTGTTTCTACTGTCCATCTTACCTGCGTTGTTGGTCTGGAGATGCAGAGTTGTTTCAGGTATGTCCCTCTCCCAGAGTCCTGGAGATTTATTTATTCATTTATTCTTCTATTTTGACGATAATGGATAAGCACTTATATGCTTTTTAACATGCAGTCCCCGTGTGTATGCAGTTTTGTACATTCTGTCATCCGTTCCCACCGGCACACAATAGCCTACTCTTCCGAAAAGCTGAACGGGTTTTAACGTGTGCGCAAGATGTTCTGCGTGCGTTCACACACGGGACTTCGGTTTATAGTCTCATCCGAAGGACTTTTGGGGAGAGTAGAGTCGGCACTGATGTTAACTCCAGGGGAAATATCCTCTTGAACGAGATTCGAACTCGGGTCAGCAGATCATGAATACATCACTCTAACCACCAGGCTATCCCGCCCCCTTTAGCCTACCCGTCACCCAAGTCATTTAAGTAGATCTGCAAACCAAGCTGTACGGCCCACGAGAGGAGCTGGAAAGGACATGCCATTATTTTTCCCCAGACACATGTGACGGTGTAAAGTGAAGGAGAGAAGAAGAAGATTGAAGTAGATCGTTGTGTCTCGCAGTTGAACCCAAATGGAAGTAGAAGCATGAAACAGATTTCCTTTTTTTTCGTTTCTATGTTTCTCTTGATTTCTTTTTGTTGGGGAGAAGGGGGGTCAGTTCCTGCTTTCATTCTATTTTTTTATCTCATTTGTTTGTTTATTTCTTTCTTTCATTATTCATTCATCTGTCTGTTTATATCACTTATTATTTATTGTTCATTGCATTACACTCTCTGAAGCACTATTTTCATTATCTCTTTTGTTATTTCTTTTCTTTTCTTTCTTTCTGTCTGTCTGGATATCTATTCAGCATTCTGTTTATGCTTACCTTTCTTTCTTCTTTATTATCCCCCTTTCTTTAGTTCTTTTTTCATATTTTCTTTCCTTTTTTTGTTCTGGTGCGTATAAAACAAAAAAGCCTTTGGTCTTTTCAAAGTAAAGTAACCCCTGTCCTTCGTTTAATGCTGCTAAATGATTATCTGTATCTGTGAGAGACAGATAAATCTTCTTTTTTTTCTTTTACAGACAACATTTATTATACTACCCACATAGGTTTCCCACGGACAGTCTGTGTGCACATTTGTCTTGTCTATTTAAATGACAGCCACTTTCCCAAGGGAAAAAAACCCTTCACAGCTCACAGAGAGAAACATCCATTTCAGGAAGCAAAGCAGCTACAGAACAGAGCAGGCCACGTGAAACTCTTCTCCATGGTTACGTCCTGTTAGCAGCTGTCGTCTGCATGAAGCAAATCACTAAGAGGACGTTTTGGAGACTTGGGTTTCTTGTTTCTGTCTTGACAGTCAATCTGTCTGTCTTTCTGTATAATATGTCTGTCTGTTTGTCTGTCTTTCTGTATGATATTTGTCTGTTTGTTTTTCTGTATAATGTGTCTGTCTGTTTGTCTTTATAATGTCTGTCTGTTTGTCTTTCTGTATAATGTGTTTGTCTGTTTGTTTTTCTGTATAATGTGTCTGTCTGTTTGTCTTTATAATGTCTGTCTGTTTGTCTTTCTGTATAATGTGTTTGTCTGTTTGTCTTTCTCCATAATGTCTGTTTGTCTTTCTGTATAATGTCTGTCTTTCTGTATAATCTGTTTGTTTGTCTTTCTGTATAATGTCTGTCTGTTTGTCTTTCTGTATAATGTGTCTGTCTGTTTGTCTTTCTGTATAATGTCTGTCTGTTTGTCTTTCTGTATAATGTCTGTCTGTTTGTCTTTCTGTATAATGTGTCTGTCTGTTTGTCTTTCTGTATAATGTCTGTCTGTTTGTCTTTCTGTATGTTTGTCTTTCTGTGTAATGTCTGTTTGTCTTTCTGTATGTTTGTCTTTCTGTGTAATGTCTGTCTGTTTGTCTTTTTCTGTATAATGTATGTTTCTCTTTCTGTATAATGTCTGTTTGTTTGTTTTTCTGTTTAAAGTCTGTCTGTCTTTCTGACTTTATTTCGGTTTTCTTTTTTCTTTTCTTTTTTTCTTCTCTTTTGTGTCGAGTATTTTCTTGAAACTTTCTTTTCCACAGTGGGGTTTTTTTAATAGATGCTTGTTTTTCTTCTTCACTCGTTTGTTCTTTGTTCTGTTTGTAGTTACTCATTTATATGGATATTTGACGAAAGAGGTTTCTTTCTCTTTGAGATACATGTGCTAGCTCTTTAGTGACAAAAATTTATATATTTTTTTTTTAATCATTTCCTTCTTTCTTGCGTATAAATCTTGGTAAGTCTTCTAAAGTCTAACAAAGCTATTTTCCTTCTGACAATACTGTTGAAAAAATGTATTACATCTGTCTGTACAAAACAGAGCAAAAGCTCTTTTTAGGCAATGCAAGATAAAAACCTGCATATGTCCCCAGGGACAGACAGTGTGTGTCTACACTTGTCCAGTACATCAGAGAGCAGCCAACTTCCCCAGGGAAAACCTTCACAGCTCACAGAGAGAAACACGCATTTCGGGAAGCAGCTACAGAACAGAGCAGGCCACGTGAAACTCTTCTCCATGGTTACGTCCTGTTAGCAGCTGTCGTCTGCAGGAAGCAAATCACTAAGAGGACGTTTTGGAGACTTGGGTTTCTTGTTTCTGTCTTGACAGTCAATCTGTCTGTCTTTCTGTATAATGCGTCTGTCTGTTTGTCTGTCTTTCTGTATAATGTGTCTGTCTGTTTGTCTTTCTGACTTTATTTCGTTTTTCTTTATTTTTCTGTTCTGTCTTTCTT
>CM054158.1:21174549-21187049 GCA_028751875.1 Rapana venosa
AAAAAAAATTATGGTAACATCACACCTTTATGACACAGAAAAACCCCAGGCATTAAAGGAAAATAATATATTATAATAATAATAATATATATATATATATATATATATATATATATATATATATATATATATTATACTTTCTTCTTGATCATGGAAAAAATCAAAACTTAATAGTGAGATCACACACAAACACACACACATCACCACCATCATCACCACCACCACTACCACCACTACCCCACCACAAACACACACAAACACACACACACAATACACACACACACACAACACACATACACACACACAAACAAACAAACACACACACAACAAACACAAACACACACAAACCACACACACAAACACACACACACAAACACACACACAACAAACACAAACACACACAAAGCAACCACACACACATAACACACACAACACACACACAAACACACACACACACACACATGAAGCACCCCCCAAAAAACACACCAAACAAACAAACTAGAAACAGCAAGTTATGAACAACAACTATAGCCTGGCATGCAAGATAAGAAAGGTATGGCAACTCTGTCAGCCCACCTTGGAATACCTGAACCTTGGTGTTCAGGAATTTACACTTCACTGTGGAGGCTGAGTGGTGGTAAAAGCATTTAACAGGATTATTGGCCCACAGTGTGTGACCTCAAGTCTGCTTTTGGCTACAGACAGCTGTATAACACCTAGCTACCCTGTAAACTGACAGTACAGTACATGCAAGCCATTCTAGAAAGCGACCAGAAAGCAATAACAGAAGGACGGAAGGCAGGCACATGTACAGTGAGTTTGCAGGTCTAGTAGCATTAACGCACTCTCAATGCGTGGTTACAAAACGGATGGGTCACCATTTTGTGTGCCTTGGCTTCAGTACATTCCTCCAGTTCACCCAGCTGTAAATAGGTACCTGCCCTCTTTAAGGTCAGGGAAGGTAAAGAAGAGAGAGAGAGAGAGAGAGAGAGAGAGAGAGAGAGAGAGAGAGAGAGAGAGAGAGAAAGAGAGAGAAGGAGGGAGACAGAGGGAGAGACAAAGAGGGAAGGGGGAGAGAGAGAGAGGAGATGGGCGCCGCCCTCAATATGCTGGCCTCAAGATGGTGAGGTCTCTGACACCTCGCTCCCCAACGACCTCAAGGTTATGGAAATACCTTTACCTTTTTGGTACCACACTTGTCCATAATGCAAGAACTTGTGGCTCTGCTGTGGCTTAGGTCCTTGTCCTTTGGGACAAAATGGCAAACTAATGTCTTGTGTGCAGCATAGCTTTAATGCTGAGCAAACCCACAGCAAGTAGCACGTGGCTTGTCTTCTGGCGTATTTCTGTAGAAAATGTCCACTTTCATCATTATTATCAAAACCATCATCATCCTCGTCGTTGTCGTCATCATCATCCTTATAACCATCATGATCGTCGTCGTCATCATCACCATTATCACCACCATCATCACTATCATCACCACCACCAACATCATCATCACCACCACCATTATCACCACCACTACCCTCATCACCACCACCACCATCATTACCATTACCACCATCATTATCATCATCATCATTATAACTGTCATCAGTCTCTTAAACTATAATAATAATAATAATAAATGGAACTTATATAGCGCTATATCTTGCAAAGACAAATCAAAGCGCATGCATTCAACCTAATCTTACACAGTCATACAACCAATGATAAATAATCAATAGTTTAAACAAACATATATTACAAACATGGTACCCTGCAGACTAAATCTATGAATTAAAATTGCAATAGTCAAATGTTTTTCAAAAGCACACACGTACACACACACACACACACACACACACACACACACACACACACACTCACACAGGTCATATACTTTAGCAGGGTGATAGGACATGGGTTAGTGAAGGTGGGATAGTTCTGATATGAAACAGGAGGGGGAAAATCTTAGGTTTGAAATAAATGTCTTGAGGCTGGATTTAAAAGTGTCATAGCTAGGCTTCTGGCGAAGAGAGAGAGGGAGCTCATTCCAGGTCGATGGACCAGAAACAGAGAAAGAGCGGCGGCCAACGGTGGATTGGTTGAATCTAGGTATTCGTAGGCACAAGGTATCTGCAGCAGAGTGGATAGAACATGAAGGAGTGTACAAGATGTTGTTTGGGAGACAGGCAGGATATGTTGCCTACACGGCTTTTTTTTCCAGGCTGGTCTGTCTTCACTTTTTTTTCGGGGGGGGAGGGGGGCAGTAGCTTTTTGCTCTGTGATGCTCTTTGTCCAACTCTTCTTCTGCCTGTCCCTTTGTCTTCATCCCTTCAGTGTTCATAACAGGACAGGCTTTGTAAGACGGCTTGCTGTGACGTGGGACGCGACCATACTACGCCAGCTTCCTCCACTTTACCATTGTCGGAAGATACCACTGTGGCCCAGCGTCTATAACCTCTTGCCTCACTGACTCACTGATTCCATGATCCTGCCAGGAGATGCAGAGACACCTTCACAAAGAATTTCGTTTCAAAGTCTTGAATTTTCTAGCTCCAGCACAAGGGCCAGCTTTCACGCAAATTCTCTATCATACAATACGATACAACCCAATGCTGTTATTATACAATGTCTTACGATGCAGTACAATGTAAATCAGTGCAGTATAGGGCAATACGACATTCTTCTAACTCTTTGAGGAACGCTCAAACAGCAACTCCGGATGCCTTGACAAATATGCCGAGGGCCCTACTCCAAAGAGCATGTCCCTCATTGGCAGATCAGTGTGCCAGAGATTGGCCCTCAGGGTATTGGTGTGTTGGACATATCTGGAGGAAGTGTTTCACTTGTCATAGTTGAAGTGCCACAGGGGCATGTCGCAGAATCGCCAGTGTGGAACTTGGTGAACATTTCGCTCATATGACATACGTACAATACAATATTATCTTACCCAATTTCGTTCAGTAAAAGAGAATGAAATATTCGGAAAGGAACAACAATGTTCACTGTTGTAAGCCTGCAGGATAACTGACTAGCTGGCTTCTTGACTGTTGGCGAGGCATCAGAGACTTCAACTTCTCCAGGGGTCAGCATATTGAGGGTGGCACCCATCTCCTCTCCCTCGCTGCTTTACGTTCCCTGACCCTAAAGAGGCAGGTACCCATTTACAGCTGGGTGAACTGGGGGACTGTACTGAAGGCAAGGCGCGTAAAGGTCACACATCCAATTGGTAATCCCGCCCGATGCTGCTTAACCTTACCTTTTTTTTACATTTTAACATTTTACTTCACAGACTACATGACTATAGTTAGTTTCCAAACCTAAGACACTATGAGAAGTATAAACCGAAAGAGATACAGAGTTCTAGACAAGGAGGCAGACAGATAACAGACAGGGGATTGTACACACACCCATCATCCTCAAACAAGATCAGTCATAGCAATGAACTGGTCCCTAATGTGTACACTTGAGCTCTGAATGCTTTAACATTGCACAATATACGAGTTTTCTTCTTGAGTGTGCATACAGACTTTGTGGTAAAAGCATCAGCAGGATAACTTCCAAAAATATGTATAACCTGTTTTAACAACAGAAATGTTGGTGTTTTTTGCTATCTAATGGTTCTGCAGCGTAAGCTCTCAACACATGTCTTTCACAATAGCATGTGGTAGGTTAGGTGTCTGTAAGTGAAATATTTACAATCTGGGGAAATAAAAGATACTTACTGTGTAATTATTTCACTTTAAGAATTTTTAAACTGGTATGTATTATATGCCTAATGTCTATTTAATCATTTATAATTTTTAATGCAAAATTTTCAGTGGGGTCCCAATGGTCTATTAGACTTCGGGATAGGTGAAAGTGAATACAGTGACTGATTTTCATGTGTCAACATGTGTGTAAAAACAAGGACTTACATTTTGGGTTTTCTTGGTTTTCTGGTTGGAGATTTGGTTCGTAGCTTCCTTGTTTGGCTTTATGCTACCTTGGTCGAGTGCGTCCTTGTTTGCATGCTTGCTTGCATTTGGTTTGGTTTGGGTTTTTGTTTGGTGTGGTTTGGCTTGGTTTAGTTTTGTTTCATTTTGTTTCGTTTACTTAAGTTTAGTTTTTGTTTGGTTTGGTATGGTGTGGTTTGGTTTGGTTTGGCTTGGTTTGATTTGGTTTTGTTTGTTTTTGTTTGGTATGGTGTGGTTTGGTTTGGTTTGGTTTGGTTTTTGTTTGGTTTGATTTGGTTTGTTGTAGTTTTTGCTTAGTATGGTATGGTTTCGTTTCGTTTCATTTCGTTTAGTTTAGTTTTGTTTAGTTTTGGTTTGGTCTTGGGTTTTGCCTTGACCGATAACTGGAGACATAGAAGATGTTCAATCAGTACGGTGTCTGGTTTTCTCTCTGTCTGAGGACTCCCGCAGAAAACATTTCCTGTCAACAAATACTTTTTCTGTTCTCCAAACTGTGCCTAACTACACAGCTTGGAAGCAAAATAAGAAAGAAAACCCCACCAGTGCCAAAACCTAGGGACGTACACAGCTGGCCAGCATCGTCAAAGTTGCTGCTGCTGCTGCTGCTGCTGCTGCTGCTGCTGCTGCTGCTGCTACGCATGCAATCGCCACCTGAACATCCTGAGGGTCACCCAGTATTGCGCACTCTGTCTCTCCCCTTATTCTACCTGAGAACCACTGCAAACGCAAACGCAAACGCAATTTTATTTCACGAGGGTAATACATTAAGTAACAAGACTTTTTTCATCCAGCCCTCAGCCAGGCTGTTTGAGTGCAACACATCGGATTATGAGAAGTTTTCGTGCCGGTGTTCGAGTCACGTACCATTTATGCAACCACGCTTCGAATTCGGAGAGATTTTGTTTTCTTATCCTTTTCAAGAAGAACGCAAGCTTTTGTAACGCTAAGAGCTTGTCCGGGGTGAAGATAGTCTCAGCATTATTTTTTTTCCATAGCATCAGAGAATTTTGATGTAGGGCTTTATCACCTAGCTTACATCAATTGTAGTATTTGGTTGTTTAGTTGTTGGGTTCGTTAGCGGGGGGATGGTGGTTAGGGGATTTATGGTTATTGTTTATCGTCATGAGCTATCCCTGATAAGAGAGGGGACTGGATTTTTTTTAAAGCAATCGATTTCTAACTCATTATCCTCGAGATAAAAAGAATTTAATTTGATTTGATTTGATTTGAATAACAGACGAATCCTTTGGCTGGGCCACACCATCACAGTGAGATGCTGAGACCTTCCAGACTCTGAGATGAGAAGCTGCAAGGGACAAAGGGGGATAAATATATAAGTAGGGAAAAAGCAGGCTGAAGAGGACAAAGGGAAATAATTATAGAAGTAGGAAGAAAGCAGGCTGCTTGGGACGAAGGGAGATAACTGTATAAGTAGGAAGAAAGAATGCTACAGGGTGGAAAAGGGAGATCATTATACAAGTAGGAAAAGCATCCTGAAAGGACAAAGGGAGATAATTATTCAAGTTGGGAAAACTGCACGGACAAATGGAGATAATTATATAAGTAGGAAAAAGCAGGCTGCGGGGGACAAAGGGAGATATATATAAGTGGGGGGGAAGCAAACTGCAGGGAACAGTGGGAGATAATTATATAAACCAGGCAAAAAGCAGGCTGCAGAAGACAAAGGGAGAAATATAAATAAGCAGGAAAAAAGCATAAACTTTCCAGAACCACTTTACCAGGGTTTTTCTGTACCACCAGGTTACCTAGTGTGCCACTCAAGGAGTTGCCTATCCATTCAGTACATAGTTAAAGTTATATTTATAGAAGAAAAAAGGGATATTTCTTTCAATGACATTCCATGAGATACATCCAACTGAACTACGATTGCTAATGCAGCTGCAGTTTCTGCTTTGGCTTCTGCTGCTGCTACTACCACTTCTACAAATACTTTTACTGCTGCTGCTGCACTGTTGCTGCTGCTGCTGCTATTAGTTTCTAATACTACTACTTCTACTATTACAAATTGTTCTTGGTGCTTTGTTTACCAAAATAGCTGGTTTCAACCACATGATGGGAATAAAAGGCGAACGAAATACGAAAAACATCTTACAGAACTACCAGTAAACTGGAAATTTGTTTTCAGGTTAATATAAAATTATTGGAAGATGCCCAAATTCTTTAGATAAGCGGGCTGCCAAGTTTCCATTGACTGCAATAAGAAGTGCTGGAAAAAGCTTGGATTTGTCACACACGTGCAAGCACATACACAAATACACACGCACACAGACGCGCACGCACACACACGCACACACATGCGCACGCACGCGCGCGCGTAATGCTGCAATGGATCCTTGCCCACTGTGGTATACCAGGCAATGAACAGTCTGATGAACTTGTGAATCAGGGAGTACAGGAAGAACAGTGCGAAAGCAGCCTCACCTTCTACGAGAAAAAGACAATCATCAAATCAATGGCCCGACCCAGAGTAGAGAATGAACGACTACCACCATCTCAAAAGAGAAGCACAAATCATCATTCTAAGACTGGGCACAACAGGCTAAATCACCACATGTCCACAAATCTGAAACTCGTTCCTTCTCCCCTGTAGTGTGCCTGAGGCAAAGAAAACCAGACTGGCGAGCACATCCTTCAGAGGTGCAAAAAAGCTACTTTCAACCACATTGATGGGAATAAAAGGCGAACGAGGAAGATTGTGTGGCCGACGGAGATAACCCTGTAAACTAAGCCGTACGGCCCACGAGAGGAGCTGGAAAGAACATGCTTTTATTTTTCCTAAACACATCTGATGGTGTAAAAAAAAAAACGAATGAGAGAAGAATAAGAAGAAGGACCCATGGGTGAAATCAAACTGTCTTAACCACTAGGCTATGGCGTCCATCACCATCCCTGCAGTCTTCTGATCTCGTGTGTACTCAAGGTTTAACAGCAGTTCCCAGGTTTGATGAGATATACAGTGTGCTTAGAATGGGAGACTGAGGGTGTTAAACTAGGGTTTGCTCAACAACAGTATCATTTACTTCACACACAGAGAGACACAGGCAGACAGACATACAGACAGACAAAGACACAGAGAGAGAGAGAGAGAGAGAGAGAGAGAGAGAGAGAGAGAGAGAGAGAGAGAGAGTGAGTCATGCTTTACACGTTATGCAAACAAGATCGGAGAAAGAAAAAAGTAGCCAAAAAGATATGAACATAAAATAGTGGTCAAACAAAACAAAAACGATACACAGAAAAGAGGCGCACAAAGACAGACAGACAGACAGAAAGACAGACACGTAGACAGACAAGCAGACAGACAAGCAGACAAACAGACAGACAAATAAAGCGAGGCAGTGTCCAGCAGTGCACGTGCTAACAGCGTTGTGGGATGCTGATGTCATCACGTGCAGTCTGCCTGCTGTTGTGCAGATACTGTCTGGAACTGCCGCTGACTTCAATGGCATTTCTTTCGTTTAACTAGCTTTTACTGCTCTCTCTTCTCATCTCTCTCTCTCTCTCTCTCTCTCTCTCTCTCTCATCTCTCTCTCTACTCTCTCTCTCTCTCTCTTTCTCTTTCTAGCTCTCCTCTCTCTCCTCATCTCTCATCTCTCTGTCTCATGTCTCTCTCTCACTCTCTCCTCTCTACTCTCATCTCTCTACTCTCTCTCTCTGCTCTCTCTCTCTCTCTGTAGTCTCTCTCTTCTCTCTCTCTCTTCTCTCTCTCTCTCCCTCTCTCTCTCTCACTCACTCTCTCTCTCTGCTCTCTCTCTCTTCTCTCTCTATCTCTGTTCTCTCTCTCTCTCTTCTCTTCTTATCTCTCTCTCTCTTCTCTCTCTCTCTCTCTCTCTCTCTTTCTTTCTCTCTCTCTCTCTCTCTCTCTCTCTCTCTCTCTCTTCTCTCTGTCTCTCTGTCTCTCTCTCTCTCTCTCTGTTTTTTTCTGGATTTTTGTTTGTTTGTTTGAGGGGATTTGGGGTAGGGGGGCTTGTCTCTTTTTGTTTTTATTTTATTTCTTTTCTTCTTTTTTTTTTTCTCTTGTTTGTTTGTGGGGGGGGGGGTGTTTTGTTTGGTGGTGATTTTTTTTTACTTTGGGGTTGTTTTTGTTGGCTGTGGATTCTGTTTATTCATTTGTCTATTTGGTTGTTATTGTTGTTGGGTTTCATTGTCTAGTTATTGGGATTGTTTGGTTTCTCTTTTATTGTTGTTGGTTTTTGTTCTTCTTGTTGTTTTATTTCCATGATAATATATCCAAGATAAGGGCGGGGACTGGATGTGAAAAAGCACATGAGTGATTATTCGTTATCCTCGAAATAGAGGAATTTGATTTGATTTGGATGATTTGATTTGATTTGATTTGATTTGATCTCTGTCATGTTAGCTCTTTCATGTGTATATTTCTCATCTTCCTGGTTTCATGCAACAACGTGCATGTCTTCGTTTCCAAAGTTTGTATGTATGAGGTACTGATTCAAACAGGCATTGTCTGCCAACTTCACTTGACTGCTTGTCTGCCAACTTCACTTGACTGCTTGTCTGCCAACTTCACTTGACTGCTTGTCTGCCAACTTCACTTGACTGCTTGTCTGCCAACTTCACTTGACTGCTTGTCTGCCAACTTCACTTGACTGCTTGTCTGCCAATTTCACTTGACTGCTTGTCTGCCAACTTCACTTGACTGCTTGTCTGCCAACTTCACTTGACTGCTTGTCTGCCAACTTCACTTGACTGCTCCCTCAACCCCTGGAAAAGCTGTTAAGGCTTTGCACTGAGTTGTTTAGGAGGTGTGAGATTAGCAAGTTTAATCTGCTGGATCTTATCCTTCTCCAGGTCACAGATTATCAACTGAATGGTGGGAGGGGGGGGGTCAGGATAGCCCAGTGGTTAAAGCGTTGCACTTGTGGTCTGATGGCCCAGAATCGGGTAACCATGGAGGCCACTGTTCTAGGGAGTTTTACCCTAGAGTTAGCATCAGTATTGACTTCCTTCTATTAAAGGTCCTATGGAAGAGACTAGAAACTGAGGCCACGTGTGAGAACATACGCAGAGTCTCCTTTGCAGAGAGGAAAATCCGGTTCCTTCTTTCAACAGAGTAGACCATTTTGTACAGGAAAGAAAAAATGACCTAAAAACAAACAAACACACAAACACAAGTAGGCTACGTGTTGTGTTTAGATACCATCTATTCCTGAAGTTGGAGTAAGGCTACCTTAATGGTGGGTATAAATGGCTGCATATGCAAAATCTTTCCATTTGGGGAACCCTTGGAGGTGTAGCCGAGGAACAAAAAACAAAATAAATAAACTGAGTGCATTCTTGTCAGCAGTGCCACAGGCATTACCATTCATAGGTGTTGAGATGGCTTACCCTTCCGTGAGAAGTTGATACCTGTGCACAAGATCTGCATGCTTGTGGTGAAAAACCCAGACAGTACACATGATATACACACGAAAGAGCTTATAGGAGAGAAAGAGAGAGAGAGAGGAGAGAGAGGAGAGTGGGGAGATGAGAGAGAGAGAGAGAGAGGTGTGTGTGTGTGTGAGAGAGGAGAGATGTGTTGTGAGAGAGAGAGATGTGTAGAGAGAGAGAGAGAAGAGAGAGAGAGAGAGAGAGAGAGAGAGAGAGAGAGAGAGAGAGAGAGAGAGAGAGAGAGAGAGAGAGAGAGAGAGAGAGAGAGATAGAGAAACAGACAGACAGAGAGAGACACAGAGAGAGATCACTAAAAGTTCGTTGAAAGAAAGAAATATCATCGAAGTCAGCACCAGTTCCAGACAGTATTTGCACAACAGCAGGCAGACTGCACGTGATGACATCAGTATCTTCACAACGCTGTTAGCACGTGCACTGCTGGACACTGCCTCGCTTTATTTGTCTGTCTGTCTGTCTGCTTGTCTGTCTGCGTGTCTACGTGTCAGTCTGTCTGTAGCGCCCGAAGCCATTGCTTATTTCCTCATCAGAAAGCTGTTTGAAATCTACATCGAAGATTTTAGCATACAGCAATATATTATACCGTATTACATTACATGGCATGAAGTTACATTTTATGATGTTGTATTGTGTTGTACTGTGCATGGCATGCTACTATATTATCATATCAGCTCATACTGTAATCTGTAATTTTTCATATCAAATCATACTGTAGTGCTTTTGATTTGTTTGTTTTCCAAGATCCAATGCGATAAAAGTTTCATGTAGTAGTAGCAGTAGTAGAAGTAGTAGTAGTAGAAGCAGCAGCAGCAGCAGCAGCAACAGCAGCAGCAGTAGCAGCAGCAGCAGCAGCAGCAGCAGCAGCAGCAGCAGCAGCAGCAGTAGTAGTAGTAGTAGTAGTAGTAGTAGTAGGAGTAGTAGTAGTAGTAGTAGTAGTAGTAGTAGTAGTAGTAGTAGTAGTAGTAGTAGTAGTAGTAGTAGTAGTAGTAGTAGTAGTAGTAGTAGTAGTAGTAGTAGTAGTAGTAGTAGTAGTAGTAGTAGTAGTAGTAGTAGTAGTAGTAGTAGTAGTAGTAGTAGTAGTAGTAGTAGTAGTAGTAGTAGTAGTGGTAGTGGTAGTATGACTTACATTGTACTATATTGTAATACATTTCCCTGTATTCTAGCATTATATGTTTCCTAGTGCAATACTTTTCCATGGAATTGTTTATGTGGACTTTTATCACAAGAGACTTATTAGTACCAAATTTTGGTGACCTCCCTTTAAAACTCAGGTCATCATTTGATATACCAAACCCCATTTATGCTATAATTCTCCCATATGTATGTATGTCTTCTTTCTTGATATCAAACTTTGTCAAGGATAGAATCATTGTCAATTTTTTCTTCTTCTCCATCGACGAACACTCAGACAGCAACTCCTGAGGCCCTGACAAATGCTGCGTTGCGCTGAAGACCCCTGTCCGAAGCGTTTGTCCCTCATCGGCAGGTTAGTAGGCCAGATATCGGCCCTCAGGTTTTTGGTGTGTTGGATGGACAAGTCTGGAGGAAGTGTTCCACTGACATGGGAGAAGTGCCACACAGGGGCACGCCTCAGAATCACCAATGTGGGCCTCTCGAACACACTATAGCGATGTAGCATATGAAGCATCAGTTTATCATGACAATGAAATAAAAACCTGAAACTCAGATAACCTGACGACTGAACAAAACTGGGAAACATAACTGGCTTTGAACCAGCTTCATTCCCCAAGGGGAAAGCAAGGACCTGTCAGTATGAATAGCATCCCCACCTTCTGCAAATTCTGCACTAGTAGTTCCCTCTTTTCTATCCCTCTCTTTGTATCTGCCTTGTTCTTTTTTCTATTTGCCATCTCTTTCTTGTCTCTTTTTTGCCTTCTTGGTCTATTGTCTTGCATTTTTTTCTTAAAAGATAATTGTTCTCTCCCATACCGATGTTGGCTGTGCTGGGCCTGACATGCCAGGCGCTTAACGACAGCACAACACATTTTTATCTCACATGACTAACAACAATAATTGCTGTCTATGCGTTCAGTGAAGACATAGAAGAAGAAACCATCTTCAAAATGTAGATCCTTTCTTTTTTTTAACTAATGAATTAAGTTATAGAGCAACAAATAACAAGAAAAAAGGTGTAATTAAGAATTAATGAACAGGTGTAGACTTGCAAGACAGACAAGCAGACATACAGAAACAGGCAAGACACGCAGATATATGAGATGACAGACAGAGACACAGACAAGGTATGCAGGCATTAGACAATTTAACAGGAAAAGTGAGGAAAAGCTCTGTTGAACGACAGATGTCACCACACAAACGCATCATCTGCTTGCTGCTGTTGCTAATGGCTTTGGGAATTCAGCCAACTTTTCTCTGCATTCAACAGCTGGTGTTTGGTTCCGTTTTATTACTGGTTGTTGTTTGTTTTTGCCCTGGCATCTAGTTTGGTAAATTGTAGAAGAAGGAAAAAAAACAACGTAGGTTCCACATGCTCTGTTTGTATGTTGCTCGGGCAGTTAGTTTGTTAGTCTGTCTGTTTGCTCTCTGTCTGTCTGTCTGTCTGTCTGTCTCTCTCTCTCTCTCTCTCTCTCTCTCTCTCTCTCTCTCCCTCTCTCTCTCTCTTTCTCTCTCTTTCTCTCTCTTTCTCTCTATGTCTCCCGCTCTCTCTCTCTCTCTCCATCTCTCTCTCTTACGCCCAAACTCCATGTATTGTGGCCTAAGGACAATGTACATATGAAAACTGATTAAATATAAGAGCTCTCTCCCTCTCTTTCTCTGTCAGGCAGATGTAAAAACAGATACAAAGAGACACAAATATGCATACACTGACAAGCTGACACTGAGAAAAAAGCCCACACAATTCCGGTAACAAACATAGGGACGTACACACACACATACACACCACAACACACCATAACACAACACAACACACACCTACCCACACACATATCTAGAGAGAGAGATAGACAGACAGACAGACAGACAGATAGATAGATAGATTTATATAGATATATATCTGTATATCTCTCTCAATAGATAGATAGATAGATAGATAGATAGATAGATAGATAGATAGATAGATAGATAGATAGATAGATAGATAGATAGATAGAT
>CM054158.1:21202049-21219549 GCA_028751875.1 Rapana venosa
TTGGCGTGGACAACCAGGAAAGCCGATACAGGAAGATGGATCATGGGGGCCAAGGTCCCTTCGACAAACTAATGATCCCAAGGTGGGCTTTGATTTCGTCGTGTTTTTCAGTTTTTCTGTTATCATTTTGAGTAGTTGTTTCGCTGTGTGCAGCAGAGTGCGTAATTATAGGCTGTGCCGTTTCTGTGTATCTGTTTCGGGGGATATATTTTTCAAATGTTAGGGCAAATATCCTAATGTAATTGCCCTTCATGAGATGATTAAAGTGTTTTTGACTTGACTTGACTTGACTTGACTTGACTACCCAAAGCCGGAATGCAGCTACCTTAACAGTGGGTAAAAATGGTCACATACCCTAAATCTGGGAAACGGAATAGCCTAGTGGTTAAAACATTGCGCTTGCAATCTGACGACCCGGGTTCCATTCCCGTTCGAGGGGATATTTTCCCCTGGAGTTAACATCAGTGCAGACTCCACTCTCCCCAAAAGTCCTTCGGATGAGACTATAAACCGAGGCCCCGTGTGCGAACGCACGCAGAACATCTTGCGCACACGTTAAATCCTGTTCCTTTTTTCGTAAGAGTAGGCTACTGTGTGCCGGTGGGAACAGATGACAGAAATTACAAAACCACATACACACGGAGACTGGATGTAAAAAAGCACATGAGTGCTTATTCCATAATCCTCGGTATAAAAGAATAAAATAAAAAATAAAATATCACCATCGGTGAAAGTTTTATTTATATATTTATTTATTCTTTTATATCGAAGATAATGGAATAAGCACTCATGTGCTTTTTTACATCCAGTCCCCATGTGTATGCTGTTTTGTAAATTTTGTCATCTGTTCCCACCGGCACACAATGGCCTACTCTTTCGAAAAGCGGAACAGGATTTAACGTGTGAGCAAGATGTTCTGCATGCGTTAGCGCACGGGGCCTCGGTTTATAGTCTCATCCGAAGGAGCTCTAGCAGAGGAACAATCCGAAACAAGAAGATCAACAGAACTGAGGGTAAGAATTCTTCAGAATTATGATGCGTATATTTTATTAACACTTGTCCCAATGCGTTAGTTCAGCATTCTCCTGTACAGGTTTATTTGCAAAAATTGTGGGGCTGGATGTACTTGGGGTGTGTGTGTGTGTGTGTGTGTTTGCGTGTGTGTTTGTGTGTGTATTATGTGTGTGATTGTGTGTTGTGTCCACTGTGCATGTGTGTGAGTGTGTGCTTGCTCATGCACCAGCCTGTGATCGTATGTGCCAGAACACACGTGTGTGTGTGCACATATACTAACAAGCTATCACATGCTTCCACACTTAACGTCTACATAAACAGTTTTCTCATTTCTGCACCTAGAAAACTGTCAGACAAACAAATAAAAAAGAAAAATTGGGCTACCTCTCATTTCTGTCCACACAACCATTACACACACACCGCCATCACAGCATCTCAAGGGGACGCAAATGTGTCTGGAGGCACCAACCAATCAGGATCAAGATGTCTGTCCTTTCTTAGCCAATTAGAAAAGCCGAGACAAGAAGATGAATGATGGTGGTCAAGGTTCCTTTAGCAAATGGTGATCCCGCCTTTGGCTTGGTTTTCGAGAATGTTCCTTTCTGATTCCGTATTTAAGGAGTTATTATTGTGTACTGGGGACGGATAGTTCAGTGGTCGCAGCCAAGGTTAAGCAGCATCGAGTGTTGTTACCACTTGGATGGATGACCGTTTGCGCGCTTTAGTTTCAGCACAGTCCCCCAGTTCACCCAGCTGTTAATGGGTACCTGCCTCTTTAGAATAAGGGAAGGTAAAGCAGCGAGGGAGAGGAGATGAGCGTCACCCTCATTATGCTGGCCTCTTGAGAAGTTGAGGTCTTTGACGCCTCGCTCCACTACGACCTTATAGGTTATGGAACACCTTTACCTCTTTTTTTTGTATTATGTACTGAAGAGTAGATTTATGCCCTTCACTGTTTCTGCTACGTTGTACAATCTTGTAGAGTGATTCATTTCAGAAGTGAGGGCAAATTTCCTTTTTAATCATGATGATGTGCATGTTTGATGAAAAGAAGGAAAATATCCTGTAAAAGAGCGTTGTAACATAGATAAGTGAAGGGTGGATCGGTGGTCTACAGGTAACCTGCCTAGAAAGCAAAAAGTCAGGGTCCGAAGTGTGCGGTTGTTTGATCCCCGTTTGGGCCCGAAACTTTTTCCCCCATCCATTAGACCATGAGTGGTGATCTAGGTGCTAGTCTTTCAGATGAGACGATAAACCGAGGTCCCGTGTGTTACCCATAATTATTTAGCGCATGTTAAAGAACCCACGGCAACAAGAGAGATGTTCCTCGCAACATTCTGTAGAAAACATCCACTCTGTTAGGGAAACAAATGCAGTTGCAGATAGGAAAGGAAAAAATGGGTGGCGCTGCTCTTGTGGCGACGCACTCTCCCCGGGGAGCACAGCCCGAATATCACGCAGAGAAATCTGCCTTGACTTAAAGTGGTATTTTTTTAAATGGATATACTATAAAGCATTTGTACCCATATGCTCGGGGATCCATACAGCAGTAACAGCTACTAACCATATTTTCCGCTCTGTTAACCTGTGAAAACATTAGTTAAATGACAGAACATGACTTTAAATCATCTTAAAATATCCTGTCACTGGAATACTGCTTAATTCCTTTTACAACTGCCAAGCAAGGGCGATAATCATTGCAAAAGATCGTAGAAATAGTTATATCATCTTCTGACAAAGGTAAAGTAGTTATATCTTTTGTTTTGCAATTGCTTTCATTAAAAGCGTGACATTTCTGACGAATATCAACAAAAAGTGGATTTGGTCTTTTGACTTGTGTCTGTCGGAGAGAACTCTGAACTCTGAAACTCTGAAATAGTTTAAAAGTACATCGGCCTTAGGCCACAATACAACAAAAGGGAGTGTTGGGGGCGGGGGGCGGGTATACAATGGAAGAGAACAATGATTTCACAATGCAAATACAATTTTGAATCAGCCGAAAAGCTTCACTTCTATGTATGCACACATATTCCCCTGTCAACAGCCCAGGGCCTTAACTTGTTAACTATGTACCCTCACTCCAGTTTGATCACAAAGCACCAGCACAACTTACGAAAGATGAAATGCGGAAAAACGTCCTGAGAATCATGGCTATTTTTCGTGAATCTAATTTACTGTCAACAGTCTAAGGCAGCAATGCAATCTTGAATAAGAAAACAAACGTCAATAGAGAGAGAGAGAGAGAGAGAGAGAGAGAGAGAGAGAGAGATATTTTTTTCGAGGATTATGGAATAAGCATTCACGTGGTTTTTTTACATCTAGTCCCTCGTGTTAATGCAGTTTTGTAAATTTTATCATCCGTTCCCACCGGCACACAATGGCCTACTCTTCGGAAAAGCAAAGCAGGTTTAATGTGTGCACAAGGTGTTCTGCGTGCGTTCACACACGGGACCTCGATTTATAGTCTCATCCGAACGACTTGGGGAGGATGGGGGCGGGGGGTAGTAGAGTCGGCACTGATGTTAACACCAGAGAAAAATATCCCCCTTGAATGGGATTCGAACCTGGGTCAAGCAGATCACGAGCGCGATGCCCAATGCTCTAACCAGCCAGGCTGTTCCGTCAGGTGTGACGAGTTATCACCGTCAGCACGGATGTCCCATGATGCACTGGTAAAATGCCTTTTCGCTCATAGAGGGTTGAGTGCAAATGCTGCAATGCCACGACACTCTTCACTCTTCATTGCACGGTGGCCGATGCAAGTTCAGAGCGACAAGCGGTACAGAAGAACTAGGCGTTGTCGCCGTTGGCCATTTTCATCTGAGGCTACAGGTAACTGTTATTATTTTTTATTTATGGTGATTTGTGTCTAGTGTTGATGAATAGTTTTACATATTTCAATATTTCGAAAAGCAAGAAAAATAATCGAGTTTTGTTTCATTATGGATTCTGAAATGTTAAATATATTATTAAAGTAGGGCTAGATTTCCGTGCGCTCCTTCTCCTGTAACTTAACTCCTTTAGGAGTGCTTGGGACTGCATTGAAATCTTCCAAGTAGTGTCTTGAGCAGGCTGAAATTGGCGGAGCCTATTTCCTTAAAGTATCCGTGTTTGGGGTCATAGTGAATCTTGTAGGAAAGTTAAGTTTGTTGTGTGTGCAAGTTGCTTTTCTGTACAAGTTGACATGGGACCTCTGAGTTTGAATTTTTCTTTCATTTCTCGGCTAGAGCTCGGCTGTTCACCAATGGTGAGAATTTTGCATATGCAACCATTGTTGTCCACCATTAAGGTAACCACATGGCCTGCTCTTCCAAAAGGCGGGATCATCTTAACGTGTGCACAAGATGTTCTGCGGTGGTGTCTTGAACCTGGGCTTGATCCTGGGACGTCAAATCAGGAGCACAACGCACTAACCGCTAGGCTATCCCGCACCGCCGTACTTTGATCAAACACAGCATTGATTGCTAGCGCTCTGATCTGCTGACCCGGGTTCGAATCTCGTTCAAGATTTTTCCTCTGGAGTTAGCATCAGTGCCGACTCCTCTGTCTTTCGGATGAGACTATAAACCGATGTCCCGAGTGCGAACGCACGCAGAACATATTGCGCGCACGTTAAAACCCGTTCCGCTTTTCGAAAGCGTAGGCCATTGTGTACCGGGTGGGAACAGATGACAAAAAAGGGCTAATCATAATTAATGGAAATCTTTATGCTCACAGGAACGCGTCTGAAATACGACACACGATCTTCAGCCTTTCAACAAAAGAACAGAAGGCCACCCCGTGCATCAACCCACGGACCTTGCTGAACAACCCCACCTACCTTGGGGCGACACTGGACTGGCGGCTGACTTGGCAGCAGACGACCACAGCAACAGAAGCCAAAGCAGGACTTGCCCTCAAGAGAAAAACGAACTTCGTGGAGCTGTGGATGCCACTGCTGTGGTGTCGGGCGACTTCAACGAAAATCTCATTGTGAGTATGATTAAATATTTCCAAACATTTGTATATTTTGGTATCTTGTTTATAATTCGTGTTTCCGTAACCCACCGATCGAACGCTGACGCGAATTTCGGGATCTTTAACGAGCATAATAAAATTTGATCTTCTGCATATGTGCATGCATACAAAGGGAATTAAGGCACTGGCAGGTCCGCGCTTGAAGTTGACGTTGGAGATCGCAAAAATCCTTACCTTTAGTTGGCCAGCTACCGCCGAGATTCGAACCCACGACTTCATGGATGATCCATGAGATTGAAGTCGGTCTTAACCACTCAGCCATAGCGTCTGTCTGAACTGTTTGAATCAATCATTACTGGAAGGATTGTTGTCTTTGCTGCATTTTCTTGCCTATCATCTGCTTCTGATACCTGCCGTGACGTTGATTTGATAGTAAAACACTGTCCCCATCAGGTTTATTTTATTTTATTAATTTATTTATTTATTCATTTATTTCGAGGATAATGGAATAAGCATACATGTGCTTTTTTACATCCAATCACCGTGTGTATGCAGTTTTGTAAATTTTGTCTTCTGTTCCTACTGGCACACAATGGCCTACTTTCCGAAAAGGGGAACAGGTTTGCACGTGTGCGCAAGATATTCTACTTGCGATCGCACACGGTATTTCGGTTTTTAGTCTCACCCGAAGGACTTTTTGCGGGGGGGGGGGGGGGGGGGGGGGGGGAGGGGGCGGGGGGGGGGGCGGGGAGTCGGCACTGATATTAACCAAGGGAAAATATCCCCCTGAACGGGATTTGAACCCTGGTCAGAAGATCACGAGAGCAATAGGCAACGCTTTTACCAACCAGGCTACCCCATCAACTTGGCTGAATCCCATGATGCTGTAGTGTAGTCATACACGGTTTCCATGGATTGCCGATTTTTTCTGATGTTGTTGCGTTCCTCAGCTATATCTCCAAGGTTCACCAATGGTGAGTGTTTTTGTGTGTATACGACCGTTTGCCTACCATTAAAGTAGCCGCATTCCGACTGCGGGACGGATGTCTAAACACGCCATAGTGATGGCATTTCTAACACAAAATGCCGTCAGTCAATACTGGTACGCAATGGCCTACTCTGTGCAAGACGTCCCGCGTGTGTTAGTACACAGAACCTCGGTTCATAGTCTCATACGAAGGACTTTCTTTCCTTTTTTAAATTCTTTTATATCGAGGATGATGGAATAAGCACTTAATGTGCTTTTTCACGTCTAGTCCCCGTCTGTATGCGGTTTTGTAAATTGTCATCTGTTCCCACCGGCACACAATGGCCTACTCTTACGAAAAGCGGAACAGGATTTAACGTGTGCGCAAGATGTTCTGCGTGCATTCGCACACGGGGCCTCGGCTTAGTCTCATCCGAAGGACTTTCAGGGGATTGGAGTTGGTTCTCAAGTTAACTCGGGGGGAAAAAATCCCCTTAAACAGGCGTCTGGGTGGTGGCTCAAACCGGTGGTGCCAGATCGTGAGTTTAATGCTTTAACCACTAGACCCCCACCCCCACCCACCCACAATGCCTGAAATATGTCATACTGTGGTGCAGTCGTACACTATTTTGATGACACACTGCTGTTCCCTTAAAAAAGAAATCTTTTCATGCAGACGATGATCCTTCATTCACAAACATGCACCAGAGCAGTTTTGGTCTCTTATTGACTTAAATTATGAACATGGTGGCACAAACCAATTTTTCCGACATTGACGTGCTGCTGCAAGTTGTAGTGCATGCAGCGGAAAATCTTCGCGTCAGATTAGCCTGTTTTGAACCTTTTTAGTAGCATAGTTGATGAAACTGCGATGCGTCAATCAGCTTTCTTGTGTCAGAGAGGCATATTTGCCCATAATCATTTAGTACGCATTAAGCGCCCCCGCGCGCGCGTGCGCACACACACACACACACACACACACACACTCGCACACACACTCTCACACTCACACACACACCCCACACACACACACGCTCGCTCTTCTCTTTCTCTTTCTCTCTCTCTCTCTCTCTCTCTCTCTCTCTCCTCTCTCTCCCCTCTCTCTCTCTCTCCTCTCTCTCTCTCTCTCTCTCTCTCTCTCCTAGAAAAATGCTGGTTCGATTTCTATCTGATCCCAGACTTTTCCCCCCATCCACTACGTTAGACCTGTTAGAGGTGATCTGGACAATTATTCAGCGCACGTAAAAGAACCCACGGCAACAAGAGAGTTGTCTCTGGCAAAATTCTTAGGAAAAAACCACTCTGATAGGGAAACAAATACAGTTGCAGACAACAACAAAGGTGGCGCTGCTCTTGTGGCGACGCGCTCTCCCCGAGGAGAGCAGCCCGAATTTCACGCAGGGAAATCTCGTGACTTAAAGTGGTAAAATGAAATGAAAATGAGTCTATTGGCTGAAACGATAAACCCTGATCCGAAAAGACTCGGGGAAACAAGAGTGTTACCTCTGGACAAATTGTAAGGAAAACCCCTTTCATGTGGAAACAAATACACTAGGACAAAAATGAGGGGTGGTATTACTGTGGCGGGCAGGTACCAGACCCCTGGGGGAGAGCAGCCCAAATTTCACACAAACTGCCGAAATCTTATGTGACAAAGTGAGGCTGACACGCGCACACATACGTACACATGTTAAAACCCGTTCCGCTTTTTGGAAGAGTAGACCATTGTGTGCCGGTGGGAACGGATGACAAAATTGACAAAATTGCATACACATGGGGGCTGGATGCAAATAAGCACACAAGTTCTTATTCCATTATTCTCGATATAAAAGAATAAAATAAAAAAATAAAACACACAGCACACGTACACACAAACGCACATGGGCGCACACACACGCGCGCGTGCGCACGTACACACACACGTGTACACACACTGACGCCATACACATACACGTACAAAAAGACACAAGATACAGGCACACACATACACGTACACACACACGTACACACACGTACACACACAGACATGTGGACACACACAGACACACGGTATATACACACATATATACACACATTACACACAATCACTCATACACATACACACACCCCTTCACTGACTCTTCCTTAAACTATGGTCATATTTATTAATTACCTTTTTGTTTGTCTTCTGTCATCAGAAACTTCCAAAGCAGCCTCGGACCGTCTCGCCACAAACGCCATGATGTGAAACATGATACTAGCTGGGTTGGGCCTTTGTTCGATGAGAGGGCAGGGAATGGAGGGAGAACATGCTTCCACAAAAAGCCTTCAAGGGGCTTTGTTTCCAGGGAGTTCAGATCAGGAATATGTTCGACCTTAAGTTTTCAGAATGGGGATATTTTGCTATCCCCAAGGTTTTCAAAATCGGAATAATCTATCCCCAAGGTTCTTAAGAGTATATTTTGCTTTCTTTAAAGTTCTTAGAATGAGGATAATCTGCTATTCCCAAAGTTCTTAAATTGGGGACATTCTTCTATTCCCAAAGTTTTTAGAATGGGGATATTCTGCTATTCCCAAGGTTCTTTGAATGGGGATATTCTGTTATCTCCAACATTCTTAGAATGGGGATATTCTGCTATCCTCAGTTTTTAGAATGGGGATATTCTACTATCTCCAAAATTCCTAGAATAGGGATATTCTGCTATCTCCAAAATTCTTAGAATGAGGATATTCTGCTATCCTCAGAGTTCTTAGAATGGGGATATTCTGCTATCTCCAAAGTTCGTAGAATGAGTTCGTAGAATGGGAATTCTGCTATCCCCAGGGTTCTTAGAATGGGGATATTGTGCTATCCCCAAAGTTCTTAGAAAGGGGATATTCTGCTATCCCGAAAGTTCTTAGCATGAGGATATTCTGCTATCCTAAGTTTTTTGTATGGGGATATTCTGCTATCTCCAAAGTTCTTAGAATGGGGATATTCTGCTATCCCCAGCGTTCGTAGAATGGGGATATTCTGCTGTCTCCAAAGGTCTTAGAATATTCTGCTATCCTCAGTTTTCAGAATGGGGATATTCGGGAAAGTTCTTAGAATGGGGATATTCTGCTATCCTCAGTTTTTAGAATGGGGATATTCTACTATCTCCAAAATTCCTAGAATAGGGATATTCTGCTATCTCCAAAATTCTTAGAATGAGGATATTCTGCTATCCTCAGAGTTCTTAGAATGGGGATATTCTGCTGTCTCCAAAGTTCGTAGAATGAGTTCGTAGAATGGGGATATTCTGCTATCCCCAGGGTTCTTAGAATGGGGATATTGTGCTATCCCCAAAGTTCTTAGAAAGGGGATATTCTGCTATCCCGAAAGTTCTTAGCATGAGGATATTCTGCTATCCTAAGTTTTTTGTATGGGGATATTCTGCTATCTCCAAAGTTCTTAGAATGGGGATATTCTGCTATCCCCAGCGTTCGTAGAATTGGGATATTCTGCTGTCTCCAGAGGTCTTAGAATATTCTGCTATCCTCAGTTTTCAGAATGGGGATATTCGGGAAAGTTCTTAGAATGGGGATATTTTGCTATCTCCAGAGTTCTTAGAATGGGTATATTCTGCTATCTCCAATGTTCTTAGAATGGGGATATTCTCCTATCTCCAAAGTTCTTAGAATGAGGATATTCTCCTATCTCCAAAGTTCTTAGAACGGGGATATTCTGCTATCTCCAAAGTTCGTAGAATGGGGATATTCTGCTATCTCCAAAGTTCTTAGAATGGGGATATTCTGCTATCTCCAAAGTTCGTAGAATGGGGATATTCTGCTATCTCCAAAGTTCTTAGAATGGGGATATTCTGCTATCTCCAAATTTCTTAGAATGGGGATATTCTGCTATCTCCAAAGTTCTTAGAATGGGGATATTCTGCTATCTCCAGAGTTCTTAGAATGGGTATATTCTGCCATCTTCAAAGTTCTTAGCATGAGGATATTCTGCTATCCTTAGTTTTCAGAATGGGGATATTCTGCTATCCCGAAAGTTCTTAGTATGGGAATATTCTGCTATCCCGAAAGTTCATAGAATGGGGATATTCTGCAATCCTCAGTTTTTAGTATGGAGATATTCTGCTATCCCAAAAGTTCTTAAAATGTGGATATTCTCCTATCCCCAAAGTTATTAGAATGGGGATATTCTGCTATTCTCAGTTTTCAGAATGGGGATATTCTGCTATCTCCAAAGTTCTTAGAATGGGGATATTATGCTATCCCCAAAGTTCTTAGAATGGGGATATTCTGCTATCCTCAGTTTTTAGTATGGGGATATTCTGCTATCCCGAAAGTTCTTAGAATGGGGATATTCTGCTATCTCCAAAGTTCTTAGAATGGGGATATTCTGCTATCCTCGATTTTTAGTATGGGGATATTCTGCTATCCCAAAAGTTCTTAGAATGGGGATATTCTGCTATCCTCAGTTTTTGGAATAAAGATATTCTGCTATCTCCAAAGTTTTTAGAATGGGGATATTCTGCTATCCTCAAGAGTTCTTAGAATGGGAATATTCTGCTATCCCCAGGATTCTTAGAATGGGGATATTTTGCTATTGCCTGGGTTCTTAGAATGGGGGATATTCTGCTATCCCCAATATTCTTTGAATGGGGATATTGTGCTATCTCCAAAGTTCTTAGAATGGGGATATTCTGCAATCCCATAAGTTCTTAGAATGGAGATATTCTGCTATTCCCAAAGTTTTCAGAAGGTAGACATTCAGAGGGGACGGGATAGCTCAGTGGTCGGAGCACTCGCTTTCCCCCAGCCAAGTTAAGCAGCGTCGAGCGTGGTTACCAGTTGGATGGGTGACCGTTTGCGCGCCTTGGCTTCAGTACAGTTCCCCCAGTTCACCCAGCTGTAAATGGGTACCTGTCCTCTTTAGGGTCAGGGAAGGTAAAGCAGCGAGGGAGAGGAGATGGGCGCCGCCCTCAATATGCTGGCCCTAGAGAAGTGAGGTCTCTGACGCCTCGCTCCCCTACGACCTTATAGGTTATGGGACACCTTTACCTTTTTTTTTAGACATTCAGAGTCCCGGTTTTGCAGATTTTTCCGCTGAAGTTCTTTGTCAGACGATGTCTTTGCCATTGAACTGCCCTATCAGTTGCCTTTGAACTATCGCTGGGCACCAAATTTTCAGACTGCATCCGTGATCCTTGCTTTAAAAAAAATAGAATAAATAGAATAGAATAGGACAGACTAAAATAAATGAAATAAAACTTTAAAGCTTTCAGCCAAAAATGATGAAGTAGGAAATAAACCAAAAATAGCGTAGGGTTAGAAAATAAACTTAAACCCGAAAAAAACTAGCCACAAAAATTAGAATTAGATTTTTAAACTAGGGCCAAAATAGTGCAAGAGATCTAAGGAGAGCAATCTCGGTGACAGTGATGTCTTGGTGCCCCAAAGTGCCGCCATCTACAAAGGCTTTGAGACATTGGTTATGAGGGAATGTGACTTCATCTTTGGAACATTGGTTATGAGGGAGTGTGACTTCATCATTGAGACATTGGTTATGAGGGAGTGTGACTTCATCTTTGGGACAGTGGTTATGAGGGAATGTGACTTCATCTTTGGGACAGTGGTTATGAGGGAGTGTGGCTTCATTTTTGGGACAGTGGTTATGAGGGAGTGTGACTTCATCTTTGGGTCAGTGGTTATGAGGGAGTGTGGCTTCATCTTTGGGACAGTGGTTATGAGGGAGTGTGACTTCATCTTTGGGACAGTGGTTATAAGGGAGTGTGACTTCATCTTTGGGACAGTGGTCATGAGGGAGTGTGACTTCGTCTTTGGGTTATGAGGGAGTGTGACTTCATCTTTGGGACAGTGGTTATGAGGGAGAGTGACTTCATCTTTGGGACAGTGGTCATGAGGGAGTGTGACTTCGTCTTTGGGTTATGAGGGAGTGTGACTTCGTCTTTGGGTTATGAGGGAGTGTGACTTCATCTTTGGGACAGTGGTTATGAGGGAGTGTGACTTCATCTTTGGGACAGTGGTTATGAGGGAGTGTGACTTCATCTTTGGGACAATGGTTATAAGGGAGTGTGGCTTCATCTTTGGGACAGTCATGAGGGAGTGTGGCTTCATCTTTGGGACAGTCATGAGGGAGTGTGACTTCATCTTTGGGACAGTGGTCATGAGGGAGTGTGACTTCATCTTTGGAACAGTGGCTATAAGGATTTTGACTTGCCTCCCCTTTATTTTAAACTTTCCTTCAGTTTCTTTGTCCTTCCACTCTTTTTTTGACAAGGTTCTAGTTGGTTAGACATCATTGGTCACATGGGGTCATTTTAAAGCAACGGGGTGTACATGGGATCAGAAATTTTGTTGGGTGCCATCTGAGAGTTTCCCCTTCGAGACCTTTGCACGTAAGTAATAAATAATTATTTTTAAAATAGTAATTAATAAAAAAATATGGAAAACTTATGCGATATTTCTTGTAAAAACAATCTTCGCTTGTATTTAATCTATTATATATGCAACCCTCAAAGTTTTAACAAATTCAAATTCAAACAAAGGACGCGCGCGCGCGCGCGCCACAACGCACACACACACACAACACACACACACAACACACACACACAACACACACACAGAGTTTATAAAATGGGTTTTGGGTGATGGGTATTTCGCTGTTGAAGCAGGGAAAGTAGATGGGTAAAATAATAATGTACAGCTACAGTTGATCAGTTTTTACACACGATTCAGATTTCAAGTTTAATGCGTCATGGGTAAGAAATATCTGTTCTTTTGCTATATTTCCATCTGTAACTTGTGATGTACATCTGTTCTACAAGGTACCAGTGGGAAAATGATCAGAAAACTGGCGGCCTTGAATGGCTGTGTTTGATGCAAGGCTAAGGACAGGTCAGCTGAGAAAACTGTCCACCAACACGTCCATCACAGCGACTGATGATGTGAGACCAGAAAGCGCTACTGAAGTCCGGCACCATTATGTGCTGTGACATCACGACCAACAAAAAGGAAAATCGGGTACCATTCATATTTTCATCTTTCTAACTACCTGAGCTAGTATCTGTCTCTGTATAATGCATTTCTTCATGTTTGTTGTCAGCAATACCAGCAATTTTCTGTCTGGATTGTCTGTTGTTTATTGTGTGACTGTGTGTGTATTACTGTCGGTTTTCGCCCTTATCTGACATTCTCCTGTTAATTTTGAAAATGTTTTATTATTATTTGGTAGAATCTGTGTTTGCATTTCTATCTTTTATCTTGCTCCTCTTTACTGCCTGTCTCGGCATGAAACTATGAAAAATGAAAATAACGGTTTGCCACAGGGTCACACTGACAAGGGCCACTTAATCAGTTTTTTAATGCATAATACTTGACATGTTGAGAATAGCATTGGTATCAACTTTGAGAGTAATCAACAGGGATGATGCTCTAAACTTTATCAAAATCTGCTCTGGTGTCAGTCAGGCCGGAGAAACTAGGGGACTTGCAGTGTTAGTGAAGTTGTTTACTTAAACACTCGATAATGCATTTGAAAAGTGTTTACTGCTCAACTTTGTGGTCCCAAGTTTTGCTCTGGGTCAGGGTTGGCTAGAGTAAGGAAAAAAGCAGAAGAAAGAAAATCCTTCATGCTATTTGTGGGCTTTTAACCCACGACCTAACAACCAAGAATCCAATGTGCTACCGTTTATGCTATGGAGGCAGGCTGATTTTTTTAAATTTTGTCATGTATAAATATTTTTTTGTTCTAACGTTTTCTGAATTGTTATATTTTTCTAAAGTGTGTAACTTGCTTCTGTTTGACCAGGTACAAGAAGAGGCAGAGGAATTCAAGTCCAGAGCCATCGGTCTTTTAATGAAGGATGCATCGCCTTTGCCTCTGTCAATACACCAGAATAGCTAAGTCCAACACTATCAGTCTCTAAGTGATGGGAAGCATCGCCTGTGCCAAAGACAAAACACCAGAACAGCTCCAGTCATGTCCAGCACCATCAAAATCTGAATGATGGGAAGTATCAGCTATGCCAAGGTCAATACACGAAAACAAGAACACATCTCCAGTCAGGTCCACGCCATCAATAACTGAAGGATGGGAAGCATTGCCTGTGCCAAAGTTAGTGCACCAGAAAAGCTCCAGTCAAGTCCAGCACCATCAAAAACTGAATAAGAATCATCGCCTGTTTAAGGCCAATCCACCAGAACAGCCTAAGTCAAGTCTAGTGTCGTAAATAATGTTTGAAGCATCGCTTATGCTTAGTCAGTACCCAGACCAGCCCCAGTCAAATCCAGCGCAATCAGTAAAAGAATGATGGGAAGCATCGCCTGTACCAAAGTCAAGACACCAGAACAGCTCCAGTCAGATCCAGCACCATCGAGAGCAGAGAGCTAGGAAGTATTGATGTGCCAAAGTCAATAAATCATAATGGCTCCAATCAAATTCAATGCCATCAAAAACTATCATCTGTGCCAAGGTCAAGTCATAGAACAGCTCCAGTAAGGTCCAGCATTGATGTGCCAAGGTCAATAGACGAAAACAAGATCTCCAGTCAGGTCCATGCCATCAATAACTGAATGGTGGGAAGCATCATCTGTGCCAAGCCAGTACATCATAACAGCTCCAGTTAAAATCCAGCGCCATCAAAAGCTGAATGATGGAAAGCATTGCCACGGTCAAATCCCCGAAAAAGCTCCAGCCAAGTCCAGCGCCATCAAAACTGAATAAGAATCATCGCCTGTTTTAAGGTAAATCCACCAGAACAGCCCAAGTCAAGTCTTATGTCGTAAATAATGTTTGGAAGCATCGCTTATGCTTAAGTCAGTACACCAGACCAGTCAAATCCAGCGCCATCAGTAAAAGAATGATGGGAAGCATCGCCTGTGCCAAAGTCAAAACACCAGAACAGCTCCATTTAGGTCTAGCGCCATCAAAAACTGAATGATGGGAAGCATTGCCTGTGCTAAAGCTAATAGACCAGAACAGCCCCAGTCAAATCTAGTACCATCAAAAACTGAATGATGGGAAGTATCATCTTTATCAAAGTCAAATCGCCGAAACAGTTCCAGTCAGATACAGCGCCATCAAAAAATGATGGAAAGCATCGCCTGTGCTAAAGTCAGTTCATCAGAACAGCTCATTGCAAGTCCATCACCATCAAAAACTAAATTAATGGAAGCATCACCTGTGCCAAGGTCAATGCACCAGAACAGCTCCATTCGGGTCCAGCTCCATGAAAAACTGAACGATACGAAGCATTGCCTGTGCCAAAGTCAAAACACCAGAACAGCTCCAGTCAAATCCAGCACCACGAAAAACTGAATGACAGAAAGCATTGCCTGTGCCAAAGTCGAAACACCAGAACAGCCCCAGTCAAATCCAGCACCATGAAAAACTGAATGATACGAAGCATTGCTTGTGCCAAGCCAAAAGACCAGAACAACTCCAAGTCCAGCGCCATCAGGTACTGGGGGGAAGCATCACGGCTGCAAGTTCCATACACCTGCCTGCATGAAGCTGAATCGAGACCCAGGTTAGAAAATCACTGATCTCATTTTTATCCAAACTGTTTTAATTTGTCTAAGTTAACTTGTATCCTTCAGAGTTGATGAAAACGAAAAGAGATGTACAAATCAAGGTCATTTAAGAAGTTTTCTGTGTGTTTGTGTACATTTGCAGATCGATTCATCAACTACAAATGTTGCTTTCAAATAATTGTTGAAAATGAATTGTACTGTTTCGAATTTGCTTTTGAAAATATCAAGTCATTAAAATTTTAGCTAATGAAGTAAATGGGCAGTATGGCACATTTTCTAGATAATTCTTAAAAAAATATCTTTTTTTAAGGCAACATAGTCAGGGGACTGTTTGACCAAGGGAAAACCCCTTGAATTTTCACGTCATGATTGGGTTCCCTTTTTTTGGTGAATTATTTGTTGTTTTCAAAGAATCTGATCTTTTAAATTTAAGAAAATGAGCAAAACATGAAAAAAAGGATCATCTTTTAAAAAAGGTTTTCGCAAAGGGAGAGGGGGGGTCATTCAATCATGGACAGAAACAAAGAGCGACGGCCATCGGTGGACTGGTTGAATCTAGGTATTTGTAAGCACAGGGTATCTGCAGCAGAGCGGAGGGAACGAGAAGGAGTGTACAGGTGAAGACATTCAGAGGTAGGAAGCTGCTGTTTTATGGAGACATTTGTAACAAGAGGGTACAGATCTTGTACTTTACTCTCTGTGGCACAGGCAACCAGTGGAGAGATCGCAAGAGAGTAGTATGCTCAGATTTTTTTCTTTTTGAGAACAAGTCGAGCAGCAGAGTTTTGAAATATGATACATCTTTTAAAAAAAGTACTGTGAATGGCCTTTTTCCTCAAATTGAGATTAAATCATTTCAGATTTGAGCTAGTAAAGCAAACTAAAATTTAAAAAAATGCGGCATGTCTTTTTAGCTGGTAAAGCGAAATTGAAATCATGTGAAATCTGTTTTGGTGATATCATGCTTGAGTGATAACTTGAAGAGCTGTGAACATTTTCCCTGTCACTGATGACTTCTTAACTGCTTTCAGGAGCTCCAGGACTGGAATCAAGTGACAAGACAGATATGACATCCACGTGTTAGTTGCCAGCACGTGACCAGGTAAGATCAAATTTAATCTATTCCTTTTCTGGCCCAAGCCAAAGCTTTGTGAGTTATTGATATGAGCTAGGTGCCAAGGTCCAGACTGAAATTATGATAGATTTTAAAATGGGTATATTGAGATTGTCTTCAACCATGACAAGCTCGTATCATATCACCCTGCACTCTAAAGGAGAAAAACCCTCTGAAGTTGGAGTATGGCTGCTTATAATTATGGTGAGGTACTCGAAAAGTGATGCAAACTTTTCATCCAGAGTGTGCTTAACAATCTGGTAGAGACATATAATATAGTGCTATATAAGGTATGCTATCTTGAGGGGGGGCACATAATCCTGAAAAATTATTACTACTTTTCACATTTGCAAGCAAAAGGCTTTGACAAACGTTAACACGGTCAGTTAAGAAGCCATCAGTGTGTGATGAAACACACAAAAACAAATGCCGGGATTGTGTGTGCAGTGCAGTGTATATGATGCGGTATACATTGATAACCACTTTCAGCAGTGCATAGGTTGCATCATAATATACATTGCAAGAGGACAGTTTCTAGAAAAAAGGTTGAGGTTTATCGCTAACGAATTATGGCATGCTGAGGAGGAATTATGGCACGCAAATATTGCCTCAGCTTTCAGAAATGGAATCGAGATTTTCATGGCAAATTCCAGGAGGGGAGGGGTGGGGGGTGTCATTCCTCAGCAAGATTTCTGAGGTTCACAGAAATGTTGCATATGCGACCTTTTTAAGCACCATTAAGGTAGCCACATTACGACTTTGGGGATGGTGTCAAACACGCCTGCAGGCTTTTTTAAAAATGTTTGCATCCACTTTTACCAGCACAAAATGGCCTCCTCTTCTAAAATGCGGAACAGGTTTTAACGTGTAGGCAATATATTTTCTGCGTGCGTTCGCACACGGGTCTCGGTTTCAGAGTATTATCCAAAGGACTT
>CM054158.1:21224549-21239549 GCA_028751875.1 Rapana venosa
TATAGCGCTATATCTTGCAAAGACAAATCAAAGCGCATGCACTCAACCCAACCTTACACAGTCATGCAATCAATGATAAATAATCAAAAGTTTACACAAACAGATATTTACAAACATGGTTTCGATGCAGGCAAAATCTATTAAATAAAATTTCGATAGTCAAATGTTTTTCAAAAGCAACCAGACACACGCACCGGCCGTTTTACTTTAGCAGGGTGATAAGACATGGGTTAGATATGAAACAGGAGGGGAAGTCTTAGGTTTGAAATAAATATGTCTTGAGGCTGGATTTAAAAATGTCATAACTAGGTTTGGCGAAGAGGAGAGGGAGCTCATTCCAGGTCGATGGACCCGAAAAAGAGAATGAGCGGCGGCCAACAGTGGTTGGTTGAATCTAGGATTCGTAGGCACAAGGTATCTGCAGTAGAGCAGAGGGAACGTGAAGGAGTTTTACAGGTTAAGACATTACATAGGTAGGGAGGTGCAGTTTTGTGGGGACATTTGTAACAGGGGTACTGATCTTATAATCTACTCTCTGGGGCACCCGGCAGCCAGTGGAGAGATCGCAAAAAGAGGGGTAATGTGCTCAGATTTTTTCCTTCTGAGAACTAGTCGAGCTGCGGAGTTTGTATCGTTGAAGGGAGTGGAAGATGATGTGGCAGACCACCCAAAAGAGAATTTTCAATAGTCCAGGACGTGAAAGAATGAGAGAAGTGACAAGTTTGGCCCGTTGCATGGGTGGACAGGTACTTTCGATTGCACTAATACGCCGTAATTGATAGTAGCACAACTGACAGGTCGTGGTGATGAATTTTTTCATAGAGGGGTGTGTTGTCGATAACGACACCTAGATACTTCACAAGTGGATAGAGGGACTGATGTATTGCCGAGTTTCTATTGAAGCTGTTGTAATGGAAAAGAGTTTGTGTTTTGGTCCCTATGAGCATGGTTCGGTTTTATCTGCTTTAGCTGTAATTTGTTCTGTGTATTTCCCGTTTTGAATATCTTCAAAGCAGCGGGCCTATTGTCAGGGAGAAGGAGATTTTCAGGAGTACAACTGCTTGAATCTGAGGGTCATCTGCGTAAAAATGATGGTTGATTTGATAACAGTTTATTATATGTGACAGTGGGGCAGTGTAAAGAGTGAAAAGAACAGGGCCTAGAACTGATCCCTGTGGGACTCCGCATTCCAGTTTGGCAGGTATTGATTGAATCTTGTTTACTGCAACTGTCTGGAATCGGTCAGTAAGGTATGAATTAAACCAGGTGAGGGCTGTGCCAGTAACACCGAACGTGTTTTGAAGACGGGAGAGAAGAAAAAAAAGGCAGGTATCCATTTACAGCTGGGTGAACTGGGGGAGTGTACTGAAGCCAAGGCACACAAAGGGTCACCCAATGTTGTGTCTACCATCCCAGTGAAGCAAATGTTTTGTCCTGGACTGCCCATGGCTGATGGTGGTGTTTGTAGATTCATGTTTTTTCTCTTCTGTGCCTTTAGGGTGTGTGGTATATTCCTCCTGTCCTTCCTCTGTGCGTGTGTGTGTTTTTGTGTGTGTGTGTGTGTGTGTGGTGTGTGAGTGTGTGGTGTGTGTGTTGTGTGTGTGTGTGTGTGTGTGTGTGTGTTGTGTGTTGTGTGTGTGTGGTTTGTGTGTGTGTGTGTGTGTGTGTGTGTGTGTGTGTGTTGTGTGTTGTGTGTGCGTGCGTATGGTGTGTGCGTTGGTGTTGTGTGTGTGTGTGGTGTGTGTGTGTGGTTGTGGTGTGTGTGTGTGTGTAAGTGTGTGTTTGTGTGTGGAATGTGTGACTGTATGTGTGTGTTCATTCTTGTATTTAATATGTTTAATTTCAGTGATATTAGGGCAAAGTGTGTGTGTTGAGTGTGTGTGTGTGTGTGTGTAAGTGTGTGTGCGTGTGTGTTTGTCTGTCTGTCTATCTGTTGTCTGTCTATGTCTGACCTTACAATTAACAGCAAAGGTCAAACTCATTGCTGTCCTGTTTGGAGGCCAAGTCAAGTGTAGCATTAAGCAATGGTGGTGCCAAATTTAGACAGAGAGAAGAGAGTATTCATTGATAGAGAGAGATGATGGGTCATCAGAAAACGATCAGCTCTTTTACTGCCCTGTCCTATGAGTGAGTTCGGCTTTGATAATCATTGCTAACCTTTTGGGTGACAAGTTTTGTTCAAGCTTTTGCTGTTGTGTTGAAGTCTGATAAATTAATCATCCTTTCTGTGGAGCTCTGTTGTAAACAAGCGCCAGGATACTTAGCTTGGTTATTGGAATGTGTCAGAAAATAACAGTGTATGTGTGATTTGTGTATCTGTGTTTTCTTTGTGTGTGTGTGTGTGTGTGTGGGGGTGTGTGGTGTTGTGTGTGTGTGTGTGTGTGTGTGTGTGTGTGTGTGTGTGTGTGTGTGTGTGTGTGTTGTGTGTGTGTATGTGTGTGAAAGTGTGTGTGTTGGGGTGATGGTGCTGTGTGTGCATGTTTGTGTGATGATATGGTATATATGCTTATATTTATTAATGCATGCATATATGTTTTTGAGAGAGAGAGACTTACAATGAAAATGGGGCAAAATGACAATGAGGAGAGAGAGAGAGAGAGAGAGAGAGAGAGAGAGAGAGAGTGTGTGTGTGTGTGTGATGCATATATGAGTATTTGTTTGTTTTATCAATATTTATACTCATAACTCCTAGTCTTATTCGTGGATGAATTTCTCTTTTTCAAATAGAAAAGTGTGCCTGTAGCAGAATAAAACTAAAATCATGTAAAACAACAACAACAACAACAACAACAACAACACCAAATGAGACAAGAGTTGAAATAACAAAAAAGTATCATCGAAGGTTTCACTGACTTTTGTACACATGTACATCTGATCACAAAAGACATAGCATGCCAGCAATTGTTTATCCACCAATCAGAAAACTCCTGTGTTCTACCCCTACCAATTACAGACATCGAGACATGGAAGTAGATAAAGTCTAGCAAACTTCCCGGTTGCAGGATTGTTGTTGACTGTGATTGGTCAAAAGAGCTATGGATGATCAAAGGCCACAATGCGAATTCTTAGAATGTAGTTCTCTCATGGGGATGCGGGGATGGGGGGGGGGGGGGGGCTGTCAGTATAAATAGCATCCCCACCTTCTCGAAATTCTGTGGGATTTTTTATTTCCTCTTTTCTGTCACTCTCTTTCTTTCTGTATTGTTCCTTTCTCTTCCTGTCACCTCCTTCTTGTCTATTTTCTAGCTTGTTTGGTCCATTCCCCCGCCTTTTTTTCCAGAAAGACTTAAAAGATAACAATTCTCTCTTACCCTAAAGTCAGGATGCGCTGGGCCTGACTTGTCAGGCGCTTAAGGGCAGCGTGAGGCATATTCGCTCATATAACGGACAACAATAGTTGCTGTCTGAGCAGAAGAAGAGGAGTGTAGCTACCTTACCTCGGGTGGAGAAAAACAGACAGCTGAACAAAGAACAAGAAAAACAAAGAATAACATAAACCAACTATAACAAAGAACAAAGTAAACAAAATTGATCTAACAATCCCAAAAATCAAATCTGATGGATGTGAGACCATCTGATATTATAAACCTATTTTTGTGCGTATTTCAAATAACAAGACATGAGAGAAGGGAAATAGAGATTAAATAAGCAGAGAGAGAGGGGGGGAGGGAGGGAGATTAATCATGGAAGAGAGGGGGAAGAACAATAACTATGGAAAATTATAATTGTGTGTACATGTATCCCTAAGAGACAGAGAGAATTGAGGAGAGACAAAGGAAGACAGAGAAAAAGAAAGAATGTGCACGCACAACTGTCTTCTCTCACGCATGAGTCTTACAGGCATTTATGTACTTAAATAATAATAGTAATAATAATAATAATAATAATAATAATAATAATAATAATAATAATAATAATAATAATAATAATAATAATAATAATAATAATAATGATGATGATGATGATGATGATGATGATGATGATGATGATGATATATGGAATTTGTATAGCGCAGAATCTTGTTAAGTGAACAAATCAAAGCACTATATAGATATTGACCATGTATATAGTTCACCACTCTGTCGCTTGCCCTATTTTATGCGACTACTATAGCATTCCATCCTGAAAACAGTATCAACAATAGTCAATCTTCCCTGCTCTAGAGCTGCATGTTTATGTTAAGTCATATCTACATTTGATAAAAAGAAAAATCTTCAAATCAAGACAGAAATCTTATAAGGTGACATCCCCCGATATGGCCTCTGTGGTCGGCAGGGCTATAAACAGCAAGATTGCATTGGATTGGAAATCATTACAGACTACTAAACAAAAGAATAAACAGCATGACTAACAGCTTTCATCTATCAAACTGGCCAAGACAATCAAAACAGATCACCCTTCCATGTGAAGTAATTACAGGTCACTAGAGATGTCTGGTGTCCACCTTCCTGTTCTGTCTGACACAGCCAGTTTGTCCTGAACTGTGTGATTGGCTTTCGGAGCTATTTTCAGACTGGTGTCTTATCTGTGCCTTTGGGGGATGTTGATGGTGTCAGGTAACTTTACCCCTCTCACTCTCTTGTGTCTGTCTGTCTGCCTGTCTGTCTGTCTGTCTTGTATCTGTGCATCTGTTTGGGATTTTTATGTTTGTGACAACTGCCTGTTGTCTTATATCAGTCTTTCTTTGTATGTTTTTAGAAGAGTAGGGGGGGGTATTATAGATTTTGTATATCATGAGGATCTTAACATACACACACACATGTATATATACATATATATATATTTTATATATATTATATATATATACATATATATATATATATAATATATATATATATATTTTATATTATATATATACATATATTTTAATATATATATTGTTTATGATTAATGCTAGTGGCCAGACACTTTCCCAACATGCCCTTCCTATGATGAAAACCTGGTCATTGCACAAAGAAATATTCCATGGCTAAATAGATTGAATAAAAAATAAACAGTGTTCCCATAACCTATGCCATGGATGGGGATGGGGAGCGAGGCATCAGAGACCTCAGCTTCTCCAGGGGCCAGCATATTGAAGGTGGCACTCATCTCCTCTCCCTTGGTGCTTTATCTTCCCTGTCCCTAAAGAGAGCAAGTGCCCATTTACAGCTGGGTGAAGTGGGGGATCTGTACTGAAGCCAAGGTGCGCAAACGGTCACCCATCCACTTGGTAACCATGCTCAATGCTACTCTTAACCTTAGCTGGGGGAAAGCGAGTGCTCTGACCACTGAGCTATCCCATCCTCAATAGATAAACACTAAATACTTAAACAAAAATCATGTCATGGGGCTTCTTTTAGAACTGAAACTGAAACATGAGGTATTCAACTGCACAGAAAAGAGGGAAAGGAGAGAGAGGTGGGCTTGAATTCAGTCACTTATACCTCAAACTTGTTCACAGCCTTAACATTTTTTAGAGTTCCTCCTAATACCAGTTATTCCTTTTTGTTAACACATATAATAAAACAAGAAATTAGACATTATATTCAGGGAAATGCTTAATTTTTATATCCACAATTGCTGCTAAAAACACCAAAGAAAAATGCCTTGCCTGCCTTATCTGTGCAAGTATCTACACCAGCTTCTCCTTCTAGACAAGAATTTGTGGCTTTAACATGGCAACACAATCAGGAAAAACGCTCCCATCTTGGAAAGCTTTTAATAAGCAAAACGTTTCTTGATCTGGAAGCAATTCAGAAAAAATACGTTCTCCCTTTGGAAGCAATTAACAAAAACGGCCTCCCATTTCCGAGACAATCCAGAAAACTGCTTCTCACTTGGGAAGCAATTAAATTTACCAGAGATTAGCGATGTCCAGGCCTGCAGGGCTGGTAAGCAGATCAGATCTTGAGCTGTGAAGGACTGAGGGAGCTATTTGTGGACTAATGTCATTAACTGTTCCCTGGGGCTATCAATAGTCACTGTTCTGGGTACACCTGTATCCTGAGGGTTGTCTGAGAGACTGATTACTGTAAAGGTACTGTGGCTTAGTGGTCAGGAATGGGTGAATAGCTTATTTCAAGACAGTGGACTTGGATTTGAGTCAAAGCTATGCAGCTGCAGTTTTTAGAAGTTGTTTTATATTTTTGTTACTACTACAAAATAAATAGAAATGAATTTGGACTGTGTTTTGAGATGAACATTGCCTTTTAGATTGTGAACGTTTGTAATCAACATCAGTAAGTATCCTATGGTGTCTCATAAACTTTCTTAAAGTTTTGGACAAAAATAGTAAACGGGTTTTACTGTGTATTAAATTTTAAACTGATTTTACAGAGAAATCCCTTATGCAAATAATGAATAAATATGAGACCACACCCTACTTCAAACCATATTATCACACCCTACTATACCATACTCTGCCTTGTCATACCTTCCTTTGCCATGCCACAACTTGCTTTACCATAGCATACTATACCATACTTTACAATACCACATTGTTCTATTCCATACTATTCCATAATTACCATACCATACCATACCATACCCTGTCATGCCACACCTTGCTTTACCATACCATACTATTCCATACCATACCATGCCATACCATACTATACCATTCTTCTATGCCATATCATACTATATGATACCCTACCATACCGTGTCATGCCATACCTTGTTTTACCATACCATATCATACTATACTATATCATACCAAACCCCATCACACCATACATACCATAACATAGCAACCTACCATATCATATCATACTATACTATACCATACCATACCACATTACCATACCACATTACTATACCACCCTACCATGCCGTAGCATACTATACCATACCATACTGTACAACATTACCATACCACCCTATCATACCATACCATACCACTCTATACCATACCATACCCTACCCAACCCAACCATACCATACCATACCCTACCTTACTACACCATACCATATCACACCATGCTTTTTTGTACAAGTCTGTCTGTCTGTCGTCTGTGATCAAGAGACACTAAAAAACATGAATACTGTATAAAACTCAGAGGGGGGGGTTGGCAGAGATCCTTGCCAGAGAGAACCTTGAGTCTCAGAAGTCAGCCAGTACACTTTGCCCTCAAAGCCCGGAAGGCCACCTGCAGTCATCAGCCAATCAAGAGAGGCGTTTCTCCTTCCTGTCCAATTAGGAGTGGCGAGACAAGAAGATGGAGCACTTCCGCTCATGGCCTTCTGGTTGAATGACTGGGACTAGGCGAGAGGCTGATTTGTGGGGGCCTTCCTTGCCTATGGTAGCCTGAACTGTCAATAGTAGGGTTTTTTTCTTTTCAGTTTGGTTTTATTCATTTTCTTTCATTTTTATTTTAGTCCACTTTGATCTTTTTTGAAATTTTTAAATTTCGTTCTCTTTATGTTGTTTCATTCTTTATCATATTTGTTTTACTTCATTTTATTGTTATAGTTTTATATTTTATATTAAGTTAGTGGTTAGACCACTCGCTTTCCCTCAGCTAAGGTTAAGCAGCATCGAGCATGGTTACCACTTGGATAGGTGACCGTTTGGGCGCCTTGGCTTCAGTACAGTCCGCCAGTTCACCCAACTGTAAATGGGTACCTGCCTCTTTAGGGTCAGGGAAGGTAAAGCTGTGAGGGAGAGGAGATGAGCGCTGCCCTCAATATGCTGGCCCCTTGAGAAGCTGAGGTCTCTGATGCCTCACTCCCCTGAAACCACATAAGTTATGGGACACCTTTACCTTTATTTTATGAAAAGTTTTTATTTCATTTCTGGGTTGTTGTTGTTTTTCATTTAGGTTCTCTGATTTTGTCAAGGTTGATATATCAACAAGCTCTGCCTTTTTCAAGCAAATCTGATGATTGTTTTTCCTATGAACTTCTTAAAGAGCTGCCCTGAAGTTGGAATGTGTAGGCTGAGGCCAGCAGGCAGACCTCCTGCAGAGTTACAAACGCAGGAGAAGGACTGCGTTCCATCCAATATGAAGGAAGCTGAAGAGGAGGAAATAAAATGTCAATGTTATACACCAAGTCTGTTTGTCAGGGTAGGACTTGATGAAATTCCACTTCTATTCTTCCCCCATCTCAAACCTTACACACTGAGATGTGTTCCTTTCTCTCAGTCTTTCTGGCTGGCTGGCTCTCTCTCTCTCTCTCTCTCTCTCTCTCTCTCTCTCTCTCTCTCTCTCTCTCTCTCCTCTCTCTCTCTCTCTCTCTCTCTCTCTCTCTCTCCCTGTGTATACATGTGTGTACGTGCACACACAAACGTGTGTGTGTGTGTGTGTTTGTTTGTTTGTGTGTGTTCCAGTTTCTAACTGTGGGCTACTCCCTTTCACTGGAAGCATTGATGACGCTATTAAAAGCTACTACATCAATGCCAAATTTCTTGTTAAGAGCGAGGTGAAGTATGACCTTTGTGTACGGGCCACAAGAGACCACAGCTTTTTTTCAGTGTGGCTTCGTATTGCGTCACGAGTGATGTCATAACCGATACTACGTCATGGTGGGAGTTTTGAAAAAAAGTCAAAGGTCATTGTGGATTTATTTTAAGATATTTAAAGCAGAATAGGTTGTAATTATAGTTTACAATAGAGAAAAATATGTATTTGTATAACTAACACACACGCCCGCATGCGCAGGAGGAGGGCGCACACATACACACACCCACGTGCACACAGCACACAAACAAACAAACACACACACATAGAAAAAAAAAATGTGCACACTGATTCTGAAAATTTGGAGACAGCATACAGCCAATATTAAGTAACTCAGTACCACCATAATAATTATTGTATTTTTGTAGCTCAGGGATGCAGGGTATGTACTATAAATACAATTCCTGAAGCCCCCACCCCACACCATCCCATCCCTACTCTGTGTTAATCCATGCTCCAATCATAGGACCAGTTCAAAGTCTGATTTTATTCCAAAGAGACTGAGGCCCAATAAGGGTTGCATCAGTTTCATATCACATTTATCTCCCCTTCCAGCATCCTCTACTCTGTTTTAATCCATGCTCCAATCATAGGACGAGTTTTTCTTTGTCATATTATACCCTGCTTATGTTCTTATTCCAAAGAGACTGAGGCCCAATAAGGGTTGCACATGTTTAATATTACACTTATCTCCTCTTTCACTACCTCCTGCTCAGTTGCAAGCTATGCCATGGGACATGTTTTTCTTTGCCATATTATACCAGATTAAGTTCAGATTATATTAACCCACGTCAACTAGGGGCTACACCAGTTTGATATTTCATTAATCTCTCTTTTTTTTTGGAAAAAAATCTGTGTTTGATTATTTCCCTCGAAAATTTGTTGGTTTTTTCTTGTTATGCATTAAACTATTAATTGCCTGTGTGAGAAAATAGCATGGTGTTGGACTCAGTGATTTATGGAGAAAATAAAGAAACTAACAACAACCAAAAACAAACGAACTAAATACACAAACAAGTAAAAAAATATGTTTTAAAATAGTAATAAACCAAATACACAAGCAAAACAAACATGCAAGATCGATTCTATCACCACTCCCTTCACTAAACACATGATAAACGAACAATAAACTTACGGTCATATATACAAAATGCAGAGATGTGATCAGTGGTCAGAGCACTCGCTCTCCCCAAGCTAAGGTTAAGCAGCGTTGTGCTTGACTACCAAAGTGGATGGGTGACTATTCGCACGCCTTGGTTTCAGTACGGTCCCCTTGCTCACCCTGATGAAAATGGGTACCTGCCCTCTTTTAGGAGCACAGAAGGTTAAGCAACCAGGGAGATGAGATCGGAGATGGGCACCGCCCTCAAGATGCTGGTCCCTGGAGAAGCTGAGGTCTCTGACACCTCACTCCCCAACCAACGTTAAAGGTTACATGGGAACACCTTTATCTTTTGCACAAAGTGTGCTTCTTTAAATAATAAAAAACTATAGGTAGGGGAGTATGACAGGGAAGGGGTCAGTGCGCCCTCTCTGTCTCTCTCTGTCTCTGTCTCTCTGTGTGTCTCTGTGTCTGTGTGTCTCTCTCTCTCTCTCTCTCTCTCTCTCTCTCTCTCATCTCTCTCTCTCTCTCCTCTCTCTCTCTCTCTCTCTCTCTCTCTCTCTCTCTCTCTCTCTCTCTGTGGGGAACTTACCCTTTCACTTGTAACATCAATGATGTTATCAAAGGTTGCCATATCACCGCCAACTTTTCCGAATAGGAGCGAGTTGATCTATGGCCTGTATTTATGGACCACAGGGGACCACTGCCTTTTTCTGTTTGTGTTGCGTCATAAGTGATGTCATAATCGAAAGTACGTCATCGTGGGGGGCTTTGAAAAAGTCAGGGGTCACTGTGGTCTTTTTTTGATTGAGTTTAGCATAGCTCTCTCTCTCTCTCTCTCTCTCTCTCTCTCTCTCTCTCTCTCTCTCTCTCTCTCTCTCTCGCTCTCTCTCTCTCTCTCTCAGATTTCCACAAGAAAGGAACATGTATTACTAGACCGTGAGTGCAGGCATGGGTGCTTGAACATGCATGCGCACGCGCACAAGCATTCATGCATGCACATGCAACTACACACACACACACACACACACACACACACACACACGTGCTAATATTCTCATGCATCCTTTATAATGTTCTCTCTACTCCCTGGGGACGGGATAGCTCAGTGGTCGGAGCACTCACTTTCCCCCAGCCAATGTTAAGCAGCGTCGAGCATGGTTACCAGTTGGATGGGTGACCGTTTGCGCGCCTTGGCTTCAGTACAGTTCCCCCAGTTCACCCAGCTGTAAATGGGTACCTGCCCTCTTTAGGGTCAGGGAAGGTAAAGCAGCGAGGGAGAGGAGATGGGCGCCGCCCTCAATATGCTGGCCCCTTGAGAAGTGAGGTCTCTGACGCCTCGCTCCCCTACGACCTTATAGGTTATGGGACACCTTTACCTTTACCTTTACCTCTACTCCCCCCCCCCCCACCAAGAAATCCTTGGATGAGACTATAAACCGAGGTCACACACACACGCAGAACATCTTGGCACACGTTAAAACCCGTTCCGCTTTTTGTAAGAGTAGGCCATTGTGTGCCGTGGGAACGGATGACAAAATCGACAAAACGGCATTCACACGGGTCTGAATGTTAAAAACAAAAAGCACATGAGCGCTTAGTCCATTATCCTCGAAATAAAAGAATAAATAAATAAATAAATGCAAATGACGCAAATCTGGAGACAGCAGCTCTCTCTCTCTCTCTCTCTCTCTCTCTCTCTCTCTCTCTCTCTCTCTCTCTCTCTCTCTCTCTCTCTCTCTCTCTCTTCATTTGAAACAGAAATTATGCTAGTAGGCAGTTAGCCTTTATCAATGCTAAATTTTCTTGAGAGGAAGGAGGTCATTTGGGGTCCGTTTTTATGGACCAAGTGGGGGGGGGGGGGCTACTATTTCTTTTTTTCTTTTTTTAGTTGGATGATATTATGTCACAGGTGGTGTCATATTCAAAATTACGTCAACGTGGTATTTATTTTTAAAGAAAAAAGTTCAGATGATCATGACATAATTTTATTCATTTCGTAGATAATATTGTTGTTCTTACATTATATTTTGTTTTTGCTGCTGTCATCACAGTCGTGTTGTTATCGGTGGTGGTGGTGGTGGTGGTGGTGTTGATGGTGGTGGTGGTGATGGTGTTGGTGGGGGTGGTGGTGGTGGTGGTGGTCATGATGATGATGATGATGATGATGATGATGATGATGATGATGATGATGATGATGATGATGATGATTTGCTGAAAAGGGTAGATTATATTCAGCAATCTAACTTCATGTTAAACTGTACCAAAGAGAAAACAAATCCAAAAACAGGATTCATAAGAGTGTATGAGCACTCTAAAATTGTCCTCAAATGTGTGTGTGTGTGTGTATATGTGCGTGTGCGTGTGTGTGCGTGTGTGTGTACGTGTGTGTGTGTGTGTTTGTGTGCGTGTGTGTGTGTGTGCTTGTGTGTGTGCGTGTGTGTGCGTGTGTGCGTGCGTGTGCGTGCGTGTGTGTGTGTGTGTGTGTGTGTGTGTGTGTGTGTGTGTGTGTGTGTGTGTGTGTGTGTGTGTGTGTGTGTGTGTGTGTGTGTGTGTGTGTGTGTGTGTGTGTGCAGGCTCCCACTCAGGCACATAGTATGTACACACCAGCCCATGACTGTGTGCGGGCACAAATGTGTCTGAAGACTTAAGGAGCAATGGATCATGATTTCTGTGCCACTTGGAAAAAGAAATTAACTTGCTTCGTGTTATCTGCAACCCTAAAACAAAAACAGCAACACTGAAGATAATATCCACAATAACAACAACAACAATAAATCCTAACTGTAACTATGAGCGCCCGCGCACGCCCACTCTACCGCCTGATGTTATCTACGACAGTAAAACAAAAGCAACAACAGCAACAATGATGACAATATCCACAATAACAACAACAACAACAACGACAACAACAATTAATGTAAGAACAATAGCGTTATCAATATCTACAAAAACCTAATTTAAGTCACGATCATCTTTTTAGTTTGTTTTTACCCCCTCTCAGTGACGTAATATTGACTATAACACCACCTGTAAGAACAATAACATTATCGATATTTCTTTTTTAAACGTCGAAAATCGCGATCATCTTTCTTCCCTTCAGAAACAAACCCACCCACCCTCTCAATGACGTAATATTGAAGTGACACCACTTGTAAGAACAATAACATTATCGATATTTCTTTTTTAAACGTCGAAAATCGCGATCATCTTTCTTCCCTTCAAAAGCAAACCCACCCACCCTCTCAATGACGTAATATTGAATATGACACCACTTGTAAGAACAATAACATTATCGATCTTTCTTTTTTTTTTAATCGAAAATCGTGATCATTTTTTTTCCCTTCAAAAACAAACCCATCCACCCTCTCAACGACGTAATATTGAATATGACACCACCTGTAAGAACAAAACATTATTGATTTTTTTTTTTAATCGAAAATCGCGAACATTGTTTTTCCTTCAAAAACAAAAACCCACCCACCCACCCTCTCAATGACGTAATATTGAATATGACACCACTTGTGAGAACAATAACATTATCGATATTTCTTTTTTTTTAATCGAAAATCGCGATTATCTTTTTTTCCTTTGAAAACAAACCCACCCACCCTCTCACTGACGTAATATTGAATATGACACCACTTGTAAGAACAATAACATTATTGATATTTCTTTTTAAAAAATCGAAAATCGCGATCACTTTTTTTTCCTTCAAAAACAAACCCACCTACCCTCTCAATGACGTAATATTGAATATAGCACCACTTGTAAGAACAATAACATTATCGATATTTCTTTTTTTTTAAATCGAAAATCGCGATCATTTTTTTCCTTCAAAAACAAAAACCCACCCACCCACCCTCTCAATGACGTAATATTGAATATGACACCACTTGTGATAACAATAACATTATTGATATTTCTTTTTTTTTAAATCGAAATCGCGATCATCTTTTTTTCCTTCAAAAACAAACCCACCCACCCTCTCAATGACGTAATATTGAATATGACACCACTTGTAAGAACAATAACATTATCGATATTTCTTTTTTTTCACCTTCTAAGTGTTGTTCCGTGTGTGTGTGTGTGTGTGTGTGTGTGTGTGTGTGTGTGTGTGTGTGTGTGTGTGTGTGTGGTGTGTGTGTGTGTGTGTGCGTGTGTGGTGTGCGTGTGTGTGTGTGTGCGTGCGTGTGCGTGCGTAGTGCGCGGCATGGATTTGAAATCTGTTGCTCATTATGTTTAAGAGTTGCATGCCTGTAAATGATTGAGTGCAAGCGCTTCGATTTGTTTGTTTTTTGCAAGATTCAGCGCTATATAAATTCCATATATTATTATTATTATTAAATCGAAAATAGCGATTTTTTTTTCTTTAAAAACAAAACCCACCCACCCACCCTCGCAATGACGTAATATTGAACGTGACACCACTTGTGACGCAAACCACAGCCAAACAGACCCCACCAGAAAAGGAAGACAATGGCCCCCCTGTGGCCCATAGGAAGAGGTCATAGATCACATCAGTCTCTGCCAGACACTTTGGCATTGACGTAGCAGCTTTTAATAGCGTCATCAAATGTTTCAAATGATGGCATAACCGAGAGAGAGAGAGAGAGAGAGCGAGAAAGAGCGAGAGAGAGAGCGAGAGAGAGAGAGAGAGAGAGAGGAAAGAGAGAGAGAGAGAGTGAGCGAGAGAGAGAGAGAGAGAGCGAGAGTGAGAGAGAGAGAGAGAGAGGAGAGAGAGCAAGAGAGAGAGAACGAGAGAGTCAAAGTCAAGTCAAGTCAAAGTCAAATAATTTAATGAACCAGGCCATCTGCCCATGTCAAAGGGAACAGTGGGACGGGGATGATGCCATGCTTAGATCCTTCTCTCCCGAAAACACCAGTGCAACACCAACAGTTGTGAAACAGAGCCCATTGCCTGCATATATTCCAGAAAGCCAATCACACTGAACTTGTGGTAGTACCCCCGGCAAAAAATATTTATGAAAACTAATGATTATCAATAACACCATGTTACGAAAACATTTTTTTTTTCCACACTAGGTGCAGGACAAAACCCAAACACGAACCGTTCATAGTCACGTTGTCTCCACCATCGCAACTGACCTTAAATCAAGTGCACTTTTGATATAAAACATGACTGACTTTGCATGTGTTGTGCTTGAGAGCAGCATCACCAGTTTGAAAGAAGATGGTTGATTATAAAAATTTGTTAGGTATAAACTGATCCCGTAGCAGTTTGTATCTTGGGCATGTAAACATGAAATGTATTTCAGATTCATAGATATTCTGGCAGAAAGGACAGTCAGAACACATTGGTGCCTTATTGTAACGGTTCGTGTGACATCTTAATGGTGAAACGCCAAGGCGCATTCTAGTTAAATACTTCCTCACAGCACTGTTTTGAACGATTGATAGATAATCAGAAAGACATAGATTTTGTTTCAATAAGGA
>CM054158.1:21244549-21249549 GCA_028751875.1 Rapana venosa
AGAGAGAGAGAGAGACAATGACAATGACAATGACAATGACAAATTCTTTTATTTCGAGGATAATGAATAAGCACTCATTTGCTCTTTTGCATCCAGTCCCCGCCCGTAGGGATACATCTTAATAATAACAGAGAGAGAGAGAGAGTGAGAGAGAGAGAGAATAAAATCCTTATTTTTCTTCTAGGTGGTATATGAGATAATTATTATGCTTATTGTCTATTTATGTACCTCTTATTTATTAAAGACATAATTATGTGCACAAAAAATAAATACTCACTTTTATATCACACAAGCACATGCGCGTGAATGTATCATACTCACATAATTATATGTCGCATTTATAAGTAACCTGAGTCAGCGTGAATAAACACACACACACACACACACACACACACACACACACACAGCAGAAGAGACAGAGACACAGAGAGAGAACACTCACACCTCACACCTCTCTCCTCTAATTTCCTTAGCTTTCACCCCCCCTCTCCCCTCCCCCTCTCCCCACCCCTACCCCATCCCCACCGTTTCTCTGCATTGTTTTTTTTTTGGGGGGGGTTGTTCCTAGGCAAGGCCTCCCAGGCTCACCAGTCGTGAGTGTTTGAGCCTGGAACCATGTTTACTCACCGTTAAGGTAGCCATATTTATTTCGACTTAGGGAGGATAACAGTTTAGTTTCACTACTCTGTAAACATAGCCTTCAATCTTAGCGTTCATTTTGTAAAAAATTTGAGAGGGCTTGGACGGGACTAAACCTTGCGTGTTTATTTTGTTCTTTGGTGTTTTTTTTACTTTTTGTGTAGTTTGGCTGCAATCCTACATACTCTCCCTCCGCCCCACCCCTCCAAAAAATATCACAGAAAGGTCGTTCTAACCTACAAAAGGGAAGAGGCAAAAAGGACCTAGTGACGTACGGATGGAAGAGGTTATCAATCACCACACAGTTATTGCTGGTTAGAGGCTGAAAAGACAGCTGACCCTAAGGCTCAATAAACCACACACACACACACATTCACACGCACACACACGATCCCGCACGCAAGCAGGCACACATGCATGCACACACCTGCAGGGGCGCAGGCACAAACACACATATACACACGCAGGCACAGAGAGAGAGAGAGAGAGAGAGAGAGAGAGAGAGAGAGAGAGAGAGAGAGAGAGAGAGAGAGCACAAACACAAAGAAATACACACATATACACACACCACACCATACCACAATAACTACTACACACACACAAATACACACACATACACACACCACCACCACCGCCACCACCACCACACTACCACACAACACTGGGTGCCGGTGGGAACAGATGACAGAATTTACAAAAATGCATACACACTGGGACTGGATGTAAAAAAGCACATTAGTTCTTATTCCATTATCCTCGATATAAAAGAATTTTTAGAATTGAAATAAAAAAATAAAATTTAAAAAAACACCACACTACTACTACTACCACACACACACACACACACACACACACACAGCAATGGCTTCCTCTTCTGTTCTTTCTCACTGAAGATTATCCCTGAACTGACAGCCAATCTTTCTCCAAGGGTAAAAAAAAATACATATTTTCCTCTATGTTGAATTTGACTGGATTTCTCTGGATTTTTTTTAGTTCTGCCTGAAAATTCTGTGTTGGGAATGTTTTCTTCTTTTCATAATACTACCTCTCTTTACGGTTATGAATTGAATACCACTTTCAGTCACGGCAGATTTTTCAGCATGAAATTTGGGCTGCTCTTCTCAAGGAGAGTGCATCGCCATAAGAGCAACTCCACCCTTTCTTTAAATTAACTTTCCTGTTTGTAAGTCTATTTTTTTCCTTATCAGAGTGGCTTTTTCCTTTTTTCCCTTCTTTTTTTTCTTTATCAGAGTGGCTTTATTTAACCAGGGACAATTCTCTTGTTGCCCTGGGTTCTTTTTATTTATTTTATTTTATTTATTCTTTTATATCGAGGATAATGGAATAAGCACCCATGTGCTTTTTTACATCCAGTCCCCGTGTGTATGCGGTTATGTAAATTTTGTCATCTGTTTCCACTGGCATACAATGGCCTACTCTTCCGAAAAGGGGAACAGGATTTAACTGTGCACAAGATGTTCTGCATGCGTTCAAACACGGGCCTCGGTTTATAGTCTCATCTGAAGGACTTTTACATGCCCTAACTGCGTGTGCAACATGGAAGTTGGTCTCATTTGAAAGACTGGCACCCAGACCATCCCTCAAGGTATGGTGGGTGGAAGAAAAGATTTTGCACAGATGGGGATCCAACGGGTATATCTTGCTTTCTAGGCAGGTGGTTACCTTTAGACCACTGATCTGGTGGTAAAGGATGGAGGGAGGGTCTAATTTTTTTTTGTCTATTGTGTCTTTTGTGTAAGTGTATGTGTGTGTAGTGGTAAAGGAGGGAGGGGGGGGTCTGATTTTTTTGTCTATTGTGTCTTTTGTGTAAGTGTGTGTGTTGTGTTGTGTGTGTGTTACTCTAAACCAGTGGGACCATGTGCTTACAGACTTATGCAGGTCATTCCAGTTGAAAATCGGAAAGAGTGGGGAGGTACCTCGCAACTGCCTTGGCAAAATTGGTGATTAATTACCAGCTATACCCCCAAAGTCAGAATACGGCTACTTCAATGTGGGGGAGGGGGGCAGGGGAGTGGTAAAAGGTCACATACACAAAAATCTTACTATTGGTGAACCTCGGAGCCAAGGAATGAGAAAAACAAAAACAAAGAAAAGAATCAAAGCTCACGGCCTTGGAATCAACCACAAACCCTTCTTAACCACTAGTCCACAGTGACTGCTCAGAAAATCAGTCTCTCAGACAACCCTCAGGTTACAGGTGTACCCAGCACAGTGACTATTGATAGCCCCAGGGAACAGTTAATGACATTAGTCCACAAATAGCCCCTCAGTCCTTCACAGCTCAAGATCTGATCTGCTTACCAGCCCTGCAGGCCTGGACATCACTAATCTCTGGTGAATTTAATTGCTTCCCAAGTGAGAAGCAGTGTTCTGGATTGTCTCGGAAATGGGAGGCTGCTTTTGTTAATTTCTTCTAAAGTGACGAGTGGTTTTCCTAATGGCTTCCAAAGATGGAAGTGAGGGTTTTTTGGTTAATAGCTTCCAAAGCTAGAAAGATTTTTCTTAATTGCTTTCAAAGATAAAATATTTTTCCATTGTTTACAACACTAGAAAAAAAGCTGTAATTGTTTCTAAAGCTAGAAAAAATTTCTAATTGCTTACAAAGCTAGAAAGATGTTTCTAATTGCTTTCAAATCTAGAGATATTTTTTTCTAATTGCTTCCAAAGCTAGTGATACTTTTTTCTAATTGCTTCCAAAGCTAGTGATACTTTTTTCTAATTGCTTCAAAAGCTAGAACAGATTTTCCTAATTGCTTTTAAAGCTAGAAATGTTTTTCTTAATTGCCTTCGAAGATAGAAAGATTTTTCCAATTGTTTTCAACACTAGAAAGGATTTGTATTGCTTCCAAAGCTGTCTAGGCAGGAGTTTTCTTAATCACATTCAAAGCCACAAGAGTTTTTCTTAATTGCTCCTAAAGCAGTGTTTTTCTTAATTGTTTTTAAAGCTAAACAAGTTTTTCTTGCTTCCTTTCAAATCTAGAAAGGGTTTATCTTAATCGATTTCAAAGCTTGAAGGGTTGTTCCTAACTGCCTTTAAAGCTAGGATGGCTTTTCTTAACTGCTTCCAAAGTGAAAAATGTTTGTGTGTGTGTGTGTTTGTGTGTGTGTGTGTGTGTGTGTTTGTGTGTGTGTGTGTGTGTGTGTGTGTGTGTGTGTGTGTGTGTGTGTGTGTGTGTGTGTGTGTGTGTGTGTGTGTGCATGTGCTCCCATGTGTGAATCTGTGTGTGAGTATGAGTGCATGTGTGTGTTAACATGTATGTATACGTGTATCTGCCTGTCTGCCTGATCTGTCTGCGTGTGTGTGTGTGTGTGTGTGTGTGTGTGTTGTGTGTGTGTGTGTGTGTGTGTGTGTGTGTGTGTGTGTGTGTGTGTGTGTGTGTGTGTGTGTGTGTGTGTGTGTGTGTGTGTGTGTGTGTCTGTCTGTCTGTCTGTCTGTATGCCTGTGTCTGAGTTTACCACAAACAATCAAGGTCAAATTCAGTACTGTCTGTTTGAGGCCAAGTCACGGGTAACATTGAGCCTGATTAGACAGAGAGAAGAGAGTGTAGAGAGACTGGGGTCATCAGAAAAGGATCAAGTCTGTTACTGTTCTGTCCACGTATAGGTTCAGCTTTGATACCATGGTTAACCTTTTGGCTGAAAGCTTTGTCCAAACCTTGCTACTTTACTGAAAGTCTGTTTCAACGGGTTGTACTACCTACTTTTCTGTCTTGTGTTCTGTTGTCAACAAGTGAAGGATACTAAGTTGTTATAAACCAGCTTGAATTAACATTATATAGATATATGTATCTTTATGTAATAGGTATGAGGACATATATGTATTTTTTATTTATTCTTTGATATCGAGGATAATGGAATAAGCACTCATGTGCTTTTTTACATCCAGTCCCCGTGTGTATGTGGTTTTGTATATTCTGTCATCTGTTTCCACCGGTACATAATGGCCTACTCTTACAAAAAGCGGAACAGGATTTAATGTGTGCACAAGATGTTCTGCGTGGGTTCCCACACGGGGCCTGGTTTATAGTCTCATCCAAAAAAAGACATACATAAGAAATTAAGAAATGTTTAAGCCATATTTATCACTAGTTTAAGAATTTTGGTCATCAATTTTCTGAAGATAATGGAGATAACTTTAATGTACTTGTATGTTTTGGAGGGATGAAGGTGATTCATGCATACATACATGCACACTGGCATTTTTGCAGTGAGCTTGCATGCATGCATGCACCCAGGCACACACGCACGCACACACACTCACACACACATGAGTGCCTGCGCCTGTGCGCACACGCAGATTTTATTTTTTGTTTTTGATCTACATAAGAGGTTTTTTTCCT
>CM054158.1:21254549-21269549 GCA_028751875.1 Rapana venosa
AGACAAGACAAGACAAGACAAGACAATATCAAGTTCAGCAACAAACTTATGCAGAGAACAAACCCGAAGTGGCAAATTGCAGCCAATTTTCAGATCAAGACCCCGGCACTGCACGTGGCCCTCCCTTCACCACAAGTACGTATTACTTACTACACCACACCACAGCAACAACATAGCTGCTGCTGCTACTATTGCTGCTGCTGCTGCTACTATTGCTGCTGCTGCTGCTGCTGCTGCTGCTACTACTACTACTGCTGCTGCTGCTGCTGCTGCTGCTGCTGCTGCTACTGCTGCTGCTGCTGCTGCTGCTGCTGCTGCTTCGTCTTCTTCTTCTTCCATTGGAAGGACGGTGGCAGGATGGTTAAGACGTTTGCCTGCCAACAAGTAAATCGTGAGGTTCTGGGTTCGATTCCCAGCCTCGCCCTTTCTTCCCAGTTTGACCAAAAAATCGAACTGAATGTCAAAGTCCTTCGGATGAGACTATAAACCGAGGCCCCGTGTGCGAACGCATGCAGCACATCTTGCGCACACGTTAAATCCTGTTCCGCTGTTCGAAAGAGTAGGTCATTGTGTGCCGGTGGGAACAGATGACAAAATTAAAAAACCGCATACACACGCATACATTTAAAAAAAGCGCTTTGATTTGTAGCTTTACAAGATTCAGCGCTATATAAATTCCATACATTATTATTATTATTATTATTATTATTCGTCTTCTTCGTCTTCTTCTTTCTTCTTCTTCTTCTTCTTCTTCTTCTTCTTTGCATTCTTCTTCTTCTTCTTCTTCTTTGCCTTCTTCGTCTTCTTTGCATTCTTCTTCTTCTTCTTTTTCTTTGCATTCTTCTTCTTTGCATTCTTCTTCTTCTTCCTCCTCTTCTTCTTCCTCTTCTTCTTCGTTTCCTCCTCCTCCTCCTCCTTCTAAGTGGGTTGTATAAGGGAAAGCTGTGGAGGCAGATGAAAAGAGGTGGAGGAAGAGTGAAGTAATAGATTTTTACCCGATCGATACTACACCGAATCCCCCTTCCCCTACCCCTCCGCCCCCCCCCCCCCCCCCCAGCCCCAAGGCTCAACGTGCTATGTCACAATTGTGACATTATGACATAGCATGTTACCTCCTCAATATAAAAAAAAACAACAACAAACAAACAAAAACAGAATGCAGCTTAATTTGTATTAACACACATTTCAATCATTTGTACCTCCTCATCACTTTAAAAGTTTCATTTCTATTTTGTGCATTACAATACAATTGTGACATAGCCCGCTGATAGAACATAGCGCGTGAGAAAAGTGTCCATAGTGGGAACGAGTAGTTTTTCGCCACATTGAAGCGCTTATGTTCGGGGAACAAACTGCGTCATGCCTAAACCGTAACTTTTCTTGGTTGCTTCCCTTAGACCGTGCCACAGCTTATCGCGCGCATGCGTGCGTGCGTGCGTGCTTGTGTGTGTGTGCGTGTGTGTGTGTGTGTGTGTGTGTTGTGTGTGTGTGTGTGTGTGTGTGTGTGTGTGTGTGTTGTGTGTGGGCATGCGCGCGCGCGCATAAGTGTGTGTGTGTGTGTGAGAGAGAGAGAGAGAGAGAGAGAGAGAGTGAGAGTGAGTGAGTGATATGATGATGATGATGATGATGATGATGATGATGATGATGATGATGATGATGTTGAGGAGGAGGAGGAGGAGGATATAATACTAATAATGATACTACTACTACTACTACTACTACTACTACTACTACCACTACTACTACTACTACCACTACTACTACTACTCCTACTACTACTACCACTACTACTAACAGTAATAATCATAATCATCTTAATCATAGTAATGATGATGATGATGATGATGATGATGATGATGATGATGATGATGATGATGATGATGATGATGATGACGACGACGACGACGACGACGACGATGAGATGATGATGATGATGATGATGTGGAGTATGACTGAGCAGTTACTCTGACCCGTTGACAGAAATACATCAATGAATCACTGACAACAATCATATACCAATGGTACAACAGTAGTGCATCGTTGAAAACTGACAATATACTCGAATCTCAAAACCCGATTTTAAATTGTCAAAGGCCAACAGCCCCATACAGTAGGGGGCCGGATATTAACAATATACATCAATAGTAAAAGCATAGCAGTACATCATTGAAAATCGACAATGTATACTAATGGTAAAAACATAGCAGTACATCACTGAATCATTGACAATGTACACCAATAGTAAAATCAGAGTAGTACATCACTGACGTTGACATTATACTATCTATCTGTCCCGTAGTCTGACGACCCGTGGGGGCACCCTCAAAGACTCAACAACCAGTTCCCTCCATTCCTACATTATACACCAATGGTATAAACAGAGTATATCATTGCATTATTGACAATAAGCACCAATAGAAAAAGCATAGCAGTACATCATTGAATTATTGACAATAAGCACCAATGGAAAAAGCATAGCAGTACATCGTTGCATTATTGACAATAAGCACCAATGGAAAAAGCATAGCAGTACATCATTGAATTATTGACAATAAGCACCAATGGAAAAAGCATAGCAGTACATCATTGCATTATTGACAATAAGCACCAATGGAAAAAGCATAGCAGTGCATCATTGAATTATTGACAATAAGCATCAATGGAAAAAGCATAGCAGTACATCAATAAAATTATTGACAATACACATCAATGATAAAAACAAACTAGTACATAACTGACATTGGCAATGTAAAAAAGTTTGCTTTTTTTAAACAGAATGCATCACTCAAGTATTGACATGATACAAACATTTTTTAGAAACATACTACATCACTAAAGTATTGACAATTATTGATAATCGTAAAGCAGTGTATTCACTAAAGTATTGACGATGTGCGACAGTAGTAAAAGCATAGCAGAATATCATTAGCCCTTGACAACAGTGTAACAATGATTTTTTTTTAATTTAATCCAGCACCAAGTCATTGACCTTTTGCCTATAGATTCATGGTTTTAAACTACATGACAGCCTGTAACTGAAGTGTTGACAGGGATACATTGGTGGTAAAACCAGAACAATACGTGAGTAAAACTATTTACCATAATGTTGGTGCTAAACACACAACAATGCGTCACTAAACTGTACTTAGTACGAAAACAAACATAGCAGTACATCGCCAAACAGTCATCAGGATCATCAACAGGAGCAGCAGCAGCAGCCACGTGACCGAGATGGTCAGGGGGGGAAATCAGCAGATGTGCATGTCAATGATTGAAAGGTTGGGACCGCTTAGTATTCAGAGCCCTTGCTCTCCTCAAGGCAAGCTTTAGCAGCATTGGGCATGATCACCTCGCGGATGGGTGGCTGTTCATGAGCCTTGGCTTCAGTACAGTCCTCCAGTTCACCCCGCTGAAAATGGGTACCTTCCCTCTGTGAACACAGGGAAGGTAAAACAATGCGGGAGAAATGGGTGCCAACCCCAAGATGCTGGCCCATAAAGAAGGTGAGACCTCTGACACCTTGCTCCCCCAACGACTGCATGTGTTATGGGACACCTTTGACATTCCTGAACTGTCTATTGTGCTAAAAGACACATGAGTGTCTCAATAAGCTATACCTAAAGCTTTAAAAAAAAAAAAAAAAAAAGCATAGCAGAATATCATTAAACTGTAAGTAAGGGTGTCCTATTACCTATGTGGTCGTTGAGGAGCGTGGTGTCAGAGATCTCAACTTCTCTTTAGGCCAGAATCTAGAGATCGGCATTGTCTCCTCTCCTTCACTGCTTTACCTTCCCTGTCATTTAAGACAGCACGTAGCCATTTACAGCTGAGTGAACTTGGAGGGCTGCACTGAAGCCAAGGTTCACCAATGGTCACTCATCCGTGAGGCAACCAGGCTAACGCTGCTTAACCTTAGGACAGGGAGAGCAAGTGCTCTGAATACTGAGCTATCCCGTCCCATAAACTATACGTGTAAAAACCATAAATTTAAAATAAAACAGAGCAGTACGTTACTAAAACTGTAACCCAATGCTAAAAACAGAACAATTAGTCAGTAAAATATCCCTAGAACTTTTTTTTAAACCACTACAATTTATCACAAAACTATACCTAGCTTTAAAAACAACAACAACAACAACAATGACAGAGCAGTAGGTAGCCAAACTGTAAGCAACATGACTTAATGCGTAAACCCGTCCCTCAGCTGTTGACAACAATACATTAGCAGCCAAAACCCAGAGCAAGAGAGGCTGACGACAAGTGCTGATGACAAGCAGGACATACGTCACTCCAATCCAGGGGCAGATTAGCCCTGCATCACTCGTCTTCACTGACAGACAAAGGGGAGAGAAGTCGTCCCTTGTCCAGAGCGTTCTCTACAACATTCGTCACTGTCATCTTGATTTCGACGTCTTTGTTCTTCACTTCCTTCCCTACCTGCCTCCCCCCTTCCCCCCCCCCCCCTCCTCTCTCTCTGTGTCTCTGTCTCTGTCTCTCTCGCTGTCTCTCTGTCTCTGTCTCTGTCTCTCTCTGTCTCTGTCTCTGTCTCTCTCTGTCTCTCTCTGTCTCTCTCTCTCTCTCTCTCTCTCTCTCTCTCTCTCTCATCTCTCTCTCTCCTCTCTCTCTCTTCTCTCTCTGTTCAAGTCTCATTCTCCTAAACCCTTCCTCTCTCTCCTCCCCTTTTCCCCTCTCTCTCTCTCACTCCCCCATTCATCTACGTTCTGTGTCCTCCCGTTCTCCCCCATCCCCACCCCCTTCCCTCCTTCCTACATCCTAACAGGAAGCGCAAGACCAGTTTTCTCTGATTATTCAGCACATCATTTAGGCACTGTTAGCTACAGTCGTTGTCTCACTTCGTAGTAGACTGTTAGGGCTTTTTCTCTCTTCTTCTTCTTTCTTCCTTCTTCAAAAGAAATACCGCCATTTTATTCCAAAAAAAAGTGTACGAGTTTAGAGCAAAAGATTATTTATTTATTTTTAAAATCAATGCTATTTTTCTTGGGTTACGTAAAACTTGGACTTCAAAAAGAATGTGTGTGCAGTTTTAAAGAAATGGGGGGAAAGGGGAAAAATTAAGCCTGCAACGAGCTCTTTTGTTGGGCTAAACTTTTATGTTGAAAAATATTTTTCGAGGGTCGAGAGCTATTGAAATCGTGGATTGTTGTCATCACTGCTAGCAGGTCCAGTTGAATTTTTTAAGTGTGTTTGTGAATGAGTGGGGTCGGAATTATCGTTCTTTTCAGGGGACTTGGATGACTGATTTGTGACTGTGTTGCGATTGGCTGTGAAAGACTGAGAAATTTGCATAGGGTGAGTTGAGATGGTTTTTTGCTCTGCTCAGTCTGTCTCACTGTCCTTTCTTTGTTTTTGTCTCTATGGGTTTTTTTGTATTTGTCTGTATGTCTGTCTGTCTCTCTGTCTGTCTGTCTCTGTCTGTCTGTCTCTCTCTCTCTCTCTCTTCTCTCTCTCTCTCTCTCTCTCTCTCTCTCTCTCTCTCTCTCTGCATAGAGTGACTTGAGATGTTTTTTGCTCTGTATGTATCATTGTGTGTCTTTTGTTTTTGTCTCTATGTTTTTTGTATTTGTCTGTCTGTCTGTCTGTCTGTCTGTCTGTCTGTCTCTCTCTCTCTCTCTCTCTCTCTCTCTCTCTCTCTCTCTCTCTCTCTCTCTTCTCTCTTTCTCTTTCTCTCTCAGTATTATTTTTTTCATGAAGACAATTATTGCTAAAGAAGCACATAGTGTTACTTCCTCTTTTCAATGATTAATCTCCCACTGTCACAAAGCATTTATTTCACCCTTTTTTTCAGCTGCTTTTTCTTTTATTTGTTTTCTTTTTCTTACAAAAATTACCGCTGTTTTTACGTTAGAGTAATAGTGCCCTCATCTATAGGGTATCATGTCTAACGCTTGAAACTCGTATATTGTTGCTGTTGCCGTTGTTGCTGTTGTTGTTGCTGTCGTTGCTGTTGTTGATTTTTGCTGCTGTTGTTGATATTGGCGTCTTTGCTATGTTGTTGCTGTTGTTGCTAGTGGTGATGGTGTTGTTGCTGTTGATATTGTTGCTGTTGTTACTGTTGTTGTTGATATCGTTGCTGGTGGTGGTGGGAGTATCGTTGCTGTTGTCGTTGCTATCTGATAGTTTGGGCATTTTACAACTGAAATTTTTAAGATATGTGTCTTTGTTTGAATAAAAAGAACCATGAGACAATATCTTTATGGAGAATTAGACATCTTATCTGTATTACCGTTAATAAAAAATAACAGCTGTTTGGGCTGGTACTGTCTCATCTACGATGCGAAAATATTCTTGTAAATTATACAATATTTTGTGATTGTTACATAAACATGGTATTTTTACATTACCTTGGCTTAAAGTGTATCAAAAACATTCAGACTGAAATTGCATTAGATTGTGTTTTGGGAGTCAGGGTCATTTTTGAAAAAAATTTCTTTGCCTCAAAATGCCAGGCCAGGACTGTAAGATTCGAATCTGACAAAATGCTCTCAAAGATAGCAACAAACGTTTGCTTTCTAAAACCTTTCAAACTTGATTTTGGAGAGAAAAACCATGTATGTTTTAGCACACAAGCTTCTTGTTGAAAGGGGTCTATACAACAATATTCTTTGCAAGTTACGTCTTTGACGCAATTGTCACTTGGGTTTTGTGAGGGACAAATTTGTAGTGGAATGTTCAAAGATTTAAGGTCTTTGGAAGTGAGTTGCTTCCACAACATATTGGAGTCCAAGATCAATTTTTACGTTTTGTAATTTGTTCAAAGTAGAAGGAGCTATGTGTTTGAAGTTGGTGAAATGATCAAACTGGAGAAAGTTACGAAATGATGTGTTACTTAGTTTGCATTATTACCAGTTTTAGTTTTGGGTCAGTAAGTGTTGAAACTGAAATTTAATGACTTGATATTTTCTTGATTTATTATGTATAAGATTCAGCGCTATATACATTCCATATATTATTATTATTATTATTATTATTATTATTGTATATCCCCTGTGCTCCAAAAGGGTTAAAGAACTTCATTTCTTGATTTGAGCGATGATTATCTATTCCTCACCTATTCCGTAGTCTTTCCGACCTTTAGGGCACCACTGAAGATTTTGCAACTAGCTTCCTCCACTCATGGCAGTTGTCAGATTTTTGCAATATGTCACTCCACGCAAGGCTGGTCTACTCTCTGATGTTGTGTTACCATCGTTTTCTCTGTCTGCCTCTTCGTCTCTCTCCTTGTACTGTTTGTTCCCTGTAGGGCAGTCTTGGCCTGTCCGAGTGTTTATGTGATGTACCTGTACCGCTTCAGTTTATGTCTTTTTCCTGGTCAGGAGGTCTTTCATATGGGCTGATTGTGTTTTCGATTCTGGTTTTCAATTCTTCGTTGGTTATGTGATCTCTTTATGAGATGAGACTATAAACCAAGACGCGTGTGCGAACGCACTCTGAACATCTCGCGCCTACGTTAAATCCTGTTCCGCTTTTCATTAGAGTAGGCCATTGTGTGCCGGTGGGAACAGATGACAGAATGTACAAAACCGCACACACATGGGGACTGGATGTAAAACAGCAATAAGTGCTTATTCCATTATCCTCGATATAGTGGATCGGTGGTCTAGAGGTAACGCGCCTGTCTAGAAAGCGAAAAGTCCGGGTCTGAAGTGTGCGGCGGTTCGTACCCCGTTTGGACCGGAAATTTTTCCCCCATCCATTAGACCATGAGTGGTGGTCTGGGCGCTAGTCTTTCGGATGAGACGATAAACCGAGGTCCCGTGTGTTACACGTAATTATTTAGCGCACGTAAAAAAACCCACGGCAACAAGAGAGTTGTCCCTGGCAAAATTCTTAGAAAAAAGCCACTCTGATAGGGAAACAAATACAGCTGCAGAAAAAAAAAAAAAAAAAAAAAAAGGGTGAAAGGGTGGCGCAGCGCTAAGTGGCGACGCGTTCTCCCGCTCTCCCCGGGGAGAGCAGCCCGAATTTCACGGAGAGAAATCTGCCATGACTTAAAGTGGTATGAAATAAAATCTGAGCGCTTTGATTTGTTGCTTTACAAGATTCAGCGCTATATAAATTCCATACATTATTATTATTATTATTATATAAAAGAATAAAATAAATAAATAAAAGTACCAAAAAGTTTGCGGAAGTTTACAGTCGTCAATAACTGTACTACACAGATGTAACTCAGTCTGTTTTTGTCATTGTTATTCTTCATTCTACAGTCATCAAGTCTGTACATAGCTATAAATTCAATTGTGACTATTGCCATGATTATCAGTCTATTCTGCAGTTGTGAACAAGACTACACGGGTGGGAACTTAACTGTGCATTTTGGCCGGGTTTTGTTTTGTTCTTGGGCTAGAACTCCAGGCTCACCAGTGGTGAGGTTTTGGGTATGGGACCCTTTTTATCCACCATTAAGGTAGCCGCATTCTGACTTCGGCCATTATTATTATTATTTATCATACACTCATCAATGTTTTGATTTTTTTTTTAGATAGCTTCATTCTCTGTTATTTTCAAGCTTCCTCTTTATTTCAGTGTTGTGAATGAATGATTCAATGCAAGTATAACATCAACTTTCCTTTGTTTGCTGGTAACTTTTTTCTCTCTGTAGCTATCAATGTGACTACACAGTTGCTAGTTTAAATGGCCTTTATTACCATTCTTTTGTCAACCTGTCTACACAGTTGCTAGTTAAACTGGCCTTTATTACTGTTCTTTTGTCAACCTGTCTACACAGTTGCTAGTTTAACTGGCCTTTATTACCATTCTTTTGTCAATGTGACTACACAGTTGTTAGTTTAACTGGCCTTTAAAACCATTCTTTTGTCAATGTTACTACACAGTTGTTGGTTTAACTGGCCTTTATTACCATTCTTTTGTCAACCTGTCTACACAGTTGTTAGTTTAACTTGCCTTCATTACCATTCTTTTGTCAACCTGTCTACACAGTTGTCAGTTTAACTTGCTTTTGTCAATGTGTCTACACAGTTATTAGTTTAACTTGCCTTCATTACCATTCTTTTGTCAATAATAATAATAATAATAATAATAATGCATGGAATTTATATAGCACTGAATCTTGTAAAGCAACAAATCAAAGCGCTCAATGTGACTACACAGTTGTTAGTTTAACTTGCCTTCATTACCATTCTTTTTCTTTTTCTTTTGTTCCTCCACTAGAGCTTCCTGGGCTCACCAATGGTGAGATTTTTTTCCTATGGGACTGTTTATTACCGATCATTTTTTCATTTGTAGCTCTGACTTGCCCAGCTCTTCCCACAAACTGCAAACTTTAAGAAATGGTCTTTGACCCAGCCTATCAAGATTCCTAGATCTTTCAACTTGTCCCATCATTACATTAATAATAATAATAATAATAATAATAATAATAATAATAATAATAATAATAATAATAATAATACATCATTACCAATCACTCATGCTTAGGAGCAGGATAGCCAAGTGGTAAAAAAGTTATAATCATAGCCTGCCAGTAAGACAGGACACAGGTTTGCAGTGCTGCGTACTGTAGTCTTTTTGAAGCTATTTCACCCCTTGAATTTAAGACTCGTTCCGGTTTCTTTTCCTTTCCAGTTCTTTAAGATGAGACTATAAATCGAGATCCTCTATACAGACTGCATGCATAATGTCTTCCACACACAATAAAGACCCATCCATCTGTTCATTATAATTCAGCTAGCTACAGTCGGTGCTTTGATGTTAGGAGGTAACCCATCTCTGCCAGGTTCAAGTTATTCGCCTAAATCTGGACATTTTTTTCAGTGCAGTGCCCTGAAGACTTTCACGAGAAGTTAGCAAAGAAGTCAGGTTGGTGGGTTTTTTCCCCGCAGTTGTCAAAGTTTCTACACAGAACTCTAGCTTCATTTTTTTTTGGTCTTTACTTCAAATTTATTACTATAGTTATCAAAAATCCTTCAGTCGCTGTCAAAAGCTAACTTAATTTTTTTTTTAACTTTATGGTGAAATGATCTCATAACTTGCATAATTAAGACGCAGTATCAATTCATCTTTCATAAATCAGTTGCCATGTTGCCTTATAAACATGCCACAAAGACTGCCTTTGAATTTCTGATGTCAAGAACTCATTACCATAATAAATTATCATGAATTATTTTTTAAACTGTACAGGCTGTGTTTTGTGTCTCTAAAACATAAGTAACGTGCACCTTCCTCTTGAAAAAAAAACTCACCGGGTATTACTGAATAGCCTTTGTGTGTGTATGTGTGTGTGTGTGTGTGAGTGTAACACTCCTAGTTCCTGCGTGTGTCTGAGAGCGACCATCTTTGAGTGCGACTGTCAGTGTGCCCCTGTCTGACTCCATCCCTCTCATACGTCATCCTGTGACGCGGAAGTCACGTGGCTGTCAGAGTGTCACGTTCATGCAGGTCCCAGACAAGAGTCGACGTGGCTCGCGTGACGTGTTGGAAGCGGGGCGTGACCCTGGTACAGCCAGTCACGTTCTTTACTTTTTTCGTGTTTTTAATGAGCGGAAGAACTACAGACAAGAAAGAACCTGTCTGACCTACAGTGCGACATGGCTATTTCACAATAATCTTGTCTTTGATGTGTTCAAGCAAACTATAAAAAAAAATACAACTTAATGAAATAAACATTTTTTTATACTTTAGTTCGTGACAACGTTTATGACACCACTACTGCTTATTTTTCAATGTAGCGTTATGTTTTAGTTATTGTTGCTATTGTTTGTGATACATCTGAGCAGGGTGTTTGTGAATAATGAGTGAACAATGCTTGTAGCATGCTTTGCAGGTATAAAGATCATGTCTCACAATGACGGTAATGTTATTTGTTCCAAGTAGTACGGCCACAAACCTTGGAAATAGTTATTGGCATTGTTGTATAATTTGTCCAAATTGAAACCACATTCTGTAATATCTCCTGACCAAGGGACGTATGCATGCATTTTCAATAACTGTGTACTGTGCAGAGTTCGGTTCTTGGGTTTATTATAATAATAATAATAATAATAATAATAATAATAATAATAATAATAATAATAATAATAATAATAATAATAATAATAATAAATGGAATGTATAGAGCGCTATATCTTGCAATTACAAATCAGAGGGTTTACGCACCTTCTGGTCTTGGGTCAAAATCAGTGGTTTTCTGTTCTGCCCTGTTCTATTCTGTCCAATTCTGTTATTTTCTGCTCTGCCGTGTTCCTGTCATTTCCTCTTCTGTCCTGTCCTGACCTGTTTTGCTCTATTCTGTCCTGTTTTGTTCCTTTCTGTTCTGTCCTGTTTTGTTCTGTTGTGTCCTGTCTTTTTCCTTTCTGTCCTGTTCTGGGCCTTTCTGTTCTGTACTGTCCTGTCCTTTTCCTTTCTGTTCTGTTCTGTTCTGTCCTTCTTTCCTTTCTGTTCTGTTCTGTTCTGTCCTGTCCTTTTCTGTTTTGTTCTGTCCTCTTTTTTCTGTTCTGTCCTGTCCTTTTCTGTTCTGTTCTGTCTTGTCCCTTCTTTTCTGTTCTGTTCTTTTCTTTTGTTCTGTCCTCTCATTTTCTTTCCTGTCCTTTCCTGTTCTTTTCCTCTCTGTTCTGTTCTGTTCTTTCCTGTCCTGCCCTCTTCCTTCGCTTCCCTTCTATTCTCTTCTTGTCTCTTCTCTTTCCTTCTCTTCTTGTTTTCTCTTCTCTTCTCTTTTCTCTTCTCTTTTCTTCTCTTCTTTTCTCTCATCTTCTCTTCTCTTCTCGTCATAAAATAATTTCAGATCGCTTTCAGTTGTCCCACTGTTTTTCTTGTATTTCAGCTTCACAGCTTTTCATCGCAAAACAACAGAAAAGCCTGCCTTCACCAAATAATAATTGAGGGTATATCATCATGGCAGGCTGGATCTTTTCCATAACGGGTGAGTACAGAATTGGATTAGATTGAATGTCATCAGCAGTTACTTGCTTGTCAACAACTTTGTGTATTTTTCTTATAGTCATGGGCAGTTTATCTTTCTATTCGAACTTAAGCTTACCACCTCTGGGAGGCTGTGTATCCAAAGTAACAGCTCCTCCCATTTCTACCCTACAAAAGTGGATTTTCTCTACACTGAATAACACATGGACGTACAGTTCTCCTGTTGCCGTGGGTTCTTTTCCTTCACCTTCACCTTCACCTATTCCATAATCTAGTAGACCCTTGGTGCACCACTGAAGATGTTGCAACCAGCTTCTTGTACATGCTCTTAAATCATGTTGCACAGAAGACCTTGGTTTATAGCCTCGTTCGAAAGAGTAGCACGTGGATCACCATCCGTAGCATAGTTAACGAGACAAGAGTCTGGTCAGCTTTGCCTGCAATTTTCTGTGACTTGTTTTGTGGTTGTTGTTTTTTTCTGATTGTGGCAAGACGTGTATGCTTTGTTTAACAAAAACAGCAATGTGGCAAGACGTGTATGCTTTGTTTAACAAAGACAGTCATTTGGCAAGATGTGTATGATTTATTTAACAAAGACAGTCATTTAGCAAGACATGTATGATTTATTTAACAAAGACAGTCATTTGGCAAGACATGTATGATTTATTTAACAAAGACAGTCATTTGGCAAGACACGTATGATTTCCTTAACGAAGACAGTCATTTGGCAAGACGTGCATGCTTTGTTTAACAAAGACAGTCATTTGGCAAGACATGTATGATTTATTTAACAAAGACAGTCATTTGGCAAGACATGCATGATTTAATTAACAAAGGCAGTTATTTGGCAAGACACGTATAATTTGCTTAACAAAGACAGTCATTTGGCAAGACGTGTATGCTTTGTTTAACAAAGGCAGTCATTTGGCAAGACGTGTATGCTTTGTTTAACACAGACAGTCATTTGGAAAGACATGTAACAAAGACAGTCTTTTGGCAAGACATGTAACAAAGACAGTCTTTTGGCAAGACATGTAACATAGACAGTCTTTTGGCAAAACACGTAACAAAGACAGTCTTTTGGCAAGACATGTAACAAAGACAGTCTTTCGGCAAGACATGTAACAAAGACAGTCTGTTGGCAAGACATGTAACAAAGACAGTCTTTTGGCAAGACATGTAACAAAGACAGTCTTTTGGCAAGACGTGTAACAAAGACAGTCTTTTGGCAAGACATGTAACAAAGACAGTCTTTCGGCAAGACATGTAACAAAGACAGTCTTTTGGCAAGACATGTAACAAAGACAGTCTTTTGGCAAGACATGTAACGAAGACAGTCTTTTTGGCAAGACATGTAACAAAGACAGTCTTTTTGGCAAGACATGTATGCTTTGTTTAGTAAATATTATTGTGTGGCAAGACACATATCCTTTGTTTAGCAGCAGCAATAACATGATCAGAAAACTATCTATACCTGGTTTATCAGTCACCTGGTAAGCTATTTATGGGTTTTAGCAAGTCCAGTCACACAACAAGATGTTTATGCTTTGTTTAAAAAAAAGCAGTCGCATAGCAAGATATCTGTGCTTTGTTTAGCAATGGCAGTCAAAATAGCAAGATATCTGTGCTTTGTTTAGCAATGGCAGTCAAAATAGCAAGATATCTGTGCTTTGTTTAGCAATGGCAGTCAAAATAGCAAGATATCTGTGCTTTGTTTTGTTAGCAAGATATCTGTGCTTTGTTTGGGTTTTTCTCTGCTATATGACTCCTTGCTAAACAAAGCACATCTGTCTTGTCATGTGATCGGACTTACAAAACGAAAGGGACAAATATGTGTATGTAACATATGTGGGTGTGCGTGTGCATGTGTGTGTGTGAGTGCGCGCGAGTGTGTGAGTGAGTGTGTGTATACAAACGCGTGTGCGGGTTTTTTTTTCGTATGATGATGTCTAAATACATAGATTTATTTTTTTATGATATCGTGTGTGTGTGTGTGAGTGTGTGTATACAAACGCTTGTGCGGGTTTTTTTCATATGATGATGTCTAAATACATCGATTTTTTTTATATATCGTGTGTATGTATGTGTGTGCGTTTTTTCGTATGATGATGTCTAAATACATAGATTTTTATATATATCGTGTGTGTTTATGTGTGTGCGTTTTTTCGTATGATGATGTCTAGATACATAGATTTTTTTTTATATCGTGTATGTGTATGTGTGTGCGTTTTTTCCGTATGATGATGTCTAAATACAAAGATTTTTTTATATATCGTGTGTGTGTATGTGCGTGCGTTTTTTCATATGATGTCTAAATACATCGATTTTTTGGATATCGTGTGTGTGTATGTGTGTGCGTTTTTTCATATGATGATGTCTAAATACATCGATTTTTTGGATATCGTGTGTGTGTATGTGTGTGCGTTTTTTCATATGATGATGTCTAAATACATCGATTTTTTTTTATATATCGTGTCAAATTCAGTCAAGGTCAAACTTTTATTTTCAGATGGTACACTGAATACGCAGTGCATTTGCTTTTTTTCATCAAGCCATCTATCTAAAGAAAAAAAAAGCGAGAAAAAAAGATAATGTATATGAAGACATAGAATAAAAAACCTAATGTAAGATAAACCATACAAATCAAACAAGAAAAGACAATCGTGTATGTGTGTGCGTTTTTCCATATGATGATGTCTAAATACATAGATTTTTTTATGATATCGTGTGTGTGTATGTGTGTGCGGTTTTTTCCGTATGATGATGTCTAAATACATATATTTTATATATATAATGTGTACAGCCGTGCTCCTGGCGATGGTTCAGCTAAGCGGAGGCTGCTACCAGGAATGCTCTACCATCTTCAGCCAGAAAATCCAGCAGTTAGTGGGCGTGCGGGACACTTCCCTGCTGACACAGCGCTCCTGCCAGTCAGTCAGCCAGCACACACTTGCTGTCTGTGTTCCTGTCAGTGTGTGTGTGTGTGTGTTAGTGTGTGTGTGTGTGTGTGTGTGTGTAAGTGTGTGTGTATGTGTAAGTGCGGGACACTTTCCAGTTGACACATAGCTCCTGTCAGTCAGTCAGTCAGCACACTCTTGCTGT
>CM054158.1:21274549-21277049 GCA_028751875.1 Rapana venosa
CAGACAGAGATCAGACAAAAGAAAAAAATAATATTATCCAGCATTGTTTGATGATGTGATGTTGACGTTGATGTTGACAGAAAACAGCAACAGCACACAGGTGCAGACATCAGTACAGCAGGTGTTTGCACAATGCAGCCTGAAGGGCAACCAGTGCTACCTCACCTTCAATGCCACCTACGCCCCTGCTGTCTCTCCGCCCACCCAGAACATGACTGCCATTTGTCAGTAAGTTCATGGCACATGTCTGTCTCACTGTACACCCAGAACATGACTGCCATATGTCAGTAAGTTCGTGGCACATGTCTGTCTCTATGACCACCCTGAATTACAGCTGTCATGAATTTCATGACAAATGTTTGACTGGACGTCCACCCAGAATATGACTGCCATAATTATGCCAGTGAGTTCATGGCACATGTCTGTCTTTATGACCACCCTGAATTACAGTTGTCATGAATTTCTTGACAAATGTTTGATTGTCCACCCAGAATATGACTGCCCTATGTCAGTAAGTTCATGGCACATGTCTGTCTCACTGTTCACCCTGAAAACAGCTGTCATTTGTCAGTAAGTTAATGACGCGTGTTTTACTGCCCACCTAGAATATGACTGCTATTTGTCAGTAAGTTCATGGCACATGTCTGTCTCATTGTACACCCAGAATATGACTGCTATTTGTCAGTAAGTTCATGGCACATGTCTGTCTCATTGTACACCCAGAATATGACTGCTATTTGTCAGTAAGTTCATGGCACATGTCTGTCTCATTGTACACCCAGAATATGACTGCTATTTGTCAGTAAGTTCATGGCACATGTCTGTCTCACTGTACACCCAGAATATGACTGCCATTTGTCAGTAAGTTCATGGCACATGTCTGTCTCATCACCGGTCACCCTGAATCACAGCTAGCTGTCATTTATAAGTATGTCCATGACCAATATCTGACTGCCCACCCAGTGTAGGACTTCCATTTGAAAAGAGTGTATGGCATCTTTGTGAGTGTCCACCCAAACTACAACTGCCATTTGTCAGTAAATGTATGGCACCTACCCGAGTGTCCACTATGAATATGACTGCCATTTGTCAGTGAGTTTGTGACACCTGTCCGAATGTTTTACCGTGAAAATGACTGCCATATTTCATTAAGTGTATGACACATGTCTGAAACCAACTGCCATTTGTCAGTAAGTGTATGACACATGTCTGAAACCAACTGCCATTTGTCAGTAAGTGTATGACACATGTCTGAAACCTACTGCCATTTGTCAGTAAGTGTATGACACATGAGGGTTCACTCTAAATATGACTGCTATTTGTCAGTGAGTGTATGTGGCAAATGTCTGAGTGTACACCATGAATATGACTGTCATTTGTCAGTAAATTCATGAAACCTCTTTGAGTGTACACCATGAACATGACTGCCATTTGTCAGTAAATTCATGAAACCTGTTTGAGTGTACACTATAAACATGACTGCCATTAATTTGTCAGTGAGTGTATGACACCTGTCTGAGTATTCACCCATTAATATAACTGCTCCAAGGTTCACCAATGGTGAGATTTTGCGTATGCCACCATTTTTACCTACCATTAAGGTAGCCGCATTCCGATTACGGGGATGGTGTCTAAACACGACACGTGTGTACATACGTTATTTGATTTATGTCATCCCCGTTCCTACCGGCACGAAATGGCCAACTCTTTCGAAAGGCGGAACGGGTTTTTAACATGTGCGCAAGATATTCTGTATGCGTTCACACACGGAGCCTCGGACATGTGCGCAAGATATTCTGTATGCGTTCACACAAACGGAGCTTCGGTTCAATTAAAGTCTCATCCGAAAGACTTTTGAGGGAATGGGGTTAGTAAGGATGTTAACTCCAGGGTAAAATCCTTTACGAGGGATGCCTCTGCGGTGGCTTGATCCCAGACCATCAGATCACGAGCGCAACGCTCTAACCACTAGGCTATCCCGCCACTGCCCCGACCCTGCATAATTATGATGTCATCCCTGTTTTGGGAGGTTTGTTCATAACGCGCTGCTTCGATAGTGAGTACAATAATGTCAGAAGCTCCTCTGAAGTCGGAGTATGGATGGCTGCCTCCTATATGGCGAGGTACTTACAAACAGTCATCCACGCAAACTTCTCATTCAGTGTGGCAATTTCAATCTCGCAGCGATTGCCAGGTGGGATGAGTGAGTCAGAGTGCACAATCTGGGTGACACCCCCCACCCCCTACCCCCAGAGTGTTAAGCGGGGGTTGGGGGTGGGGGCGGGGGAAGCACAACAACAAGAACAACAAACATCCTTATCTTCAGGGTACGTTCATAATGATGCTGCTTTAGATGGTGTGCGTGTGTGTGTTTATTTTTTTTTTTTTTTTTTTTTTTATATCGAAGATAATGGAATAAGCACTCATGTGCTTTTTTACATCCAGTCCCCGTGTGTATGCGGTTTTGTAAGTTTTGTCATCTGTTCCCACCGGCACACAT
>CM054158.1:21279549-21297049 GCA_028751875.1 Rapana venosa
ACTAGCATCTTCTTACATACTAGCATCTTCTTACATACTAACATCTTCTTTCTTACATAATAGCATCTTCTTACATACTAGCATCTTCTTACATACTAACATCTTCTTACATACTAGCATCTTCTTACACACTAGAGCATCTTCTTACATGCCAGCATCTTCTTACATACCAGCATCTTCTTACATACCAGCATCTTCTTACATACCAGCATCTTCTTACATCCTAGCATCTTCTTACATACTAGCATCTTCTTACATACTAGAGCATCTTCTTACATACTAACATCTTCTTACATACTAGCATCTTCTTACATACTAGTATCTTCTTACATACTAGAGCATCTTCTTACATACCAGCATCTTCTTACATCCTAGCATCTTCTTACATACAAGCATCTTCTTACATACTAGCATCTTCTTACATACTAGCATCTTCTTACATACAAGCATCTTCTTACATACTAGCATCTTCTTACATCCTAGCATCTTCTTCTTACATACTAGAGCATCTTCTTACATACTAGCATCTTCTTACATACTAACATCTTCTTACATACTAGCATCTTCTTACATACTAGCATCTTCTTACATACTAGCATCTTCCTACATACTAGCATCTTCTTACATTGCATTCTAACCATCTTCTTACATACTAGCATCTTCTTACATACTAGCATCTTCTTACATACTAGCATCTTCTTACATACTAGCATCTTCTTACATACTAGCATCTTCTTACATACTAGCATCTTCTTACATACTAGCATCTTCTTACATACTAGCATCTTCTTACATCTAGCATCTTCTTCTTACATTCTTATGAGCATCTTCTTACATACTAGCATCTTCTTCTTACCTATACTAGCATTCTTCTTACATTCTTTATCAGCATCTTTCATACACTTCTACATACTAAGCATCTTCTTACATACTAGCATCTTCTTACATACTAGCATCTTCTTACATACTAGCATCTTCTTACATACTAGCATCTTCTTACATACTAGCATCTTCTTACATACTAGCATCTTCTTACATACTAGCATCTTCTTACATACTAGCATCTTCTTACATACTAGCATCTTCTTACATACTAGCATCTTCTTACATACTAGCATCTTCTTACATACTAGCATCTTCTTATCATTAACTAGCATCTTCTTACATACTAGCATTCTTACTTACATCTTCTATACTAGAGCATCTTCTTACATACTAGCATCTTCTTACATACTAGCATCTTCTTTCATACTAGCATCTTCTTACATACCAGCATCTTCTTACATACTAGCATCTTCTTACATACCAGCATCTTCTTACATACTAGCATCTTCTTACATACTAGCATCTTCTTACATACTAGCATCTTCTTACATACTAGAGCATCTTCTTACATACTAGCATCTTCTTACATACTAGCATCTTCTTCATAACTTTCTACATACTATCTTTCATACTAGCATCTTCTTAACATTACAACTAGCATCTTCTTACATACTAGCATCTTCTTACATACCAGCATCTTCTTACATACTAGCATCTTCATACATACTAGCATCTTCTTACATACTAGCATCTTCATCTTCCTACATACTAGCATCTTCTTACATACTAGCATCTTCTTATAGACTAGCATCTTCTTACATACTAGCATCTTCTTACATCTAGCATCTTCTTAAGCATCTTCTTAACTGCTACATCTTTCTTACATACTAGCATCTTCCTACATACTAGATCTATCTTCTACATACTAGCATCTTCTTACATACTAGCATCTTCTTACATACTAGCATCTTCCTTTACATCCTAGCATCTTCTTACATACTAGCATCTTCTTTACATACTAGCATCTTCTTACATCTAGCATCTTCTTACATACTAGGCATCTTCTTACATACTAGCTAATCTAGTCTTTACATACTAGAGCATCTTCTTACATACTAGCATCTTCTTACATACTAGCATCTTCTTACATACTAGCATCTTCTTACATACTAGCATCTTCTTACATACTAGCATCTTCTTACATACTAGCATCTTCTTACATACTAGCATCTTCTTACATACTAGCATCTTCTTAAACTATCTACCAGCATCTTCTTTTATCTTTACATACTAGCATTCTTACTCTAGATCTTCTTACTAAGCATCTTCTTACATACTAGCATCTTCTTACATACTAGCATCTTTCTTCTTACATACTAGCATCTTCTTACATACTAGCATCTTCTTACATACTAGCATCTCTTTCATTACATTTACTAGCATCTTCTTACATACTAGCATTTTTCTTGTTCTTACATACTAGCATCTTTACATACTAGCATCTTCTTACATACTAGCATCTTTCTTTCTTTCTACTATAGCATCTTCTTACATACTAGCATTCTTCTTAGCTCTTTACATACTAGCATCTTCTTACATACTAGCATCTTTTACATACTAGCATCTTCTTTTCTTACATACTAGCATTCTTCCTACATACTAAATCATCTTCTTACCATACTAACATTCTTCATTACTAATACTGCATCTTCTTACATCTAGCATCTTCTACATACTAGCATCTTCTTATACTAGGATCATACTAGCATCTTCTTACATACTAGCATCTTCTTACATACTAGCATCTTCTTACATACTAACATCTTTCATACTAGAACACTACTAGCATCTTCTTACATACTAGCATCTTCTTACATACTAGCATCTTCTTACATTCATTCTTCATACTAGCATCTTCTCTTACATACTAGCATTACTTCTTTACATACTACATCTTCTTCTACTAGCATTTTACTAGCATCTTCTTACACTAGACTACATCTGCATCTTCTTACATACTAGCATCTTCTTACATACTAGCATCTTCTTACATACTAGCATCTTCTTACATACTAGCATCTTCTTACATACTAGCATCTTCTTACATACTAGCATCTTCTTACATACTAGCATCTTCTTACATACTAGCATCTTCTTACATACTAGCATCTCTTACATTACACATCTCTAATCAGCATCTTCTTACATACTAGCATCTTCTTACATACTAGCATCTTCTTACATACTAGCATCTTCTTACATACTAGCATCTTCTTACATACCTAGCATCTTCTTACATACTAGCATTTCTTACATACTAGCATTCTTACTATACATTTCTACTAAGCATCTTCTTACATCTACTTTTAATAGCATCTTCTTACATACTAGCATCTTCTTATAGCATCTTTAATCTAGCATCTCTTACATACTAGCATTCTTCTTACATACTAGAGCATCTTCTTACATACTAGCATCTTCTTACATACTAGCCTCTTCTTACATACTAGCATCTTCTTACATACTAGCATCTTCTTACATACTAGCATCTTCTTACATACAAGCATCTTCTTTCTTACATGCTAGCATCTTCCTACATACTAGCATCTTCTTACACACAAGCATCTTCTTACATGCTAGCATCTTCTTACATACTAGAGCATCTTCTTACATACTAGAAGATTACATACTAGCATCTTCTTACATACTAGAAGATTACATACTAGCATCTTCTTACATACTAGCATCTTCTTACATACTAGCATCTTCTTACATACTAGCATCTTCTTACATACTAGCATCTTCTTACATACTAGCATCTTCTTACATACTAGCATCTTCTTACATACTAGCATCTTCTTACATACTAGCATCTTTTACATATAGATTCTTACAATAGCATCTTCTTATACAGATCTCTACACAGCATTTTACATACTAGCATCTTCTTACATACTAGCATTTCAAAGATTTCTACATGCTGACTTCTACTACTAGCATCTTCTTACATACTAGCATTCTTCTTACATACTAGAGATTTTTACATACTAGCATCTTCTTACATACTAGTTTACAAGATTTTACATACTAGCATCTTCTTACATACTAGCATCTTCTTACAACTAGCATCTTATGCATCTTCTTACATACTAGCATCTTCTTACATACTAGCATTTCTTACATATACATTTTACATCTAGCATCTTCTTACATACTAGCATCTTCTTACATATCAACAGCATCTTCTTACATACTAGCATCTTCTTACATACTAGCATCTTCTCTAGATCTTACATATAGCATCTTCTTACATACTAGCATCTTCTTTCTTACATACTAGCATCTTCCTACATACTAGCATCTTCTTTCTTACATACTAGCATCTTCTTACATACTAGCATCTTCTTACATACTAGCATCTTCTTTCTAATTACTCAGCATCTTCTTACATACTAGCATCTTCTTACATACTAGCATCTTCCTACATACTAGCATCTTCTTACATCTAATTTCTCTCTAGCATCTTCTTTCTTACATACTAGAGCATCTTCTTACATACTAGATGCTCTTCTTACATCCTAGTCTTACTACTATCTTCTTACATACTAGCATCTTACTACTGCATCTTACATAGCATCTTCTTTCTTAGCATTACTACGCATCTTCTTACATACTAGCATCTTCTTACATACTAGCATCTTCTTACATACTAGCATCTTCTTACATACTAGCATTCTCCTACATCTTACATTCTAATATGCATCTTCTTACATACTAGCATTTCTTACTACTACATCTTACTATGCATCTTCTTAACACAGCATCTTCTCTACATTGCTAGCATCTTCTTACATACTAGGCATCTTCTTATACTACTTCTACATACGAGCATCTTCTTACATACTAGCATCTTCTTACATACTAGAGCATCTTCTTACATACTAGATATCTACATACTATGCATGCTCTTCTTACATACTAGATTTATAAGACTTACATACTAGCATCTTCTTACATACATTTACATCTAGCATCTTCTATACTAGCATCTTCTTACATACTAGCATCTTCTTAATAAGCATCTTCACATACTAGCATCTTCTTACATACTAGAGCATCTTCTTACATACTAGAATCTTACATACTGCATCTTCTTACATACTAGATTTACTTACATACTAGCATCTTCTTACATACTAGAGATCTTTACATACTAGCATCTTCTTACATACTAGCATCTTCTACATACTGCATTTCTTACATACTAGCATCTTCTTACATACTAGCATCTTTCTTACTAGACTTAACAAGCATCTTCTTATACCAGCATCTTCTTACATACTAGCATCTTCTTACATACTAGCATTCTTCTTACACTCTACACAGCATCTTCTTACATGCAACATATCTTCTTACATACTAGAGCATCTTCTTACATACTAGCATCTTATCTTACATACTAGGCATCTTCTTACATACTAGCATCTTTCATTACATTTACATACATTAGCATCTTCTTACATACTAGCATCTTCTTACATACTAGTATCTTCTTACATACTAGCATCTTCTTACATACTAGAATCTTCTTACATACTAGCATCTTCTTACATACTAGCATTTCCTTACATACTAACATCTTCTTACATACTAACATCTTCTTACATACTAACATCTTCTTACATACTAACATCTTCTTACATACTAACATCTTCTTACATCCTAGCATCTTCTTACATACTAGCATCTTCATCTTCCTACACACTAGCATCTTCTTACATACTAACATCTTCTTACATACTAGAAGATTACATACTAGCATCTTCTTACATACTAACATCTTCTTACATACTAGAAGATTACATACTAGCATCTTCTTACATACTAGCATCTTCTTACATACTAGCATCTTCTTCTTACATACCAGCATCTTCTTACATACCAGCATCTTCTTACATACCAGCATCTTCTTACATACTAGCATCTTCCTACATACTAGCATCTTCCTACATACTAGCATCTTCTTACATACTAGCATCTTCTTACATACAAGCATCTTCTTACATACTAGCATCTTCTTACATACTAGCATCTTCTTACATACTAGCATCTTCTTCTTACATACCAGCATCTTCTTACATACCAGCATCTTCTTACATACCAGCATCTTCTTACATACTAGCATCTTCCTACATACTAGCATCTTCTTACATACTAGCATCTTCTTACATACCAGCATCTTCTTACATACTAGCATCTTCTTACATACTAGCATCTTCTTTCTTACATACTAGCATCTTCTTACATACTAGCATCTTCTTACATACTAGCATCTTCTTACATACTAGCATCTTCTTCTTACATACTAGCATCTTCTTACATACTAGCATCTTCTTACATACTAGCATCTTCTTACATACTAGCATCTTCTTCTTACATACTAGCATCTTCTTCTTACATACTAGCATCTTCCTACATACTAGCATCTTCTTACATACTAGCATCTTCATCTTCTTACATACTAGCATCTTCTTTCTTACATACTAGCATCTTCCTACATACTAGCATCTTCTTACATACTAGCATCTTCTTACATACTAGCATCTTCTTACACACTAGAGCATCTTCCTACATACCAGCATCTTCATCTTCTTACATACTAGCATCTTCTTACATACTAGCATCTTCTTCTTACATACTAGCATCTTCTTTCTTACATACTAGCATCTTCTTTCTTACATACTAGCATCTTCCTACATACTAGCATCTTCTTCTTACATACTAGCATCTTCTTCTTACATACTAGCATCTTCTTACATACTAGCATCTTCCTACATACTAGCATCTTCTTACATCCTAGCATCTTCTTACATACTAGCATCTTCTTACATACCAGCATCTTCTTACATCCTAGCATCTTCCTACATACTAGCATCTTCTTACATCCTAGCATCTTCTTACATACTAGCATCTTCTTACATACCAGCATCTTCCTACATACTAGCATCTTCCTACATACTAGCATCTTCTTACATACTAGCACCCTCCTACATACTACCACCAAAGCAGCACAGTTAATTTTAAAAAGAGTTTTTCCACACTGAAATGGCGAATTTTAATGCCGTATGAAGCATTACTGGACTACGTAATATACTACACATGCTTTTGTGTGTATACGTGTGTGTGTATGTGTGTGTGTGTGTGTGCGTGTGTGTGTGTGTGTGTGTGTGTGTGTGTGTGTGTGTGTGTGTGTGTGTGTGTGTGTGTGTGTGTGTGTGTGTGTGTGTGTGTGTGTGTGTGTGTGTTTATTTTTTAGTTTATTCTTTCATATCGAGGATAATGGAATAAGCACTTATGTGCTTTTTTACATCCAGTCCCCGTGTGTGTATGTGCGGTTTTGTTAATTCTGTCATCTGTTCCCACCGGCACACAATGGCCTACTCTTTCGAAAAGCGGAACAGGATTTAACGTGTGCGCAAGATGTTCTGCATACGTTCGCACACGGGGCCTCGGTTTATAGTCTCATCCGAAGGACTTTTAGGGAGAGTGGAGTCTGCACTGATGTTAACACCAGGGCACGCAGTGAGTGATGGTTAAATGATGTGTGTGTTTGTGTGTTTGTGTGTGTGTGTTTGTGTGTGTGTTTGCGTGTGTGTGTGTGTTAGTGTATGGTTGTGTGCGTGTGTGCACGCGAGCGTGTGTGTGTCTGTGTGTGTGTTTGCGTGTGTGTGTGTGTGTGTGTTTGCGTGTGTGTGTGTGTGTGTTTGCCTGTGCGTTTTGCGTGTTAGTGTGTGTGTGTGTGCGTGCACGCGAGCTTGTGCATGTGTGTGTGTGCGCGTGAGTGCGTGCGTGTGTTGTGCGTGTCTGTGTGCGTGCGTGCGTGCGTGTGTGTTTGCGTTCGTGCGTGCGATCGTTCATTCATATAATTTTTAACGTCTCTTCACTATTACTGATAATTAGACGATATGTGTGTGTGTCTGTGTATGTGTATGTCTGCGTCCGTGCGTCCGCGCGTCCGTGCGCGCGTGCGTGCGTGTATATGTATATGCGTATGCACAGCGGGGCTGAGTGCCCAGACGATGAAGGACTGCATCAACAACACCACGCAGTGTTACAGCACGTTCAACACCACCTTCCTGCCCGCTGTCAACCAGTACAACATGGCCCAGATGTGCAGGTGAGGGGTAAAGGTGTGTGTGTGTGTGTGTGTGTGTGTGTGTGTGTGTGTGTGTGTGTGTGTGTGTGTGTGTGTGTGTGTGTGTGTGTGTGTGTGTGTGTGTGTGTGTGTGTGTGTGTGTGTGTGGTGTGTGGAGAGAGAGAGGGGAAGAGAGGTCGGTGAGTGTGGATGTGTGTGTTTGTATGTGGGCGGTTATTTATTTGTTATTTACCTATTTATTTTATCTATTTATTTATTCCTTTATATCGAGGATAATAGAATACCGTGTGTGTGTGTGTGTGTGTGTGTGTGTGTGTGTGTGTGTGTGTGCGTGCGTGCGTGCGTGCGTGCGTGCGTGCGTGCGTGCGTGCGTGCGTGGTGGTGCGTGCGTGCGTGTGTGTGTGTGTGTGCCTGGAGGGGGAGGAGAGGTGGGTTGGTGTGGGTGTGTGCTTGTGTGGGGGGGGGTGTATTTATTTTTTAATTCGTTTGTTTGTTTTTTGTTTGTTTTGTCTATCTATTTATTCTTGTATTTCGAGGATAATAGAATACCGTGTGTGTGTGCGCGCGTGCGCGCGCGCGCGCGTATGTGTGTGTGTGTGTGTGTGTGTGTGTGTGTGTGTGTGTGTAGTTCCATGGACAACTACTCAGAGTGCCTCAACAACATTCACCAGCGCAGAGAATGCCAGAGGTTCACTCAACAAGCAGTGTCTGGCCTCAACTCCCTCAAACGTCAGTACGCCATGTACTGTGCCGCAGGTACGTTTGTCAACGTCAGCACGTCGTGTCAGTGTGCTGTAAGTACGTTTGTCAACGTCAGCACGTCATAACGTGTGCTGTGTGCACGTTTGTCAACGTCAGTATATCATAGAGTGTGCTGGAAGTACGTTTGTCAACGTCAGTATATCATGAAGTGTGCTGTGGATACGTTTGTCAACGTCAGCACGTCATAAAGTGTGCTGTGGATACGTTTGTCAACGTCAGTACATCATGAAGTGCGCTGCAAGTACGTTTGTCAACGTCAGTATATCATAAAGTGCGCTGTAAGTACGTTTATCAACGTCAGTATATCATAAAGTGTGCTGTGGATACGTTTATCAACGTCAGTATATCATAAAGTGTGCTGTAAGTACGTTTGTCAACGTCAGTATATCATAAAGTGTGCTGTAAGTACGTTTATCAACGTCAGTATATCATAAAGTGTGCTGTGGATACGTTTATCAACGTCAGTATATCATAAAGTGTGCTGTAAGTACGTTTGTCAACGTCAGTATATCATAAAGTGTGCTGTAAGTACGTTTGTCAACGTCAGTATATCATAAAGTGTGCTGTAAGTACGTTTGTCAACGTCAGTATATCATAAAGTGTGCTGTAAGTACGTTTGTCAACGTCAGTATATCATAAAGTGTGCTGTAAGTACGTTTGTCAACGTCAGTAGATCATAAAGTGTGCTGTGGATACGTTTATCAACGTCAGTATATCATAAAGTGTGCTGTAAGTACGTTTGTCAACGTCAGTATATCATAAAGTGTGCTGTAGATAAGTTTGTCAACGTCAGTATATCATAAAGTGTGCTGTAAGTACGTTTGTCAACGTCAGTATATCATAAAGTGTGCTGTAAGTACGTTTATCAACGTCAGTATATCATAAAGTGTGCTGTAGATACGTTTGTCAACGTCATCACGTCATAAAGTTTGCTGTAGAAACGTTTGTCAATGTCAGCAAGTCAAAAATTGTATATAAGACACTATGTAAGACTGTATATAAAACTGTATGTAAGTTTGCCAACGTCAGTACGTCATGTAGTGCGTTTGAGGTACGTTTGTCAACGTCAGCACGTGATAAAATGTGCTGTAGGTACGTTTGTCAACGTCAGCACGTCATAAAATGTGCTGTAGGTATGTTTGTCAACGTCAGCACGTGACAAAATGTGCTGTAGGTATGTTTGTCAACGTCAGCACGTGACAAAATGTGCTGTAGGTACGTTTGTCAACGTCAGCACGTGATAAAATGTGCTGTAGGTACGTTTGTCAACGTCAGCACGTCATAAAGTGTGCTGTAGATAAGTTTGTCAACGTCAGAACGTCAAAATGTGCTGTAGTAGTTTGTCAACGTCAGTACAGTCATTAGTGTGTTAAGGTACGTTTGTCAACGTCTAGCAACGTCAAAATGTTGCTTAGGTATATAACTGTATGTAAGTTTGCCAACGTCAGTACGTCATTAGTGCGTTTGAGTACGTTTGTCAACGTCACACGTCATAAAGTTGCTGTAGGTACGTTTGTCAACGTCAGCACGTCATAATAGTGTAGCTGTAGTAAATGTTTGTAAACGTCAGCACGTGATAAAATGTGCTGTAGGTACGTTTGTCAACGTCAGCACGTGATAAAATGTGCTGTAGATACGTTTGTCAACGTCAGCACGTCACAAAATGTGCTGTAGGTACGTGTGTCAACGTCAGCACGTCATAAAATGTGCTGTAGATAAGTTTGTCAACGTCAGCACGTCAAAAATTGTGCTGTACGTATGTTTGTCAACGTCAGTACATCATGTAGTGTGTTTAAGGTACGTTTGTCAACGTTAGCACGTCACAAAGTGTGCTGTAGATACGTTTGTCAACGTCATCACGTCATAAAGTTTGCTGTAGAAACGTTTGTCAATGTCAGCAAGTCAAAAATTGTATATAAGACACTATGTAAGACTGTATATAAAACTGTATGTAAGTTTGCCAACGTCAGTACGTCATGTAGTGCGTTTGAGGTACGTTTGTCAACGTCAGCACGTCATAAAGTGTGCTGCAGGTACGTTTGTCAACGTCAGCACGTCATTAAGTGTGCTGTATGTACGTTTGTCAACGTCAGCACGTGATAAAATGTGCTGTGGGTACGTTTGTCAACGTCAGCACGTCATAAAGTGTACTTTAGGTACGTTTATCAACGTCAGTATGACATGAAATGTGCTATGGGTACGTTTGTCAACGTCAGTACGTCATAAAGTGTGCTTTAGGTACGTTTATCAACGTCAGTATGACATGAAATGTGCTGTGGGTAGGTCATCAGGCACACCAACATTCTACATTTATTACCATAAAGTCACCGTATTAAATACTGATCAAATTTTGATCAGAAATGGCAGGACTGCTACCCACCATAACAATGCAAAGTGGCATAATTTGCTGATGTGTCCCATCGACTGTTTTGCATTGAGTGTGTCACATTCTTGAGTGTGTCACAGTATTGATTGTGCCACATTGCGTGTATCAAATTGAGAGTGTGTGTGTGTGTGTGTGTGTGCCACATTGAGTGTGCCACTTTGAGTGTCACATTGAGTGTATCACATTGAGAGTGTGTGTGTCACATTGATTGTATCAAATTGAGAGTGTGTGTGTGCCACATTGAGTGTGTGTCACATTGAGTGTGCCCAATTGAGTGTCACATTGAGTGTATCAAATTGAGGGGGGTGCCACATTGAGTGTGTGTGTCCTATTGAGTGTGCCACATTGAGTGTATCAAATTGAGAGTGTGTGTGCCACATTGAGTGTGTGTCAAATTGATTTGCCACGTTGAGTGTCACATTGAGTGTATCACATTGAGAGTGTGTGTGTCACATTGTGTGTGTCACATTGAGTGTATAAAATTGAGAGTGTGTGTGTGCCACATTGAGTGTGTGTCACATTGGGTTGCCACATTGAGTGTCACATTGAGTGTGTCAAATGATGTGTGTGTGTGTGTGTGTGTGTGTGGTGTGTGTGTGTGTGTGTGTGTGTGTGTGTGTGTGTGTGTGTGTGTGTGTGTTGTGGTGTGTGTGTGTGTGTGTGCGCGCCACATTGAGTGTGTGTCCCATTGAGTGTGCAACATTGAGTGTATCAAATTGAGAGTGTGTGTGCCACATTGAGTGTGTGTCCCATTGAGTGTGTGTCACATTTAGAGTGCCACATTGAGTGTGTGTCACATTGAGTGTGTGTCACATTGAGTGTGTGTCACATTGAGTGTGTCACATTGAGAGCGCCACATTGAGTGTGTGTCATTGAAGTGACACATGTTTCTGGCTCTTGTCCCATCCGGTGCAAGGGAGATAATTAGGGGAAAAAACCCGCATTAGGCAATGTATGTTTGTCTCTGAATTTTCATTGTCACACACTGTAAACAGAATGTAGATGTCAAAAGCTTGCATGCTGTAAACATGATACATGATATGTATGATATAATATTATATCATAATTATCATATTCATATCATATGATATCGTATCATGTAATGATATGATATAACATGTCATATATCATATACCATTTCGCATCACATCATATACAATCATTGTATAGTATAGTATAGTATAGTATAGTATAGTATAGTATAGTATAGTATAGTATAGTATAGTATAGTATAGTATAGTATAGTATAGTATAGTAATCTATGACATGACACGACAAGATACAACGCAATATACTATGATATGATATGGTGGTGAACATAATCTATGACATATCATAAATAATACAATAAAATGTAATATAATATGATATAACATTATATATGATTTGCTAAAACGGAACATAAGACAACACAAAACAATACAACACAACATAAGATAACATAACATGATATAATCTGATGAAATACAGCGTACTGTAAAAAAAAAATTAGGGGCCCTCGCCGCATGTGCAAGCAACATTCTGTGGTAAAAGGAAAGGTGGCAAACAATGTGGCGTGTGTATGTGGTGGGAAATGTGGCAAACAATGTGGCGTGTGTATGTGGTGGGAAATGTGGCGTTGTGTGTGGTGGGAAATGTGGCAAACAATGTGGCGTTGTGTGTGGTGGGAAATGGGGCAAAAATGTGGTGGGAAATGGGGCAAACAATGTGGCGTTTCGTGTGTGGTGGAAAAATGTGGTAAACAATGTGGCGTGTGTCTGTGGTGAGAAATGTGGCAAACAATGTGGCGTGTGTATGTGGTGAGAAATGTGGCAAACAATGTGGCGTGTGTCTGTGGTGGGAAATGTGGCAATGTGGCGTGTGTATGTGGTGGGAAATGTGGCAAACAATGTGGCGTGTGTATGTGGTGGGAAATGTAGCAAACAATGTGGCGTGTGTATGTGGTGGGAAATGTGGCAAATAATGTGGCGTGTGTATGTGGTGGGAACTGTGGCTAAACAATGTGGCATGTGTATGTAGGTGAAAAATAATGAGGTGTTGTTGTAGGTGAAAAATAATGTGGCGTTGTTTGTAGGTGAAAAAATAATGTGGCGTTGTTTGTAGGTGAAAACTAATGTGGCGTTGTATGTGGTGAGAAATGTGGCAAATATGTGGTGTGTGTATGTGGTGGGAAATAATGTGACGTGTGTATGTGGTGAGAAATAATGTGGCGTGTGTATGTGGTGAGAAATAATGTGGCGTGTGTATGTGGTGGGAAATAATGTGGCGTGTGTATGTGGGTGAGAAATAATGTGGCGTGTGTATGTGGTGAGAAATAATGTGGCGTGTGTATGTGGTGGAAATATGTGGCGTGTGTATGTGGTGAGAAATAATGTGGCGTGTGTATGTGGTGAGAAATAATGTGGCGTGTGTATGTGGTGAGAAACGTGGCAATAATGTGGCGTTGTATGTGGTGAGAAATGTGGCGTTGTATATGGTGGGAAATGTGCTAAACAATGTGGCATGTGTATGTAGGTGAAAAAGAATGTGGCGTTGTTTGTAGGTTAAAAATAACGTGGCGTGTGTATGTGGTAAGAAATGTGGCTAAACGATGTGGCGTGTGCATGTGGTGAGAAATATTGTGGTGTGTGTATGTGGTGAGAAATGTGGCAAATAATGTGCGTGTGTATGTGGTGAGAAATAATGTGGTGTGTGTATGTGGTGAGAAATATTGTGGCGTGTGTATGTGGTGAGAAATATTGTGGCGTGTGTATGTGGTGAGAAATAATGTGGTGTGTGTATGTGGTGAGAAATGTGGCAAATATGTGCGTGTGTATGTGGTGAGAAATAATGTGGTGTGTGTATTGTGGTGAGAAATAATGTGGTATGTGTATGTGGTGAGAAATAATGTAGTGTGTGTATGTGGTGAGAATAATGTGGTGTGTGTATGTGGTGAGAAATAATGTGGTGTGTGCATTGTGGTGAGAAATAATGTGGTGTGTGTATGTGGTGAGAAATAATGTGGTGTGTGTATGTGGTGAGAAATAATGTGGTGTGTGTATGTGGTGAGAAATAATGTGGCGTGTGTATGTGGTGAGAAATAATGTGGTGTGTGTATGTGGTGAGAAATAATGTGGTGTGTGTATGTGGTGAGAAATAATGTGGTGTGTGTATGTAGGTTAAAAAACAATGTGGCGTGTGTATGTGGTGGGAAATGTGGCATACAATGTGGCGTGTATATGTGGTGGGAAATATGGCAAACAATGTGGCATTGTGTGTTGTGGGAAATGTGGCGAACAATGTGGAGCTGATGTGGTGAGAAATGTGGCAAACAATGTGGCGTGTGTCTGTGGTGGGAAATGTGGCAAATAATGTGGCGCTATATGTGGTGGGAAATGTGGCAAACAATGTGGCGTGTGTATGTGGTGGGAATGTGGCAAACAATGTGGCGTGTGTATGTGGTGGGAAATGTGGAAAACAATGTGGCGCTATATGTGATGGGAAATGTGGCAAACAATGTGGCGTGTGTATGTGGTGGGAAATGTAGCAAACAATGTGGCGTGTGTATGTGGTGGGAAATGTAGCAAACAATGTGGCGTGTGTATGTGGTGGGAAATGTGGCAAACAATGTGGCGTGTGTATGTGGTGGGAAATGTAGCAAACAATGTGGCGTGTGTATGTGGTGGGAAATGTGGCAAACAATGTGGCGTGTGTATGTGGTGGGAAATGTAGCAAACAATGTGGCGTGTGTATGTGGTGGGAAATGTGGCAAACAATGTGGCGTGTGTATGTGGTGGGAAATGTGGCAAACAATGTGGCGTGTGTATGTGGTGGGAAATGTGCGAACGCATGCATAACATCTTGCGCACACGTTAAATCCTGTTCCGCTTTTCGAAAGAGTAGGCCATTGTGTGCCGGTGGGAACAGATGACAAAATTTACAAAACCGCATACACACGAGGACTGGATTTATTTTTATTTTTAAAAGCACATGAGTGCTTATTCCATTATCCTCGATATTTTAAGAAAAGGTCATCTAAGCGCTTTGATTTGTTCCTTTACAAGATTCAGCGTTATATAAATTCCATACATTATTATTATTATTATTATTATTATTATTATTATTATTATTATTAAATAATGTGGCGTTTTATGTGGTGAAAATGTGGCAAACAATGTGGCGTTGTTTGTAGGTGAAAAATAATGTGGCGTTGTTTGTAGGTGAAAAATAATGTGGTGTTGTTTGTAGGTGAAAAATAATGTGGCGTTGTATGTGGCGTGTGTATATGGTGGGAAATGTGGCAAATAATGTGGCGTGTGTATGTGGTGGGAAATGTGGCAAACAATGTGGCGTTGTTTGTAGGTAAAAAATAATGTGGCGTTGTTTGTAGGTGAAAAATAATGTGGCGTTGTATATGGTGAGAAATGTGGCAAATGATGTGGCGTGTGTATGTGGTGAGAAATATTGTGGTGTGTGTATGTGGTGGGAAATGTGGCAAATAATGTGGCGTTGTATGTAGGTTAAAAATAACGTGGCGTTGTATGTAGCTTAAAAACAATGTGGCGTTGTATGTAGGTGAAAAATAATGTGGCGTTGTATGTAGGTGAAAAATAATGTGGCGTTCTTTGTAGGTTAAAACAATGTGGCGTGTGCATGTGGTGGGAAATGTGGCTAAACAATGTGGCGTGTGTATGTGGTGTGTTGGGTACAGACGGGGGACAGCAGGCCCAGCAGTGTGTGGGGAAGTTCCAGCAGTGCTACTCCAGCTTCAACCTGACCTACTTCCCGGCCGTGCACAGCGGCAACATGAAGGACATCTGTAGGTCAGTATCACAGAGAGAGAGAGACACACACACACACACAGACGCGCGCGCGCGCACACACACACAGACACAGACACACATACATACACATACACACACAGACATACACATAGACAAACACACACATACACAGACATACACACACAGACACACACACATACACACACAGAGACATACACACACAGACACACACACACAGACACACACACTCGCACACACATATACACACACATACACACACATACACACGCAGATATACACAGAGACATACACACACACATACACACACGCAGAGACACAGACACAGACATACACACAGACACACACACACACACACACACACAGAGACATACACACACAGACATACACACACACACATACACACTCACAGACACACATACACACAGACACACACACAGGCATACACACACATACACACACAGACATATACACACACAGACATATACACACACAGACATACACACACAGACATACACACACAGACACACACACACGTGTGTGTGGACGTGAGCGCGCAGGTGTGCATGAGTACGTGTGTGCGTGTATATGTATATATGGTAATTTGTATTTTCAATGTATTTCCTTATCGATTTTTTCCTCTTTTTTTACTGGTTTAATTTAATGGTAAATGATGCAATAATGTAGTGTCTTAGTATAATCATTACGAAATTTGTTCTTAGATAGATGGCTTGATGAAAAAAAAGCAAATGCATTGCTTATTCAATGTACCATCTGGAAATAAAATTTTGACTTGACTTGACTTGACACACACACACACACACACACACACACACATACCACACATACACACACACATACACACACAGAGAGATAGACAGACAGAGAGGCAGACAGATTAGAGAAGGAGAGACATACCGTTTGCTTGACATTCGATACATTTGATACTTTCAAATCCAGCCTCAAAACACATTTAATGACGATGATGATGATGATGATGATGATGATGATGATGATGATGATGATGATGATGATGATGATGATGATGATGATGATGATGATGATAAATGGAATTTATAGAGCGCTATATCTTGCAATTACAAATCAGATCGCTTCCATTCAATCCGCTCCTAACACATGCAACCAACAATGATTAACAATATTCTAACAAATTCAAATGTACACACTCACATGCACACACACACACGCGCTCACACACACACACAACCACACACACACACACACACACACACACACACCACACAGGTTGTACATTTCAGCAGGGTGATGGAATTTTTGGCTTTTAAAGGCATGGAGAGATATGCGATGAAACAAGAGGAAAAAATCTTAGGTATGAAATAGATATGTTTATATCCTTTCTCAAATCTTCCCTCTCATTATCTATCCATGCTCTTCAGCAGCCACCCCCATCTCCATCACCATGTATAGGCATGCTGTGTGCGCGTGCGTGCGTGGGTGCGTGCGTGCGCGCGCGCGTGTGTGGTGTGTGTGTGTGTGTGTGTGTGTGTGTGTGTGTGTGTGTGTGTGTGTGTGTGTGTGTGTGTGTGTGTGTGTGTGTGTGTGTGTGTG
>CM054158.1:21302049-21309549 GCA_028751875.1 Rapana venosa
GGGGTGGGGGGCTAAAGAGACAGAGATGGTGTTTCGGTTTATATGATGGCAGAGGGTTTACTAGAGTTTCCGGATACATTGTGGGCTGGTCTCTCCTAGGCGAGAGTGCGTCGCCACAAAAGCAGCGCCACCCATTTTCTTTTTTTTTCTTTTTTCCTGTCTGCATGTGTATTTTTTTCCTCTATCAGAGTGGCTTTTTTTCTAAATAATTTTGCATGCCAGGGACAACTCTCTTGTTGGCGTGGGTTCTTTTACGTGCACTAAGTGCGTGTTGCACACGAGACCTCATTTTATCGTCTCATCTAAGGAGGATGGGGGGGGGGCGAGGGAAGGGGGATTTTTCCACCCTACCGCTGTCCTCGACATTGTCAGTTGTATAATCTGATATGATGCATATTACTTGGGAACAGGGCACTTAACACCTGTAGGAAATCTTTTGGTTGCTATACCCCTGTCCTCAGTATGATATCAAACATGAAATCTGGTATGATATGTATCACAAGGGAACTGGGCCCTTAACACCTGTAAGGAATTTGTTTGCTTACACCTCTTTCTCAGTAATTAATAGCAATAATTGTAATGCAAGGGAATGGGCCTTAACACCTGTAGGAATTTGTTTTCGCTAACCTCTATCCTCAGTAATGTTAATGTATAATCTGGTATGATGCTATTCACTGGGAAACTGGCGCTTAACACCTGTAGGATATTTTTGTGGTGCTTACTCTATCCTCGAATATGATGTCGATGTGATATATTGGTGATGTATAATTATCACTCATCACTCGGGTACTGAGTGCTTAATACCTGTAGGACATCTTTTGGCTGCTGTACTTCTATCCTCAGTATAATATCAATATTGTAATGCAGTGTGATGCATATTACTAGGGATCTGAGCGTTTAACACCTGTAGGGAAATGTTTTGTTCTACACCTTTATCCTCAGTAAATGTTAATAGTATAATCTGATATGATGCATATCACTTGGGAACTGGGCGCATTTAGCACTTGGATTTTTGTGGGGGGGTGGAGGGTTTTTTGTTGTTGATGTCGATTGTTTTCGGGGTGTTTGTTATTTATACCTCTATCCTCGGTAATGCCAATAGTGTAATCTGGTATGATGCGTACTACTTTGGGAATTGGGCATTTAGCACCTTAGGATTTTTGTGGGGTTTTGTTGGGTTTTGGGGGGAGGGGGGCGTGTTTGGGTTGAAACGGCATTATATCTTGGATTGTTGTTGGTGAGAGGGGGGTGGTTTGTTTTGTGGGTGTTTGGTGGTATGGCTATTGTGGTTTGTAATGGTAGGGTGGGGAGTGCTATAGTCTACTCTTGTAATGGCTATGTATGAATATTGTATGGATTTGTGGTGTGGTGTGATGGGTGATGGTGGATTGGTTTGTGTGAGTGTGTGTGTGTGTGGTGTGGTGTGTGTGTGTGGTGGTGTGGTGTGGTGGTGTGTGGTGTGTGTGATGTGATGTGATGTGGTGTGTGTGATGTGATGTGATGTGGTGGTGTGTGGTGGATGTGTGGTGGTGTGTGTGTGTGGTTGGTGTGGTTGAGGTGGTGAGTGGTGGTGGTGGGTGTGATGTGGTGTGATGCGATGTGATGTGTGTGGTAGTGAGTGTGATGTGATGTGATGTGGTGTGTGATGTGATGTGATGTGATGTGGTGTGGTGTGATGTGATGTGGTGTGGTGTGATGTGTGTGTGTTGGTGTGATGTGATGTGATGTGGTGTGTGTGTGTGATGTGATGTGATGTGGATGTGGTGTGATGTGTGTGGTGTGGTGTGATGTGATGTGATGTGATATGGTGTGGTGTGGTGTGTGTGATGTGATGTGGTGTGGTGTGCAGTACTGGGGAACCGTGTCCTCAACACCTGTGGGGAGTTTCTCAGGTGCACCTCTGGCATTGTCCTGGTGTCCGCTCCAGACCCCACCGCCATGTTTGATGCCGCCACCTGGTGCTCGTGAGTCTGTCTGTCTGTCTGTCTGTTATGTCTGTTATGTCTATGTGTCTGTCTGTCAGTCTGTCTGTTCTATATGTCTGGTCTGTTCTGTCTGTCTGTTCTGTTCTGTCTGTCCGTTGTCTGTGTGTCTGTTCTGTTCTGTCCGTTCTGTCTGTTCTGTTCTGTCTGTCTGTTCTGTCTGTATGTTCTGTTCTGTTCTGTCTGTCTGTTCTGTCTGCCAGTCAGTCTGTCTGTCTCTTCTGTTCTGTCTGTCTATCTGTCCCTGTCTGTGTTTCATTTCTTCCGTCTGTCTAGATCTGTCTGCCTGTTTCATCCGTCCCTATCGTGAACAGTCATGACATCATCAACTGAAGGCGGAAGGGAGGAAGATATATATTTATTTTATTTTTTTATTCTTTTATATCGAGGATAATGGAATAAGCACTCATGTGCTTTTTTTACATCCAGTCCCCGTGTGTATGCGGTTTTGTAAATTTTGACATATTTCCACCGGCACACAAGGGCCTACTCTTCCGAAAAGCGGAACAGGATTTAACGTGTGCGCAAGATGTTCTGCATGCGTTCGAACACGGGGCCTCGGTTTATAGTCTCATCCGAAGACAGAGGTAGGTAGGAAGAGAATGACACAGACAGGGGAGAGAAAGAGATTGAAAAGAAAAACAGGGAGATAAATCTGTTCGTCCACATTTTTGTATCAAATTTTCAACAACAAATATATATAATAGACAAGCAAGTGATTACTTCTTTCCTCACAATCAAAGTCGTTTTATCATGTAAAAGGTACAGGTGTCCCATAACCTATGTGGTCGTAGGGGAGTGCGGTGTCAGAGACCTCAGCTTCTCCAGGGGCCAGCATATTGAGGCCCAAGAATGGCACCCATCTCCTCTCCCTCACTGCTTTACCTTCCCTGACCCTAATGAGGCAGGTACCCATTTACAGCTGGGGGAACTGGGGGAACTGTGCTGAAACCAAGGTGCGCAAACGGTCACCCATCCATTTGGTAACCACGCTCGATACTGCTTAACATTGGCTTGGGAAAAGCGAGTGCTCTGACCACTGAACTATCCCGTCCTGTCCTGTCCTGTGTCATATGAAATTTTCAACGCGATAAGCAAGTGACTACTTTTCTCACAATCAATGTTGTTCTGTCATGTGTTATATTATGAAATGTTCAATATAAGAAGCAAGAGACTACTGCTTTCCTCGCGGACAAAGTCGTTCTGTTATGTGTCATATGAAATTTTCAAAAAATATAAAAGAGATAAGCAAGTGACTATTTCAATCCTCACAAAGTCGTTCTGTCATGTGTTATATTATGAAATTTTCCAAAACTATAAATTAGAGAAGCAAGTGGCTTTTTCCTCCCTCATAATCAAAGTTGTTCTGTCATGTGTCATATGAAAATTTCAACAAGACAAGCAAGTAAACTACTAACTTCTTTCCTCACAATCAAAGTCGTTCTGTCATGTGTTGTATTCTGAAATTTTCAAAAAAAAATAACATCGATAAGCAAGTGACTATTTCTTTCCCCACAATCAAATCGTCCTATCATAAGTCATCTGAAATTTTCATAAAGATAAACAAAAGTTGTTCCTTCATGTGCTATATATTATGAATTTTTCCCCAAAAAATATTTACATTTTCAACAAGATAAGAAAGTGACTACTATCTTCTTCCTCACAATCAAAAGTTGTTCTGTCACGTGTCGTCTGTCCCACACAGGTACATGGACATGTCTCTGAGCTGTGTGGAAAGGGCGATAAACACGCAGTCCTGCGGTCTGACCAATGACGACACCGTCAAAGGTCACCTGACCCATCAACGAACCATGAAACGGAACGTCTGCAAAATGGCCTCTGGTAGGTTGTGGGGAGGGGTGGGGGGTGTTTGTTGATGTCTCCTTTTATCGTTTGTGTGTGTGTGTACGGGAAGGGGGGGGGGGTTTGGCTGATTGGGTGGTTGGCTGGTTGGCTGGCTGGTTGGTTGGTTGGTTGGCTCACTGGTTGGTTGGTTTGTTGGTTGATTGGTTGGTTGGCTTGCTGGTTGGTTGGTTGGTTGGTTGGTTGGTTGGTTGGTTGGCTGGTTGGTTTGTTGGTTGGCTGGTTGGTCGGTTGGTTGGTTGGGTGTTTGATTGGTTGGTTGGTTGAACTTTTTGATCGTTTGTTTTCTGGGGTTTTCTATGTGTATGTTTTGGTGGTTTGGGGCCGATTTTCTTTTCCTTTTTAAAAGTATTGGTTGCTTTTTTTGTCTGTTTTGGGAGGAGGAGGAGGATGTTTTCTTTACGAGATTTCTGTTGATGGATTTTTTTGTTTGTATGTTTGTTTGGGCTTTTTGGTTGGGGGTTTATTTTTGGGTCTGCCGGCCCTTTTCACTTTTTCTTAAAACATTTTTTTCTGCAGACAGGTGCGAGAACTTATTTTATTACAATTGTGTGTTGAGTCTGGGTTTTCATCATTTTCTCTCCGTATTTTTAAAGCTATAATACACAAAGCCACACTTAATGACTCCTCTATAATGATAATAATAATATAATCATCATCATCATCATCATCATAATCATAATCATAATCATAATAATCATAATAATAATAATAAAGTATGGAATTTAAATAGCGCTGAATCTTGTAAAGCAACAAATCAAAGTGCTCCCCGTGTGTATGCGGTTTTGTCAATTTTTTCATCTGTTCCCACCGGCACACAATGGCCTACTCTTTCGAAAAGCGGAACAGGATTTAACGTGTGCGCAAGATGTTCTGCATGCGTTCGCACACGGGGCCTCGGTTTATAGTCTCATACGAAGGACTTTGACATTCAGTTCGATTTTTTTGTCAAACTGGGAAGAAAGGGCGAGGGTGGGAATAGAACCCAGAACCTATACACGTACATCCATCTATGTTCTGCTGCACTTTCAGCATCTGCAATCATTCACACACAGAGAGATAGAGACACAGAGAGAGAGACAGAGAGAGACAGAGGCATACAGAAAAACAGACACAGATAGACATAATGATTTTCTTTTATATTCTATTCTTTTAGTTTGATGATAATGGAAAAAGCACTCGTGTTTTTTTATATCCAGTGCCCGTGTGTATGCAGTTTGGTAAATTTAATCACCCGTTCCCACCGGCACACAATGGCCTACTCTTCCAAAAAAAGCGGAACAAGTTTAATGTGTGTGCAAGATGTTCTGCGTGCCTCCGTACTCGGTACGTCGGTTTATAGTCTCATCCGAAGGACCTATACATGAGAAAGACAGACAGACAGACAGAGACAGACAGAAAGAGACAGAGATAGAGAGAGAAAGAGAGACAGAGACAAACAGAAAGAGACACAGAGACAGACAGAGACACAGAGACAGACAGACAGACAGACAGACAGGCAGGCAGACGGACAGAAAGACAGACACAGATAGACATAGAGAGAGATATTGAGAGACAGACAGACAGAGAGACAAAGACAGACAGACAGACAGACAGAATCTAACATTTCCCCTGTCATAAGATAACTTACGTCACTTGAAAAATCTTCATATTTCTATGTGTTGCCAGTTCCCGGACTGTCTACTGCTTCCCCCAACGTAATCCCAGTGGACACCAATACGGAGAAAACTCACCAGGAGAAAACTGAGAAGGAAGGTCAGTGCACAGTCATTATTCCTTCCCCGTGGGGTTGCCGGGGTGTGGAATTTCTGTGCCAGGAATTCCCTCTTTTCTATCTCTCTCCCTTTGTTACTGTACTTATTCCTTTTTCTTCTTGTTACTTTTCTCTTCTATGTCTATGTTCTGGCCTTCTTGGTCCATTCATTCTCTTGCGCTTTTTGTTTTTCTCCCGGAAAGACTTCAAGGGTAGCAATTCTCTCCCATGTCGAAGTCAGATGTGCTGGGCCTGACTTGCCAGGCGCTTAACGGCAGCGCAACACACACACATAGACACACACACACACACGCGCGCACGCACGCACGCACGCACACGCACACACACACTTTCAGTGACATCTATAAGGATTGTAGGGTTGGCACACACACATACACACACATGCACGCACTCACGCAAGCACGCACTTTCAATGACATCTATTATGGATTGTAGGTTTGGCACATACACACACACACACTCACGCACGCACGCACACACGCACACACACACATTCAGTGACACCCACATGGATTGCAGGGTTGGCACCAAACTAATCCACTTATTATGTGGTTGTCTGACAGGGTCCAAAGCAGAACAAGGCGGTTCCGATGCCTCTAGACTGAAGCCAGGGCATTTCTTCATGGCACTGACAGCCCTCCTGTCCTGCATGCTACACCGTCTGCCCTCCTTGTAACTGGCGGAGCCTACTGTGGAGAGGGGCCTTCACGCAACACAGAAGCCTTCATTACCAAGGAACGGAATTCCTAAGAGTTCTAGTCAACATTGCTTCACAGACCTAAGTGACAAGACATCAGAGATGATTACAGATGATTCAATACATGTGCACCATGTTTGTAATACCTGTTTGTTTAAACTATTGATTATTTATCATTGATTGCATGACTGTGTAAGCTTAGGTTGAATGCATGCGCTTTGGTTTGTCTTTGCAAGATACAGCGCTATATAAGTTCCATTTATTATTATTATTATATTATGAATGTGTGGTGACGTATTTGTCATCCTGTGGAATTCGTCACACAGTATAAAAAAAGACAACTACTTGAAAATTGTGAGTACGCTGAATTTTATTCTATGTATCTTGCAGAAGGGGAGTAAAGCCATCATAAACTTGTTGGCGGGTAATTTCGTTCTGTGTATTGCTCAGAAGACAAACGAGCCTCCATAAATAATGTAGCAGTACAGCTTTATTTTCTGAGTGTCACACAACAATGGCCAGAGCCACAATACATAATATAGCATTAGTTCTGAGTGTCAGTTGACACTCTACAAAATAATCGGAAATGTGTAGTAAGATATACATCAATGTGGTTTTCTCCCTTGATACAAAAAAACCAAAAACACCAAAAAAACAGTTGTTTAAATCCACTAACAACCCGATGCAGTTTTGTATGAATATTCTGTCGTTCATGTCCACATGACCACGCCCAATACAATATTTTAAAAAATACCATTGTCTTGCGTAAACGTATATTTGTGTGCTTATGCCCCATATTGTAGTCCAAAGCAGATTGATTTTTTTGTTGGGGGGGACTGTTTGTTGGAGTAATCACATCTTAACTCACGGTGAAGGAAAACGTTTTGCCTTCCATGTATTTGTACTCAAACCACATCCAGATGCAAGGCACAACTATTTTGTTTTCTAGATATCATTGTCAACACACCTTATCTCAGTGTCAAATATCTTATCTTCCACTCGTCGATATAATCAGGGCCCATTGCAGTGTCGTTGAAAACTGTCTTCCATTTGTCATTGTAATCACTAACCATCTTAGTACCAAGTAAAAATCATCTTCTTTTGTGGGTCAATTCTGCCATGTTCCATTGTAGTGTCAAGGAAAATTTCTCTGTCTTCCAATCGTAATTGTAATCACATTCTAT
>CM054158.1:21314549-21317049 GCA_028751875.1 Rapana venosa
AGTGTGCCACATACTACGCTGTTTGGGTCGGTGTGCCACATACTGCACTATTTGGGTCAGTGTGCCACATACTACGCTGTTTGGGTCGGTGTGCCACATATTACACTGTTTGGGTCAGTGTGCCACATATCACACTGTTTGGGTCAGTGTGCCACATATTATACTGTTTGGGTCAGTGTGTCACATACTTCACTGTTTGGGTCAGTGTACCACATACTGCACTGTTTGGATCCGTGTGCCACATATTACACTGTTTGGGTCAGTGTACCACATATTACACAATACAAATGGCATCTACCACATACTGTACTGTTTGGGTCAGTGTACCACATATTACATAGTACAAATGGCATCTACCACATACTGTACTGTTTGGGTCAGTGTACCACATATTACATAGTACAAGTGGCATCTACCACATACTGTACTGTTTGGGTCAGTGTACCACATATTACATAGTACAAGTGGCATCTACCACATACTGTACTGTTTGGGTCAGTGTAGAGAACACAGTACAAATTGCATCTACTACATACTGTACTGTCTGGGTAAGTGTGTAGAACAGTGTCAATGGCATCTCCGGCACACTGTACTGTTTGGATCCCAGTTCAAATGACATTGGCAACTCTCTTCCTCTCTTCTCTGCCTTCCCTTACCGGATGGAATGTGTGGTACCTGGTCTTCTTTTGTGCTTGTAACTCTGCAGGAGATCTTTCCGCTGGCCTCAGCCGACACGTTCGACTTCAGTGCAGCTCATTTCATTGTACAGGTTGCATGCTGGGTATGTTCGTGTTTCCGTAATCCATCGAAGGCTGACATGAATTACGAGATCGTTAATGTGCGTTTTTGATCTGTATGTGTATATACGCAAAAAAGGGATTAAGGCACTGGCAGGTCTGCACTTGAACTCGACATTCATAATCATATAATATTGTTTGAGTTATAATACAAGCTAGACGACTGTGTTGTATTATGCACATTATTTTCATCGTTTGACAATGTTGAACTTTGATTTTTTTTTTTAATTTGAGATGGAAAAGTTATTTTTTAGTTCGCTGTTTCAAGAAAAAGGTGGAAGAAAATCCCCATCATTATGTCACTAAAATGAACATGTCAGAAATTCACATGTAGAAGCTGAAATGCCAAAGGCAGGAAAAGACAGAAATGGGAAGAAGACGAACACAATAAAATTTCAGAACTGAACCGGGTGAACCACAAAAGAAAGAACGAAATAAGAACGAAAATCATATAGAAAAACAGACAGACAGAAGGAAGGAATCAGGTAAAAATAAAACAGCAAAACAAGGACGAAAGACAGACAAGGAGAAAGACAGACAGACACACAGATAGACAGACACACAGACAGACAGACACACAGACAGAAAGATAGAAAGAAAGAAAGACAGAAAGAAAGAAAGAAAGAAAGACAGACAGACAGACAGACAGACAGACAGACAGACAGACAGAAAGAAAGAAAGAAAGAAACACATACAAACAGAGAGACAGACAGACAGACAGACAGAAAGAAGAAAGAAAGAAAGAAAGAAAGAAAAAGAAAGAAAGAAAGAAAGAAAGAAAGAAGAAAGAAAGAAAAGAAAAGGAAAGAAAAGAAAGAAAAGAATAAGAAAAAGAGAAACGAAAGAAAGAAGATGAAACAAACAACAAGTAAAGAAAAAAAAAGAAAAGAAAATCTATCAAAGAAAGGAAAGATAGAAGAAGAAGAAGAAGAAGAAGAAGAAGAAGAAAGAAGAAGAAGAAGAAGAAAGAAGAAGAAGAAAGAAGAAGAAGAAGAAGAAGAAGAAGAATATGTTGTTATTATTATTATTATTATTATTATTATTATTATTATTATTAAAATTACTCTATTATAAACGGAATTTATATAGCGCTATAAGAAAAAGATAGGAAAAGAGAAAAAGACAGACAGAAAGAAAGGTACAGAAAAACAGCGAAAGGTAAAGAGAATTTATTTTTTTATTTAAGGGAAAAGAGTTAATTTCAACAACAAAGATGGGACAAACAAACAACACATAGAAAGAAAGAAAAAAGAACAAAGCAAAGACAGAAAAGGTAAAGTAAACATTTAAACTCTCCCAAAAAGACATGTGGTACGAACTCGGAAGGAAGAAAAATGCCATTTTGGGGTGTGGTGTTTTTTAATTTTATTTTCTCGTTTATGTGAAACGTTAATATGTCAAAACACTACCACAATCTCACTACTCTCTCTCTCTCTCTCTCTCCTCTCTCTCTCTCTCTCTCTCTCTCTCCTTCTCTCTCTCTCTCTTTCACTCACTCACTCTCGTCATCTAATCCTCTATCTCTTACACTTCTATCCTGATGAATCTGTGGTCTAGAGGTAACACACCTGCCTGCAAAGCGAAAAATCCGGGTTCGATCTCTGTTTCTTCCCAAAACATTTCCCCCAACCACCAGATCATGTGTGATGGTCTGGATGCTAGTCTTTTCGGGTCAAACGATAAACCGAGGTCTCGTGTGCAAC
>CM054158.1:21327049-21332049 GCA_028751875.1 Rapana venosa
CAAGAGTCAGCACTATGAAAAGTTCATGTCATAAAACACATGCTTTTGCAGAGGAGGCAGCTGCTGTTTTGGAAATTGGATAGAAATTTGATTATAGTGGAGATGCCTTGCTCACAGTACATCCCCACTCTCTCGGCCAAGTGGGCATAAGGACAGTCAGTGTTGGAGATGTTCTCCAAAGGCCAACCAGCCCCCAGGGCTGCAGCACATAAGGACTGTGCAAGTCAAGCCTCCTAGTCAGAGAGGCATAGTCGATCACTAAAGACTAAGCTGTAAAGTGGAATTCCATGAGTAAGAAAGCCACTGACCATACAGCCTCTCACTTTGCTGTTGCCCCCAGCGTCAATGGTTTAATCAAGAACTGTGATAAAGCCCAGGCGCTGAAGGCATGATATATATCATTAATGCCTGCCATTAAAGGACATTACCAATAGACAGAAAGGCAAAACAAGTGAATGCAAGGCCATGCAATGCAATGCAATGCAAACACCAGACACTCTAACTTCGTGCAATACGACGTTACCTGGCCATAACAAGTACTACACTGCTAGACAATTGTGAGGCAATCTTGCCGTCAGCGCCTGGGCTTTATCACAGTTCTTGATTAAACCATTGACGCTGTGGGCAACAGCAAAGTGAGAGGCTGTATGATCAGTGGCTTTCCAACTCATGGAATTCTTCCACTTTACAGCTTAGTCTTTAGTGATCGACTATGAATCTCTGACTAGGAGGCTTGACTCGCACAGTCCTTATGTGCTGCAGCCCTGGGGCTGGTTGGCCTTTAGAGAACATCTCCAACGCTGACTGTCCTTATGCCCACTTGGCCGAGAGAGTGGGGATGTACTGTGGGCAAGGCATCTCCACTATAATCAAATTTCTGCCCAGTTTCCAAAACAGCAGCTGCCTCCTCTGCTGTTTTGGAGGTCATCGTCGGACACGACGGACAAACATACAAGGCAATGCAACACAAGCCAGTACAAGGCAACAAAGTGCAAAGAAAGGCAATACAATGCAAAACAAGGCAATATAAGGCAAGATAACCCCAGCATAATGTTATGCAAGGTCATGCAAGGCAATACAAGGCAATATAAGATAGTAATATTATAAGGCAAGAAAACCCCAACATAATGCAATACAAGGGAAAGCAAGGTAATGAAAGGAAAGATAACCCCAGCATAATGCAATTCAAGGCAAAACAAGGCAATAAAAGGAAAGATAATCCCGGCATAATGCAATACAAGGCAATAAAAGGAAAGATAATCCCGGCATAATGCAATACAAGGCAAAACAAGGCAATAAAAGGAAAGATAATCCCGGCATAATGCAATACAAGGCAAAACAAGGCAATAAAAGCAATATCAAGCAAGAAAAACCCAGCATAATGCAATACAAGGCCGTGTAAGGCAAAACAAGGCAATACAAGGCAAAACACGGCAGTATCAGGCAAAAAAACCCCTAGCATAGTGCAGTACAAGGCAGTATAAAGCATGACTACGCTGTGCTGGTGGATCGGGGATCTAGAGGTAACGCACCCGCCTAGAAATCAAAAACGTCTGGGTTCGATTCTCGTTTGTGCTAGAGACTTTTCCCCCATCCATCATACCGTGAGTGGTGGTCTGGGTGCTAGTCTTTTGGATGAGATGTTAAACTGAGGTCACGAGTGCAACACGCATTTAGCCCACGTTTAAAGAAACCACGGGGGAAAAGAGAGTTGTCCCTGGCAAAATTCTGTAGAAAAAAGCCATTCGGATAGGGCAACAAACGCACATGCAGACAGGAAAATAAATACAATAAATAATGGGTGCTGCTGCTCTTGTGACGACACACTCCTCCCTAGGGAGAGTGGCCTGAATGTCATGCAGAGAAATCTGCCATGACTTAAAGTGGTATACAAATTTATACAAATCAAAACAATCCAACACAAGGCAGTATAAAGCAAGACTTCACAGCAGTACAATGCAATGGCACGAAGTATCACGCATTATCATTCAACCCAGTCCAAGACAAAGCAATATCAAGACATAAAGATGCTGCGATTTCATTCAATACAAAGCAAGATGATGCACTCAAAAGCAGTGACTGCCAAACCGCCTGCCAGAAATATACCCTCACAGGGACGGTTGTTGGAGGGACATTGTGGTGGCCGCCACCTCGGGTAGGTGACTCACTCAGTCTGGCTCCACGACTGAGCTGATACTGTCGTTAGTAGGGGACTTATTATTAAGTGGTGTCCTGCATATGTTAGCTCAGAATAAGCACCACTAAACACCACCAAAGTGACCCAGCACCAGTGCAGGGCCCCTCTTGTTGGTAGCCCTACAGCGGCCTGATACTGATGGGCTCCCTGTGGACTTTCGACCCTGAGGATGCGGTACAACAAATCTGGGTATGGATGGATAATGAAATGAGCGGAGTGGGAGCAGCAGGACGGAGATGTCACAGAAGATGAGGCAGTAAATAAATAAAAACTAAAAGGTAGCGTGATTCAATACAAAGCAAGACGACGTAATCAAAAAAAGCAGTGGACCCCTACAATCTCCTGCCAGAAAGGAACAAACCCTCACCGGAAATTGCTGCCCGGTTTCTTTCCAAACATGGCGGAGCGGATGTGCATGACGGTACCGGAACTGCAGCGCAGCTTCAGCATCTGACCGTCACAGGAAAAGGTGTACAGCGCCAGTGCTTGCTGGCAGCATAGCGCCATCATCACCACCACCACCACCACCGCCTCCCCCCTCACCCACGGGGAAGACTTGAACGATGATAGTAACGGCATTTCTGGCCTGTGGCGGGAGACAGGTGTGTCCTCGCGCCTGTAAAACAAAAGAAACAGCAGGGTTTTAGCTTAGAAGAGTATGAATTTTGTTTATTAATGTAATCATTTTCATTTTAGTTTAGTTTAGTCTTCATTTCGTAGATTATTAGAAGAAGTAATCGTGTACCTTTTTTACACATCCGGTTTCCCGTAAGTGTGTGTAGGTGTGTGTGTGTGTGTGTGTGTGTGTGTGTGTGTGTGTGTGTGTGTGTGTGTGTGTGTGTGTGTGTGTGTGTGTGTGTGTGTGTGTGTGTGTGTGTGTGTGTGTGTGTGTGTGTGTGTGTGTGTGTAGGTGTAGGGGTGTGTGTGTGTGTGTGTGTGTGTGTGTGTGTAGGTGTAGGGGTGTGTGGTGTGTGTGTGTGTGTGTGTGTGTGTGTGTGTGTGTGTGTGTGTGTGTGTGTGTGTGTGTGTGTGTGTGTGTGTGTGTGTGTGTGTGTGTGTGTGTGTGTGTGTGTGTGTGTGTGTGTGTGTGTGTGTGTGTGCAGTTTTGTAAATTTTGTCCTCCGTTCCTACCGGCACCAAATGGCCTACTCTTTCGAAAAGTCAAACAGGTTTTAACATGTGCGCAAGATGTTCTGCGTGCGTTCACATCTCGGCTTAAAGTCTCATCAGAAGGACTTTCAAGGGGTGTGGGGTCGGCACTTATGTTAACTCCAGGGGGGGAACAATCCCCTTGAACGAGATTCGAACCCGGGTCGGCAGATCACGAGCGCAATGCGCAGATGCTGTAACCACCAGGCTACCCCGTCCCCCAGAAGAAGAGTGGGTGAGTGAGAGAGTCAAGTGAGAGAAAGTCAGTCAGTCAGTCAGTCAGTCAGTCAGTCGGTCAGTCAGCCAGTTTGTCAGAAAGACAGCCAGTCATTTAGATAGTCAGATTATTAGTCGGTCAGTCAGTTAGTCCGTCAGTACGGATGATGATTCAGTCAACAAATCAGCGAGTAAGTCAGTCCGTGAGCCAGAGAGTGGGTTTCCCAATGAGTCAGTGTGTGTGTCAGTCGATGAGTTAGGGAATGAGTTAGTCAATGAGTCAGTGTGTGGTTCTGTCGATGAGTTAGGGAATGAGTTAGTCAATGAGTCAGTATGTGGGTCAGTCAATGGGTTAGGGAATGAGTTAATCAATAAGTCAGTATGTGGTTCAGTCAGGGAGTTAGGGAATGAGTTAGTCAGTGAGTCAGTATATGGGTCAGTCAATGAGTTAGGGAATGAGTTAGTCAATGAGTCAGTATGTGGTTCAGTCAGGGAGTTAGGGAATGAGTTAGTCAGTGAGTCAGTATATGGGTCAGTAAATGAGTTAGGGAATGAGTTAGTCAATTAGTCAGTATATGGGTCAGTCAATGAGTTAGGGAATGAGTTTTTAAATGAGTCAGGGAGTGGGTTTTCCAATGAGTCAGTATCTCAATCAGTCAATGACTCGGGGAGTGAGTTTTCCAATGAGTCAGTATAAAAATCAGTCAATGAGTTAGGGAAGGATTTAGTCTATGAGTTAGGGAATCGGTTAGTCAATGAGTTACGGTGTAATTTAGTAAATGAGTTAGGAGGTGAGTTAGTCAATGAGTTACGGTGTGATTTAGTAAATGAGTTAGAGTGAGTTAGTCAATGAGTCAGTATATGGGTCAGTCAGTGAGTTAGAGTGAGTTAATCAATGTGTTAGAGTGAATTAGTCAATGAGTCAGTATACGGGTCAGTCAGTGAGTTAGGGAATGAGATAGTCAATGAGTTAGAGTGAGTTAGTCAATGAGTTAGGGAGTGAGTTAGTCAATGAGTTAGGTGATGACTTAGTCACTGACTCAGTATATGGGTCATTCAATGAGTTAGGGAGTGAGTTAGCCAATGAGTTAGGGATTGGGCTAGTCAGTGAGTTAGGGAGTGAGTTAGTCAGTGAGTTAGGGAGTGAGTTTGTCAATGAGTTAGGTAGTGGGTTAGTTAGTGAGTTAGGGAGTGGGTTAGTCAGTGAGTTAGGCAGTGGGTTAGTCAGTGAGTTAGGGAGTGGGTTAGTCAGTGAAATAGGGAGTGGGTTAGTCAATGAGTTAGGGAGCGGGTTACTCAATGAGTTAGGGAGTGAGCTAGTCATTGAGTTAGGGAGTGGGTTAGTCAATGAGTTAGGGATTGGGTTAGTCAGTGAGTTAGGGAGTGAGCTGGTCAATGAGTTAGGAAGCGAGTTAGTCAATGAGTTGGGGAGTGAGCT
>CM054158.1:21337049-21344549 GCA_028751875.1 Rapana venosa
TTCATTTAACGTCTTTTCACAGTTGTGATATTAGACGGGGGGGGGGGGGGGGGGGGGGGGAGGGTGTATGAGTGTCAAGGGAGGAGGGTATAGTTGGTACTGTACAGGAGAAACAAAACAAAACAAAACAAAACGGTGTTTTGTTTTGATTTGTTTGTTTTGTACACACAAGTGTGTGCGTGCTTGTGTGTATGTGTGTGTGTTTTGTGTGTGTTAAAGTGTCTGTGTGTGTGTTTTAAGTGTGTGTGTGTATGTGTGCGTGATTGAGTGTTTGTCTCTCTCTGTCTGTCCGTGCGTGCGTGCGTGTGTGTGTGTGTGTGTGTGTCTGTGCGTGCGTGCGTGCGTGCGTACGTACGTGCGTGTGTGTGTGCGTGTGCGTGTGCATGATATTTACACACGTGACTAAAATAATAACAAAACACCTATATCTACTGAAGAACACGGTTTTGATCATACTTGAATAAAACGAAGACATAGTTCATGATATTGGTCATGTTACTATTCAGCATCATCTCTTGAATGTTTTTGCTGTACTTTTTTAAACTATCACGTTAAGTGCTACTTTTGCTGTTCGTGCCCCTCTGGTATTGCTATCACCGGAATTACCTTTGGAGAGAAAAAAATGTGATGGTGTTTTGTTTTGATTTGATTACTTATTTTCGATTTGGTTTAAAGCAACGCTCTTTTCACATGCTAACGTAAAGGTATCTCTGAACAGATATTGCAGAAACTATTCGAGTATATTTCCATTATTTCCATCAACTTCAGCGTTATGACTGCCAGATAAACTGCGTTCTAAATGGGTTTTATGAGCAGCGAATACCTGCAGTTTTTTGTGATTATGCATTTGTTTGTATTATCATTGTGCTTACCATTCATGCCTTCGTTAACTTAATCACGTATTTGTGTTCTCTTGAGTATACATACCAGGTAAAACACGACTACCCAGCTAATCGATAAATCATTTCACAAATAAGGAGCTTTTTTTTTACATAGTATTTTGATATTACTTACACCTTTAAAAGACATCGAATATTCCATTATCTCACATATAATCAGTATATGCAACAAAAGTGCAACAACAATTTTTTTTAATTTTAAAAAAACTTTCCATCAATGGACCAAGACCTGAACTCAGTGAGCCCTACACAAACTGTACATCCAACACAGATTTGGGGGGAGGAAGAAAAAAAAATCCCCCAACGCTTAACTTACCTTCACTATAGAACACAAAGAAGCTGAATGTTTCCCCCAGTCAGACAAAAGTGTCTTTTATACAGCCATTAAGATTTTGTCACGCCGAAACACAGACGGGTCTTTGTTTTGCGGGCTGGGGCCAGAGGACAAACCGAACTGGATGCTTTTTTGTCTGTCAGTCTGTTCATCAAACAATGGAGGCTTTATGGTAAGGAGGGTAAGGAAGGGGGACCACTCTTGAAGGCGGAAATGGCAAAGATAAAGTGTGGAGCGTAACCTTCGTGAATGCCATTACAAGTAGTAACATTTTCTGCATGGTCTCTTCAACCCTGTATACCACAGCCTGTTCTTGTGGGTGTTCTGTTTTCGTATCAATAAGTCGCCCCAACTGCTGAAAGGAAACATGATTGTTGACCTAACTTGACGTCTGTCAGAACTCCTTAAGAAGTCATTAGAGCACTGCAGTGATTTGTTTTGGCAGGCAAGGTGTGTGTTGGGCAGAATCAGAATCAGAATCAGAATCAGAATTAGAAAACTTTATTGCCAAGTTGAACATGTTGAAGCCCACGCTTTCTCCGGGTCGTAGAATGCATGCAGGGTATAGGTATGCTCGTGTCTGTCCTCCATGCTTTGGCTCATTCATGGCCAGCTCTTCTGTGAAGGATGAATGTGTTTGTTAACTTGTGTGCAAGAAGTTAAGTTATGCGTGCGTTCATACACAAGAGTTTTGGTTTAGCATCTCACCCGAGGGTCAAAAGCTATGCTGTGTTTCTTGTTGGGGGGTGTTTTTTCGGGGATGGGGGGGTGTGGGAAGGTTTGGGGTTTTGGGGGGTTGGTTGGTTGGTTGGTTGTTGTTTGTTGTTGGGGTGTGTGTTGTTGTTTTTTGGGGGGGGTTCTCGGCCAGAACTTGAGCGCTTTGATTTGTTGCTTTACAAGATTCAGCGCTATATAAATTCCATACATTATTATTATTATTCATTAGAACTTCGAAGTTTACTCTTGGTGATATTTTTGCGTATACGACCGTTTTTGCCATCCATGAAGGTAGCCGCATTTCGACTTCGGGGATGATGTCTGAACACCACACCAATGAGGACTTTTTGGAATTTTATCATCTGGCATGTAGTGGCCTACTTTTCCGAAATTGGGAACAGGTTTTAACGTGTGTGCAAGATCTTTTGCATGCGTTCGCACACGAAACCTCGGTTTATAGTCTCACCCGAGCGACTTTCGAGGGAGTAGAGTCAGTACTGACGTTAACTCCATGGAAAAAAAATCCTTTCGAAAAGGTGCCTTAGTGATGGCTCGAACCCTTGCCATCAGATCGCAAGCTCTACGCTCTAACCACCAGGCTATCCCATCCCCTCAAAATGCCATGCTAGTTTTAGGGGAACAATTAATTGAATACGAAGTTCCACATTGGTAACGCTGGGGCGTGCCCCTGGGGAACTTCTCCCCTGACAGTGGAACACTTCCTCCAGACCTGTTTATCCAACACACACAAAACCTGAGGGCCAATATCTGGCCTGCTGACCTGCCGATGAGGGACAAACTCTGGATCCCGGAGGGCTTCAGCGTCTTACAGCCTCATTGGCAGGGCCTCAGGAGTTGCTGTCTGAACGTTCGACGAAGATTTGGCTGTTTAAACACAGACTGGAACTCATGCTCTCAGATACCGCCACACTATGGGATGAAGGGTCTAACCACTTGGCTATTCATCCCTCCCTCAACTACTTCCCCTTCTCTCCTATCGTTTAGGAAAACATCTGCTTTTTTTAATTATGGTAACCGATTATCGTTGTGACGATGGGCTGAATCTTTTCATTGATCTTCAATAGTGATGAAATCATTTTAAAACAATTTCTATCGTATCTATTTTTTTTCATCTACTTATTTTTCTCTTTTTTTCTTTCTTTCCTCATTCATTCATTTTTAAACTATTATTCACTTATTTCTTTATTTATTCATATATTATCTATTAATTTACCTCTTCATAGTTCATGTATACATTATTTTATTATTACTATGTACTTGATTCCCCCGTGGGTCTCCCGGGGTATGCTTGCAAAGCGAGCATTGCAAGAATAGGAACCCTGCCCGCCATCCAGGCATGTCGTAAAAGGCGACTAAGGAGGCACCTTTCCCCCTAGGTAAAGGGGGTTGGACACAGGGCTAACAACCCTGCTCCGTAAAAGAACTCCTGTTACAGAAACCTTAAACAGCAATACTCGTGCCAACTCAGCCTTTGGGAGATCTGGGGATCCTTCAAGGAAACCTATGACGCGCTGCAGCCAAACCCGTCAGGAAGCTGCAGGGCTGACGACCCCTCATCGACCGGAGACGTCCCTGATGAAGTCCCCGAGGTTGTTGTCACGTCGGCCGGTCCTACTTGGAACATGGAACGTGAGGACCCTCTGGGAAACCGGACGGTGTGCGCAGGCAGTGAGGGAGATGAACAGATATCGCCTCGCACTCCTGGGCATGTCTGAAGTCCGGTGGAATGGTCACGGGTATTAGTGACAAGATTACAGTCAGGAGAAACTTTGCTCTACTCGGTAAAAAGTGAAGAAGACCGTCACGAAGCTGGAGTAGGTCTCCTGCTGTCCAAGCATGCAGCCAAGAGCCTGCTGGAATGAGAGCCTGTCTCAGACCGCATCATCACCGCTCGGTTTGAGTCGCGCTTCCAGAAGGTGTCCCTTGTCATGTGCTACGCCCTACCACACACGCGGAGGAGGAAGACAAGGACAACTTCTACACCCAGCTCCAGTCGGTTGGTAGACCCAAAAAATTCCGAGACGGGACATGCTCATCCTCATGGGGGACATGAACGCCAAGGTCGGACTGACAACACTGATAGAGAGCGGGAGATGGGACGACATGGGCTTGGAAACATAAATGAAAATGGAGAAATTTCCTGCTGATTTTTGTGCTGCCAACAGCCTTGTGATTGGAGGCACGCTTTTTCCACACCAGCGTTGCCACAAAGCCACCTGGGTCTCCCCCGACCCCAGACAGAGAAACCAGATTTGATCACGTATGGTTAAGACAACGCTACCGGAGATCCCTACAAGAACTGAGAGTAAGACGCGGAGCAGACATAGGGTCAGACCACCATCTTGTGGTCACCAAGATCAAGATGCGCTTGTCTGCGAGAAAGACTCTGCAGAATCCAAGGAAAAAGTTCAACGTTTTGAGATTGAAACAAGAAGACACAAAGCAGGCATTTCAGATCTCACTTCACAACCGCTTCCAAGTGCTCCAGTCAGAGGAGACAGAAACAGTGGAACACAAATGGACCACCTTCAAAGACGTCATTGTGGGAGCCTGTGATGAGGTTTTGGGACAACCATAGACGAAAAGAAAGCCATGGATCAAGGATGAGACCTGGAAGAAAGTCGAGGAGAGAAGGCTAGCCAAACAAGAGCTGAACCGAGCTACGACCCGCCAACAGAAGAGGCGAGCAACAGCCAAGTACTCCATACTTGCCAAAGAAGCCAAGAATGAGCTACGAGCAGACAAACGAGCTCGCATCATCAATGCCATCGCAGATGAGGCAGAAGAGGCTGCTGGCAAGGGAGACCTCAAGACCCTGTATGCCACCACCAGACTTCTTAGTGGGCGTCGCAGCAACCCAAACAGACCTGTCAGAGACAAGGAAGGGAAGCTTCTCACCTCTATTGAAGACCAGCTAACAAGTTGTAAAGAGCATTTTCAGATCTTGAATCGACCAGCCCCAGAGGAACGACCTCAGCTGGAGCCAGGGGACCCTCTCGGCATCAACATTGGAGAGATCACCGAGGCAGAGATCCGAAAGGCCATCAGCAGCTTGAAGAACGGCAAGGCTGCTGGCATTGACAACATTCCGGCAGAAGCCTTGAAGGAAGGGGGTAGCGACATCATTGACGAGTTACACCATTTGCTCAACCTGATCTGGACAACTGGGGAGGTGCCAGCAGAATGGAAGAAGGGCCTGCTTGTGAAGCTCCCCAAGCACGGTGACCTCTCCCAGTGTGGAAAGTGGCGAGGTATCACCCTGTTGTCCATCCCCAGCAAAGTCCTCACAAGAGTCATCATGGACCGAATGAAAGATGCTCTCGACAAGACTCTTCGAGATGAACAGGCAGGCTTCAGAAAAGAAAGTTCCTGTACCGACCAGATTGCGACCCTCAGAATCATCGTGGAACAGTCCATAGAATGGCAGTCACCTCTCTACGCCTGCTTCATCGATTTTGAGAAGGCTTTTGACAGCGTGGACAGACAAGCAATCTGGAACATCCTTCTCCACTATGGTGTGCCATCAGAGTTTGTCAACATCATATGACAACTTTATGAAGGATTCTCCTTCCAGGTCATCCACGGTGGAAGACTCTCCGACAGCTTCGGGATCTCTTCCGGCATCAGACAGGGCTGCTTGTTGTCTCCACTCCTCTTCCTTGTGGTGCTGGACTGGGTGACAAGGACGGCCTACGCAAGTTCCGGGAAAGGTATCCAATGGACCCTCATGACAAAGCTGGAAGATCTCGATTTTGCCGATGACCTGGCTCTGCTATCCCACCGCCTGCAGCACATCCAAGACAAAGTCACTGCCCTAGATACCACAGCTAGACGTGTTGGCCTCAGGATCAGTCAAGAGAAGACCAAGCTACTGCGTACCAACAACCAGCAAGAGGCTCCTGTCACCATCTCTGGGAAAGCAGTAGAGGATGTCAGTGAATTTGTGTACCTGGGCAGTAAGATCAGCCAGACAGGAAGCACAGACGAAGACATCAAGGCAAGAATAAAGAAAGCACGCCAAGCATTTGCCATCTTGAAACCCGTATGGAGAACAAATGCGATCTCCACAACCACCAAGCTCAGGATCTTCAACTCCAACGTGAAGTCTGTGCTTCTCTACGGGTCAGAAACTTGGCGGGTCACCAACACCAGCTCCTCCAAGATCCAGACCTTCATCAACGGATGGCTCCGGCAGATCCTTCATCTCAGATGGTTCGACAGAGTGCCAAGTACCGACCTGTGGATGAGGGCGAACCAACAGCCTATGAATGTCCAAGTAAGGCGGCGAAAGTGGCGTTGGGTCGGCCACACCCTACGGAAGGAGCCTTGCAACATCACCAGACAAGCGCTCGAGTGGAACCCGCAGGGGAAAAGGAAGAGAGGGCGCCCCAAACAGACCTGGAGGAGAAGCCTGCATAGTGAGCTGAGAGACTCCAGCCTGACATGGGAAGAGGCCAAGACCCTTGCCAGAGACAGGAGAAGGTGGAGGGACGCTGTTGAGGCCCTATGCTCCGCTAGGAGCTATAAGGACTAAGAAGAATGTACTTGATTGTTTATTCATTTGTTTATTTGCCTCACCTTTCTTCATGCAAGCACATCTTGTGTACACACCTAATCCTTGCATATTATCTTTAGTGCTGATGAAATCGTTAAAACTACTTCGTTTCTACATATTTACTTATTAGTTCATTCATTCATTTACTTGTTGATTCATTCATTCATTCCTTTATCCATTCATTCATTTATTCATGTATGTATCTATTCATTTACTCTTTTTTCTTGTAATCTTGATCTATTCAAACTTATCTCTCTATGCGCTGCTTTTTTTTTAAACTTGGTTTGTTCGTCAGGTATATTTATAGGATAAACATGCAAACATTTTTTTGTTCTTGTCTGCGTGTGTTGTCATGTCTACAACTACAACACGAAACGCATATAATTATCATGTTCTTCACCTTCATAACAACACAGAGAGCCTTTGCATTTCTTTTCCTTCCTTTACAAACAGTACACTGGCAGTCACTATTTATCTTACACACTGTTTAGAATGACAATATATGCCATGAGTTTATGCCCCTTACAAAAAATTGCAAAACCATCAGCAATAGCAGTAGCAGTAGCAACATTACCCCATGGCAGCATCAAAAGCAGCATGGAAAAAAATAAAGTGTGTGTACCATATTGTCGTATTCATGGAAGAAGAAGAAGAAGAACAAGAACAAGAACAAGAACAAGAACAAGAAGAACAAGAAGAACAAGAACAAGAACAAGAACAAGAACAACAACAACAACAAGAACAAGAACAAGAAGAAGAAGAAGAAGAAGAAGAAGAAGAACAACAACAACAACAACAACAACAAGAAAGAATATCATCATCATCATCATCATCATCATCATAATCATCATCATTATTATTATTATTATTATTATTATAAATAGAATTTACATAGCGCTACCTCTTGTAAAAACAAATTAAAGCGCTTGCATTCAACCTATTCTTTACAAAATTTAATGCAATCAATAACATTA
>CM054158.1:21349549-21363562 GCA_028751875.1 Rapana venosa
TGTCACTGAAATGTTCACACTTATAATATTTGACTCATTTTTTGTCAGCATCGCTGTCATTGCTGTTGTCACCATCGTCATCGTCGCCGTCGTCGTCATCACCATTATCACTACCATTATCACTGCCATCATCATGATAATCACCACTATTATCATCTCTTAGGCCCCTTCGCGTATCCTGTAGTGTGGTCAACCATTGGGGCACAAATGAAGAGTTTACAACCGACATTATCATCTCTACAAACCTCCCGTGGGGATGCCAGGGGGGAATGTAAGTATAAATACCATCCCCCACATTCTGAAAATTCCGTCCTAGGAATCCCCTCATTTCTATCCCTCTCTTTCTTTCTGCCTTGTTTTGTTCCTTTTCTCCCTGCCACCTCCTTCTTTGTCTATTTTCTGCCTTCTTGGTCCATTCATTCTCCTGCGGGTTTTTTTTTTTCCAAAGAAGGACTTAACACGATAACAATTCTCTCCCATGCTGAAGTCGGATGTGCTGCACTGGGCCTGACTTGTCAGGCGCTTAACAGCAGCGCAACGCATTTTTCGCTCATATGGCAGACAACAATAGTTGCTGTCTGAGCGTTCGACGACGAAGAAGAAGAATCTCTACAAACATTGTAACGTCAACAGGGAAAGAGGGAAAGCCAGGAAAAGAGAACCCCCATAGCAAGCTCACTCGTAGACCAGAAATCCTTGATATTGCTAATATATGCAACTTCTAGGTTTGCAATAAACACTCTCTTATTTTCCATGTTACTGTTTGATTATTTCGTTCATTTTGCTTCGTTTTGGATTTTTGTATCTTAATGTAGTTCTTGTTAAAGTCTACCAAAAAACACAAAAAAACAGCAATAGTGAACAGATTTTCAAAAGAAACTATAACAAGAACAACAACAAAAATAACACATAAGCTACAACAAAAACGAAACTAAAACAGAGGTGACAGACTTGCAGAGAGTGACAATTTACGCCTGAACGACTTGCAGTAAGGCTGGCGTGTAATGAATGGCGGCATTATGCGAGGCGCCATTTGTGAGTGTCGTGACTTTACCACCACTCGTTTACTTGCCATCTGCCCTGACAACTTCCTCGCTATAAAGCTCGCCTGTACATGCCTTCCGCGCTCCCTGTGTGTTGTCTGTGTGTGTGGTGTGGTGTGGAGGTGGGGGGGGGGGGCTGGCGTGTGTTGGGTGTGGGGTGTGTTTGTAAGGGGGGGTGGGGTGTGTGTTGTGTATGTGTGTGTGCGGGGGGGGGGGGGTGGGGGGGGAGGGAGGGAGAGAGTGCGGTGTGTGGTTGTTGTGGGTTTTATCGGGGGGATAGTGTGTGTGGTTGTCTGGTGGTGTGTGTGTGGGGGGGGGGGGGGGATGGGGGAGGTGCGATGAGTGGCTGTTGTGAGTGGGGGGGGGGGGGGGGGGGGGGGGGGAGTCGGTGTGGGGTGTGTGTGTTGGTGTCCTGGTTGTTTTAGTTCCTTTTGTGTGTTGTGGGTGTGTGTGTGCGTGCGGTGGGGGGGGTGATGTTTCGTGTGGGTAGGAGGGGGGTTGTACGTGTGGTGGTGTGTGTGTGTGTGTTGGTGGTGTATGTGGGTGTGCGTGCGCACCTTAACACACCGCCCGCTCTGTGTGTGTGTGTGTGTGTGTGTGTGTGTGTCCTTTGATCTAATGTCTATCTAGATCAAGTAAATTTAGACCTAACCCTGGAGAGGGGAAGTAAAAAGAAAAGAAAAAAGACATCCTATAGGGAAGGTAGCCTCCCAAAAAGTGCTGTCTTAAATTGATTTACAAATTCCAATATGACATCAAAGGACCAAAAAGGTAACCAAATACAGCAATATAAAAATATTAAATTAGAAATATTGCACCAAACGGTAAGCAATGGATTCTAGGCCTTTGAAACTGGCTCAGTAATAACGAACACAATGTCTCAATAACAATGGTTCAGACAAAAAGTGTTCCTCTGGGAAATCTGACTCCCCCAAAACAATGAACATGATTTTAATTTTTCTGCAATGAAAAGGAATTGACTATTTGTAACAAGGGAAAAGTGAGGTGTCAGAGACCACAGCTTATCTAGGGGCCAGCATATTGAGGGCGACGCCCATTACCTTTCCCTTGCTGCTTTACCTTCCCTGACCCTAAAGAGGGCAGGTACCCATTTACAGCTGGGTGAACTGGGGGACTATACTGAAGCAAAGGCGCACGCACGGTCACCCATCTGCCAGGCAAGAACGCTCAATGCTGCTGAAGTTTGGAGAGAGCAAGGGCTGGGACTCCTAAGTTACACCCCGCCCCCCTGAAAAACAACTAAATACATTTTAATTTAATAATGATAGTCTATTCTTCCTTAAAATACCGACTATTTTAAATACTATAATTTCCGCAGATAGATAGATAGATAGATAGATAGATAGATAGATAGATAGATAGATAGATAGATAGATAGATAGATAGATCAACACAAACTGACAGAATCACATGTTTCTCATCAGTGGACTCCAACCTCCATACTGATTTAGCCACGTAAATTGATCTACTGACTTTTGGCTGGAAACACACACACACACACACACACACACTAAAGCACCTGCATGCCGATTCTTTTGATTGGTTTTGCATTAAAGAAAATCGAAAGTGGAAGGACAAGGGATGTGCACTTAACAAAGCAATAAACTGTTTAAAGCATCTATCTACAAAAGAACTCAAAGAGAAAAGAAATAATAGTGAGAACTTTAAAGAAAAAACCCACAAAGATCTTTCAAAAGTGGCATAAAGTTTAAAACAAACAAATAAGAAAGTAAATGAGTTTAGAAGCGTCGATTGTTACCTGGTAATTTTAGCCTTTTTCTCGGCCATTCTCCACATATAGCTCTCAGGTTTTAACTTTGTGGCTTTCAAATGCCTGAATATTGAGTTCTATAGAAAATTCCCTGCTCAGTTTCGAACAGTGCAAAGCAGAGAAAATGGTGGGTAAAAATGGGGGGGGGGGGATGGAGAAATGGGGGTGGGGGGGGGGGGGAAGAAACGATACTAAAAAGGTATCGTTTGCGGACTACTTTTTTCCTACGCAGACGACTCTGCGCATGTGTATTATGATCACTGGATTTGCGAATGTTTGAGAAATGAGGGAATACTGTGTTGATAATTGATTTCTTTTTAAATCAAATGTGAAGAATTTGTGCAAAATCACAGGAATTCGGAATCAGGAGTCGGTTTTTCTCGATAATATTCTTCTTGTTGTTTTATTTTTAATGTTTTATTATAACGAAACAGAGATTTCTCTTTTTTTTTCCTCAGCTAGATCTCCAAAATTTACCAATGGTGAAATTTGGGGTATGCGACCGGTTGGGTTTTTTGGCACACCATGGAGGTAGCCGCATTCCGACTTCGGGGATGTATACTAGGTCCGTTCGTGTTTCTGTAATCCACATCGAACGCTGATACGAATTACGGGATCTTTAACTTGCATATTTGCTCTTCTGCACGTGTATATATACACGAAAGGAATTAAGGCATTGGCAGGCCTGCGCATGAAGTCGACCTAGGAGATCGATAAAATCTCCACCTTTCATTCACCCAGACGCCGCCAGGATTCGAACCCAGGACTTCAGAGACCCACGGGATTGAAGTCGAACGGTCTTAACCACTCGGCTATAGCGTCCGTGGCAAGACAGATGTGATTTCAAAGGTGAGGTGCGACCTGATCTGATGCCAGTTTGTGTCCTGAAGCAGACCAGAGAAAGTGAGTGCCGAACAGTGAGGGTGCCTGAGGCAGAGAGAGAGAGACAGACAGAGAGAGGGAGGGAGAGGGAGAGAGGGGAGAGAGAGGGAGGAGAGAGAGAGAGGGGGGAGAGAGAGAGAGAGAGAGAGGGAGAGAGAGGGAGAGGGGAGAGGGAGAGAAGAGAGAGAAGGGGAGAGAGAGGGAGAGAGAGGGGAGAGAGAGAGAAGAAGAGAGAAGAGAGAGAGAGAGAGGAGAGAGAGAGAAAGAGATGAGAGAGAGAGAAAGAGAGGGAGGGGATGAGGAGAGATAGAGAAAGAGGAGATGAGAGAGTGAGAGAGAGATGAGAGATGAGAGAGAGAGAGAGAGAGATAGAGCGAGGAGAGAGAGAGAGGGGTTTGAGCCTTTAGTTCCATCCATTGACATCTTTCTGGGTGAGATTTGGAATAATTATTTCAAATTGTGGTTTGTAATGGGAGTTTGACTTGTGGACACAGTTGGTTGGTCTGTCGGTCGGTGGTAAGTCTCTCTCTCTCTCCTCTCTCTCTCTCTCGTGTGTGTGTGCGTGGTGCGTGCGTTGTGTGTGTATTGGCGCGCGCGCGCGCGAGTGTTGTGTGTGTGTGTGTGTGTGAACGTGTGTGTGTGTGTGTGTGTTGTGTGTGTGTGTGTGTGTGCGCGTGCGCGTGCGTGTGGTGTGTGTGTGTGTGTGTGTGTGTGTGTGTGTGTGTGTGTGTTACTTCTCATATCAGTTTGTCAGAATCTTAGTTTTATAAGTGTGCCTATCGTTTCAAATGTATAGAGTTTTCATCTTAATTAGACTTGGCGTCTAGTATTCTTATCGTCATCTTTTTATGATGATGATGATGATGTGATGATGATGATGATTATTATTGTTGTTCTGATCATTGTTGTTGTTATCATTATTATTATTATTATCATCATCATCATTATTATTATTATTATTATTATTATCATTATTATTTGCTGTTGTTTTATATTTCCTACAGAAGCTTAAAAAGAATGTTCGTCTCTTTCACCCTTGCAGACACCCTTAGAGACAAAACATGATACTTTTGAGAGCCATCAAAAAAGTTTAATGTGGGGGTTTTCATCATTCACACAAATAAGATCTGCAACCTGCAGCTTTTCACTTATCAAATTATTAGAAATATTGTCAAGAATGTCAAACACATCACAAGGCGGAGCTGAATCTCAAAGTTATTTGTCATCGCGTAAATCTAATAGCGAGGGCCATTCTAACTCCCCATTAAACTGCACTGGACAAAGACTAGCTAGATGTTGCGAAAAAATGACCCTGCCCAAGCACTGAGCCTTAGGGAACACCTTAGAGGACAGAATATCAGTACTGGAAAAAAGTTTTTGAGTTTTGGCTAGACAAATTATGAGGAAAACCAAAGGCTGTACCTGTAATACCAAAAAGGGAGGTTTTCTCTTGATAGAAGAGTGGAATGATCTAGGGCATCAAAAGCTGCAGACAGGTCCAGGGGTGCAAGAATTTTTAAAATTTCCTTGATGTCAGGGCCGAAAACCACCAGCATTGTGTTATGAAACGATGTTATCACGTTGGAATGAAGTTTGTTAATGCTAATTAGAGCAGATATTTTTCAAGGTAAAAGGTAAAGGTGTCCCATAACCTATGTAGTCGTAGAGAAGTGAGGCATCAGAGACCTCAGCTTCTCAAAGGCCAGCATATTGAGGACGGCGCCCATCTCCTCTCCCTCGCTGTTTTACCTTCCCTGACCCTAAAGAGAACGGGTACCCATTTACAGCTGGGTGAACTGGGGAAACTGTACTGAGGCCAAGGCGCGCAAACGGTAACCCATCCACTTGGTAACCACGCTCGATGCTGCTTAACATTGGCTAGGGAAAGCGAGTACTCTGACCACTGAGCTATCCTGTCCCCATTTTTCAAGGTAATCTAGGAAAAAATGTATAGCTGGAGTTGTGATAGAAAGACTTGATAAGAGCAGTTTAATAAAAACAAGCGGCGTTTTTAAGATAGGACCATATTTTTTAAGCATGAGGAGTTAAGTTGATGGATCGGTGGTCTAGAGGTAACGCGCCTTCCTAGAAAGCGAAAAGTTCTGGTCAAAAGTGTGCGGTGGTTCGAATCACGTTTGGACCTGAAACTTTTCCCCCATCCATTAGACCATGAGTGGTGGTCTGGGTGCTAGTCTTTCGGATGAGACGATAAACCGAGGTCTCGTGTATTACACATAATTATTCAGCGCACGTAAAACAACCCTCGGCAACAAGAGAGTTGTCCCTGGCAAAATTGTGCAGAAAAAAGCCTCTCTCATAGAGAAAACAAATACAATTGCAGACAGACAAAAGAATTTTTTTTAAGTGGATGGCGCTGCTCTTGTGGCGACGCGCTCTCTCTGGGAAGAGAGCATCCCGAATTTCACGCAGAGAAATCTGCCGTGACTTAAAGTGGTATAAATAAATTTTTTAAATAATAATAAATAAGAGTATTTCTTTTAACCAGAAGAGGAGAGACTGCAGCTTGTTTGAGATTGTTTGGTGCACTACCAATAAACTAGAAAGTGTTGATTGTCTTCGTCCGTGTTTTCTGGCACCAAACTACTAAGCCACTGTTGTTACAATGAAACAGACTATGAATCTAGAGGGTAACGATTTTGATAGACATGGGGAAAAAACCATTTGCGAAAAAAAATCTTCCAGTTTCATCGATACGAGTAAATAAATAGAGTTTTTCGAATCAAGTAGATTCTGTGTCATCAGGAGATACTGAGTCGGAACAAGGATCACTGTTGTCTCAAGCTTTGAAACATTCGTTCATTTCGGGATCGAAATTGTGCGCAACTTCATCTTCAAAGTATGTGTGTGAGTAACGACTTCACATTTCGTACATTTAGTACGAGAATTGACTTTAGGTGACAACAGAGTACAGCCTTTTGTCTGTCTAGCTGGTTATCTATTTATTTATCTATTTACCTGTCTATCTATTATACCTACCTGTCTATATATCTACCTATCTGTTTATTCTTCTTTCTATCTATTGATCTATCTGTCTGTTTCGTCAAATCTGTATGTATATCTGTCTTTCTCTCTGTGTGTGTGTGTGTGGTTGTGTGTGTGTGTGTGTGTGTGTGTGTGTGTGTGTGTGTGTGTGTGTGTGTGTGTGTGTGTGTGTGTGTGTGTGTGTGTTAATTTATTCTTTTATATTTATTTATTCTTTTATATCGAGAATAATGGAATAAGCATTTATTTGCTTTTCTACATCCAGTCCCCGTGTGTATGCAGATTTGTGAATTCTGTCATCTGTTCCCACCAGCACACAATGGCCTACTCTTACGAAAAGCGGAACAGGATTAACGTGTGCGCAAGATGTTTGCGGCGTTCGCACACGGGACCTCGGTTTATGCTCATCCGAAGGACTTTTGGGAAGTGGAGTTTGCACTAATGTTAACTCCAGAGGAAAATATCCCTTTCCCCTGTGTGTTGTGTGTGTGTGTGTGTGTTTTGTGTGTGTGTGTGCGTGTGTGTTTGTCTGTCTGTCTGTCTGTCTGTCTGTCGGTCGGTCGGTCGGTCGGTCGGTCTGTCTATCCCTATCTGCTTGTCTGTCTATTTGTCAGTCTCTCGAATTATCTAACTATTGACTTCTCTGTCTCTTTCAATATATATCTACCTACCCACCCTGTCTAGGCCTATCTATTCATCGATACGTCTATGTATATCAGTCTATGACTCAGTTAATTAATTAATCAATCAATCAATCAATGTGTGTATCAATAGAGGACAACACACACTCTCTCTGTCTCTGTCTCTCTGTTTTCTCTGTCTCTGTCCATGTCTCTGTCTCTGTCTCTCTCTCTCTCTCTCTCTCTCTCTCTCTCCCCTCTCTCTCTCTCTCTCTCTCTCTCTCTCTCTCTCTCGCACTGACTGCGCAGAAGTTTCGACATGAATGCTGGCTCTGAAGAACCAAACCTCTTCCAGTTTTTGGGAATGGGATTTGCACAGCTGATGAACGTTTCCCAGCTAAACACAACAAACTTGAATAGAACATTGGAAGAGAAATTTCGTTGTCAGGAAGAACATTTCCGACATCTCACTACGGAACTGGTTGAAGTGAAGAAAGGCACACAAAAGAATGCTGAGGATTGTTCTTGGCTTAAAGATGACGGGACGCTATTTGTGGAACGGTTAGAACCAACTGGAACAAAAATTAGATGCTGTGGAAGCGCAAAATATTAGATGCAATCTAAGATTCTTTTGGTGTTAAAGAAATCAGAAGAGGAACAGAACTGACCAGTGAAGCACTGATTGTAGAAGTCTTGAACTTCCATTCCTGCAGTCACCAGCTGTGGCAGACGTCAGACATCAGAAGTGCCTATAGAATAGGCAGTCCACGTCGGGGACAACTCTCCACGTCCATCTTAGCCCAGTTTTGTCGAGGGGGGGACAAGCTGGCTATCTTAAGAGACCAGGAGCTGCGTGAGAGACTTGGGCCCAAAGCAGCATCAGAGTGACCTCAGACCTTACATCTCATCAGAAGACCTGGTGGATTTTCAGAGACCAAGGCAAACTGGCGTACTTCTTCAATTGAAAGCTGCATGTAAAAGAGATATCACTAACACAGCCGGGCACAGATTCAAACACCGAAAACCATCCAATTATCCAAAGCCAGAGGTCAGCAACAATCTTCTGATGGCTGGAGAAGGGCCCACATTCGCTCCGTGGGCAATCTGGTAGGATGGGAAGCAGTAGGCGTGACCATGGTAAGAGCAGAGAGGACAACAGCCATCTGAAAAAAGGGATGCTGAATAAATCCCCGGTTTACCTTGAAAATGCTTGCCAGGATAGGGACCATGGGAACATCCGGGTCATCAGCAGTGGAGGGAAAGGACACATTAACGCCAGGAAACAGTTTCTTGGAGTCATGTGCATCACTTGCTGCAAAGGGCAACGAAGCAGACGAGAAAGACAGGATGCCCCTCTCCTCCCCCTTCCCCCTGCTGCTGAAGGACGAAGGAGCAGACGGGAGAAAAAAAGACACCGCCCTGCTGCTGAAGGACAAGGGGGCAGACGGGAGAAAGAAGACACCCCCCCTGCTGCTGAAGGACGAAGGAGCAGACGGGAGAAAGAAGGACACCGCCCCTGCTGCTGAGGACGAAGGGGCAGAGGGGAGAAAGAAGACCCCGCCCCTGCTGCTGAAGGACGAAGGAGCAGACGGAGAGAAAGAAGCCCACCGCCCTGCTGCTGAAGGACAAAGGAGCAGACGGGAGAAGAAGACACCGCCCCTGCTGCTGAAGGAAACAAAGGAAAGCAGACGGGAGAAAGAAGACACCGCCCCTGCTGCTGAAGGACGAAGGAGCAGACGGGAGAAAGAAGAACACCGCCCCTCTGCTAAAGGACGAAGGAGCAGACGGGAAGTGGAGACACCGCCCTGCTGCGGATGGACTGTGGCTCAGACGGGAAAAACAGGATGCTCCTGACTACCAGCGATCACGTAGCAGTGATGGTCTGTAGTGGGTATGTACAGCCATAAGTTCAGAACAGTTGCCCCAGGTATGTGGTATACAGTCAGGCAGTGCAGAAAACACATGCACCAGGGAGAAATACTAAAATGTACAACAAGCCCATTCATAAAACCCAAGCAATTTTACAGCCATTCAGAACATACAAAAGGAGGACATTCTAAAATCAGACATACTTCCAAGCAAAGCATTAACAGACAGCAAGTGCTGACAATGTTAAAGAAAAATTTCCCAGTGTTTGCAGCAAACATTCACTGACTGATGACGAAGACAAAGAGGCACAGAACAGGACAATAAAGACAGATATGACAAAAGAAGTTACTGCATAAAAGATTATTCTCGACTCGGATGCAGAGAATTTTGACACCAAAGATCAAAATGAGCTGTCTGTTGAATCAGATCTGGTCATATCCCAGGTCAGGCAAAGAAAACAAATTATTTTAGAAAAAATAGCGGGAAAGTGGCACATCTAGAGAGGGAATGGGGCCCTGCTCAGATACAGACAGATGATACTGAAGACAGACAGGGACCAATGGAAAAGGCTGACGATGAACAAAGGGAGGTAGATAGTAGTCAAGAGAGGACTGACAGACAACAGGACAGAAATGAGACCATGGACGTAAATATAGGGGACAAACTTGAGACTTCTGATACTGTTCAGACAGAGCTAGAGACAGAGAAAGAGCAAAATGAAACAGCAGGACTCCCTGCTGATACTGACAATGCCATGTCACAAATGCAGCAAACACCTGCAAAAAACAGACAGTCTCAGCGTCCTTCCCCTAATAAAAGTAGGAAAAAGAAGACCGGCAGAACAAGACTAACCAATCAAAGCAGCATCATCAACAGCTTTCAACGTATGATGTCAAGTGATCGTAGTCAAGGTGCACATGACAGGGGACGCACCAGATCTCTACTCAACGTGGCTCCCCCCCTAAATAGGACATCATCCGGGCCAATAAAACCAGTAGAACAGAAGGGGGAAAAGTTAGCTGTGATGAAAATCATGAATGCCATGAAGTTAACTCGCCAGAACAAGTACATTATTCTGTAAATAATGCAACAAATGCTAAAATTACATTTCTTAACTTCAATGTTAATGGTTTATTTTCAAAACTAGATAACATCGACTTCATTCAGTACATAAGATCTCATGACTTTATATGCCTGACTGAAACATTTGTAGCTACAGAATTTGAATCATCCCTTTTCAGTGATTGTATCATTTTTAATTCTAAAGCAAAGAAGCTATCTAAGCAAGGCAGATATTCTGGTGGCGTTATTGTCTTAATTAAAAAGGAAATTTGGCAAGTTTAGTTACACACATTGAATACAACTTAGAGAATAAGTGATAGTGAGTATTGATAAAAAAGTTGTTTGAAACAGACTTAGATTATTTGGATATTTTACATATATACCCCCTCACGATTCAGTTGCATGGAAAAGTAAAGAAAATGGCTTGGCATAGAAATTCTGGAACAAATTTTTTTGGATTTGCTTTAAATCTTATGATTTTCATACCCTATTATGTGGAGACCTGAATGCAAGATCAGCTTCTGAAAATAGTATGTGCATCAATGTAGATAAATGTACAGAAAATGATGAAAATGATGAAAAGTCCCCTTTTCTGGAAAATCTCAGGATGAATCTCAAAATTCGTTTGGGGATCAGCTGTTAGAATTATGTAATGCCTTTGATTTGGTCATCTTGAATGGTCTAGTGAGCGTGAATGTGATGGAAGTTGCACTTTTATATCTAATTCAGGTTTCTAGTACTGTTGATTATTTTGTCATTTCATATAACTTACTCATGATGTCAAAATTATATATCATTCATTGTTGAAGATTCGACTGAATCTGATCATTTACCTGTGGTTTTTTCTTTCTTTCATCCATCAGTCACTGTGTTGGAAAATCTGGGAAAGATGAAAAGGTATGTTATTCAAAGCATGTATGGAGTAAAGAAAAGAACACGATTTCTTAAACAAATTGAAAAGAAGATATAAAAGGCAAATTACAGACGCTGAAAGTATTATAGAGCAAGATGTAGATGGGCATTTGGTATTTTTGTGCATTGTTTGATAACTGCTAGTAGTTGTATGCTGACAAAATTTATCCTAAAACACCTAAGAAATCTTCCATGTGGTTTGATAATGAATTCAACAAAGCCAAAAATTAAAAGTCGACAGACATTAAGAACATTTAGGAAGTCTGGTAAAACTGAAGATAGGGTAATGTATGTTCAAGCAAAAAAAGTTTTTTAAGACAATACTTAGAGTCAAGAAAAGAAAATTTAGACGTGAGCAAGTAATAAAGTTAACATCAAATATTTCAGATTCTTCTAAATTTTGGAAACAGTTAAGGAAATGGGATGTGGGCGACAAAGATCAATTAATATAGTAATATTTCTATAAACGAGTGGTATGTCAATTTAGAAAGGTGTTTTCTATAGATGATAGCAATTCAAGAAATGAGTTTAATGATGGGAGTGGACTTGACAGAGCAAGAAGATCATATATATTAAATTCTTTAAATAATGAAAGGGGAAGTTGTTTAACGCAAATTTGCAAATTAAAACTGGGTTAAAGCTTGTGGAATAGATGGCATTCTCTCAGAAAGTTGAAAACTGGGTAGTCAAATTACAGTTCCTTTTCTACAGAGATTATTTTTAACGTACTATTTTTTAAAAGGCACTTACCCCAAAAAAATGGGCCAAAGCCATTGTTATACCAATCTATATGAAAGGTGACATTGAAATGTTGATAATTACAGAGGGGTTTCTCTACTAAGTATTATTTCAAAATGCTATAGCACAGTACTAAACAAGCGGCTTTATTTCATGGTTTTGAAGATAATTATATGACCTCTGAAGGTCAAGCTGGTTTTCGTAAAACTTATTCTACAACTTTATCATATTTTTTTGTCTATATTCGATTATTCAAAAATGCCTTCTTCAGAGGAATAAAAAAAATTATGTAGCTTTTTGTTATTTTAAAAAAGCTTTCGATTCAGTAAGACATGACAAGCTACAAAAATTACTTAGAAATCAAGGGATCAAAGGAAAAAATATTTTTGTTCCCTATGTGCAATGTATAGTAGTTTGATATCACGTGTTGATCAAATAATGAATATTCAGATTTTTTTGACTGCCTCTAGGGGTTCGTCAAGGGGGTCTCTTGAGTCCTACCTTGTTTGGAATATTTAAACAATCAACTAGCAAATCATATGTCTGAGAAGGGAAGACATGGTATACAACTGTTTTCCAGGTTTGAAGAGCTGTTTTTTTTGCTTTTTGCAGATGATGTTGTTTTGTTATTTCGACTCCTATAGGTCTGCAGAATCAGTTGAATATACTCCAAACCTGTTTTTGTAGATATGAAAATTAAAAATCAAAAAAGATAAAACCAAAGTGATGGTCTTTAGAAAAAGGAGGGATCTTGGATTAGGGGAGAGGAATGGTTTTTTTTGGAAATCAAAAATTAGAAGTCGTAAATTTAAAAATTGTTATTTGGGGTATGTTTTCTCAACAAAGTTTTGTCCTAGGCTGGGTACTGAATATTTGAGTGTAAAGGGAAAAAGCACTAATAAGTCTAATTCGAGCTTTTCAAAAAAACAAGGATATATCTTATCAGGCTTTTTTCAAAGTCTTTGATATAAAATTAAACCAATATTACTATATGCATCTGAAGTTTGGGGGTTTAAATCGTTTAGAATCTTTAGAAAAAAATAATTGATGGCTTGTAAGCGTTTCTGGGAGTTCCTGTGAAAACGCCCAACAAAATGGTTTATGGGGAAGTAGCAAGATATCCTTTACATGTAAATTCTTGTATTTGTGCAAGAAGATATTGGTTAAAACTACTGCAGATGGAGCCTTTACAGGTTGCCCCGACAGGCTTATGAAATGCAATTAACTCTAGATCAAAATGGTAGAAAAAGTTGGGTAACAGGATAAGGGGAAATGTTGTGTAGTTCAGGGTTTAATATTGTTCGGCTACAACAGGATGTTGGTAATATTCAGGGATTCTTTAGAGTTTTCAAGCAAAGATTAATTGATATGTTTATTCAGGAGTGGTCTGGTGTCATGAGAGAAAGTAATAGATATGAGACATATATATCTTTTAAGACTATTTTTGAAAAAGAATTGTATCTTGATAACATCGAAATTTATTGTTTCAGAGTTGCGCTGTCACAGGCCAGACTGAATGTTCTTCCCTTGAATAATAATCTTAATAGATACAGCAACAACTATCAAGATAAAAACTGTTTTTTGTGCAGAAATGTTATTGAAGATGAGTACCATCTCATATACATTTTGTTCCATGCGGTTCAAAGAAGAAAGATAATGGCAGAACTTATTTCATCTTAGTGTTAGATGTCAATGCTTTCAGTGTAAAGGCAGATTTGTGTCTAACGTGTATTTTTGCTTTACTTTGAAATTTTGTACAAATTTGTTGTATACACGCACATACACTCCCCATCTCCCTCTGCATTTGAATTGTGGCCCAAGGCTGATGTTCAATAAAAACATTTTCAATTTCAATTTCAATTTCAATTTCAATTTCTCTCTCTCTCTCTCTCTCCCCTCTTTTCTCTCTCTCTCTCTCTCTCTTCTTTTCTCTCTCTCTTTCCCTTTCTTTCTCTCTCTCACTCACTCTGTGGTTGCCGATCGTTTAAAACCTTACCCTTTGCGTTTCATTACTTCAAAGCGCTGATTAAAAACAAAGGGGTGGGTCGATGGCTTAGAAAGAAAAAAAAACATGTTTAAAAGGAAAACCTTT
>CM054158.1:21364062-21374062 GCA_028751875.1 Rapana venosa
TTCTTTACTTTACGGGATGAACCTAGTGGTCAAAACACTGCACCACAATCTGACGACCCGGGTTCGATTCCCGATCAAGGGAGATTTTTTTTCCCCCCCTGGAGTTTAACATCAGTGCCGACTCCATTCTCCCAAAAAGTCCTTGGATGAGACTATAAACCGAGCCCCCCCCCTTCCCCTCCCCACCCCCCCCCCCACCCCCACCCCCGTGTGCGAACGCACGCAGAACATCTTGCGCACACGTTAAATCCTGTTCCGCTTTTCGAAAGAGTAGGCCATTGCATGCCGGTGGGAACAGATGGCAAAAAGTGACAAAACTGCATACACACCAGGATGGATGTAAAATTAAAATTTTTAAAAAAGCACATGAGTGCTTATTCCATTATCCTCGATTTTAAAAAAAAGGAATATTTCCTTCATCGCATCATCATTTTATTCCTCCTTTTCCTCTACCCCCTTCCTTTATGCATCGTTAATCTCTCAAGTAATCCGCTGAGGATTATCCAGTGACAGTCATCTGAGAGGGAATGAGAAATGTTTGTGTGGGATTAGCGATGATAATCCAGTTTGTAATTCTGAAAGTACAGGGGTGTTTTTTTTGGTTGGGGGAGGGGGGGGGGTAGGGAATGAAGGTGGGGGGGGGGGGGGGGGGGAGGGGAGGAGAGGGGGATGAGCAGTGTGGGGTAGGGGGGAGGGGTGGTCAACATAAATTGATTAATCTTCTTTCTGTGTGATTTTGCGCTGTGTGTGTGTGTGTGTGTGTGTGTTGTGTGTGTGTGTGTGTGGTGTGTGTGTGTGTGTGGTTGTGTGTGTGTGTGTGCGTGCGCGTTGTGTGTGTGTGCGTGTGTTGTTGTGTGTGTGTGAACTCTCTCTCTCTATCTCCTCTCTCATCTCTCTCTCGCTCTCTATCTCTCTCCATCTCTCTCTCTCTCTCTCTCTCTCTATCCTATCTATCTATCTATCTATCTCTATATAATATATATATATTATATACATACATATATATATATCTCTCTCTCTTTGGCTGTCTCTCTGCTTTCCTCTCTCTCTTCTCCATTCTCTCTCTCTCTCTCTCTCATCTCTCTCTCTCTCTCTCTCCTCTCTCTCTCTCTCTCTCTCTTTCTTTCTATCTCTCTCTCTCTCTCAATCTTTCTCTCTCTCTCTCTGACTCTCACTCTCCCTCTCTCTCCTCACTCTCTCCTCTCTCTCTCCCTCCCCCTCTCTCTCTCTCCCCCCCTCTCTCCCCCCCCCCCTCCTCTCTCTCATCTCATCTCTCTTCTCCTCTCTCTCCTCTCTCTCTCCAGATGTCACACATAATGTGGACACTGACAATGATGTCATTACTGATGACAAAGAAGATGACAACAAATCGGACAGACAGGATGAAGACAAGTCAGTCACAGGTGTTTGTGAGGATGAGATACCAGAACAAAATACAACATTGGTCTCATGTAATATGACAAGGGTCACCACAGAGGTTTGTAACGAGAATACAATAACTCACAGTCAAAGTCAAGAGATAACTGACACAAACAAACAACAAAATACCAAAGAAATAGACTCGGAAGACAACTTAGGCCATTGTGACCTGACAGATGAGACTGTCCAAAAAGTATCAGTGACAGAGGAAGCGACAGTTGACAAAATGACAAGTGGACATGACTCAGAACACAATGATATGGTTGATGAGTGTAACAGGTCTGACAGGGTGGGGGATCCAGCACAAGGGACTCCACCTTCTTCCCTGATCTGCGTCCAAGGCGGACTGCATCCAGCTCACGGCAAAAATACCAGGGTCAGAGCAAAACTGCTATAAAACATAAAAGTCAAAGCTTTATACGGGAACTCATTCAAAAAGACTCTAGGCAGCAACTAGGGGATCAGCATCAACCCCAGCCTCCTAGATGCCAGTCTGGGAAGAATGGTGCCCCAACACCAACAAATGGGAAAACGGCCAGGCCACAATACAAGGTAGCAAGTCCCTGGATCAAAATTTTGGACATTGACAAATTCTCATGTACATAGTGTAAATATGCAATCATTTAAAATTTTTCTCAACTATAATGTTAATGGCCTTTTGCAAAAGCTAGAAAATGCTGATTTTATTGATTTTCTAGTGTCATATGACTTTTTATTCTAACCGAAACTTTCCATAGCTTTTGATTTTGAATCTGCTTTGTTTGATGATTTTTTAATATTTACTTCCAAAGCAAAGAAGTTATCCCATCAAGGAAGATACTCTGGGGGAGTAATTGTAATGATAAGAAAATTTTTTGCTGATTTTTTTACACCACCGGGTAGAACAAGAAAACACAGTAGTTTTACAAAAGACAGCCCATCTTTTTTTCAACAGATAAAAACATAATGATGATTTGTTCGTACATACCACCTACGATTCTTTGTTCTGGAAGTCACAACATGGCGAAATATGGAATTGAACTACTAGACCAATGTTTTGGCAGACATATTTAAAACATCAGGGTGGTTTTTTCATTCTTCTAAGTGGAGATTTTAATGCAGAACTGCAATGGAAAATTATAGCTTTAATGGAGATAGCATGATTTCGAACAAATGTCAATTTCTGACTTTACCCTTACCCAAAGGGAACTCTCAAGATGATAACATTAACAACTTCGGGAACAACTAATTGAACTTTGTAATATGCATGACTGTATAATATTAAATGGCCTTAGTGACCAGGTTTTGATGATAGCTGTACATTTATTGGATGTTCTGGTAAAAGTAGGGTGGACTACTTATTTGTATCTGGGGAAGTTTATTCGTCTGTTTGTATTTCATCTCTAGAAGTAAGAGTACTGTAGAGCCCAAAACCATTCACCTGTAAGTATGAAAGTAGAGTTAAGAGACAATCAGAAAGGGTTGAAATTAGAGAAAAACAAAGTGAAAATAAAGTATATGAAAAGTTCATTGGAATGAAGCATAATAGAGATGAGTTTGTTAAATCATGGGAGAGCAAAGATATCGAAAACAGAATGCTGATAGCTATGAAGGATTTAGGGGAAGATGTTAAACAACGCCCTTGAAATATTTGTAAATTGTCTTAAAGATGCCAGCAGATGTATGGTTAAGCAAACCGGTTTTAACAAAAAGAAAAGATCACAGGGTTTGATGATGAGTGTAAAACAATTAAAAAAGAAACTAGAAGAAAACTTAATCACTTTCGATTTAACCCGAAAGGAAGAAGATAAAATTATTTATGTTGAAGCTAGAAAGAGGTAAAGCAGTTGCTAAAAACAAAAACCCCACTTATAACAGGCAACAAACTGAAAGTTAGCAACTGAGGCAACAATCCCTCTAGTTTTTGGAAGGAATTAAGTCGACTAGGTCCTTGGAAATAAGAAAAGAATTACAAACAATATTACCACAAATGACTGGTTAACCACTTTAAACAGGTTTTTCAGGTAATGATAATGAATGATTGATGAATGTGACATTGTAAATGTTTAATCTCAGGAAATAGACCACGATTAAATAAAAAGAAAAACAGAAGAAGAAGTTAGTCATGCTATAAGTAGACTGAAAAACAACAAAGCAAGTGGTATTTTAGACATTTCTGCAGAAATGCTAAAAAATGGTGGTTCAAAAGTAAATGTAATTTTGGGAAAGTTTATTTAATGTAATTTTTGGACCAAGGCATATACCCACAAGAAGGTCCCAAAGCCATACTTATTCCTCTATAAAGAAAGGAGATCCTGATGATTTGATAACTATAGAGGGAGTCGTCTTTTAAGTATAGTATCTAAATGTTTCACTACCATATTGAATGCCCGATTTTATTACTGGTTTTTAAAAACAATAACCTTATTCAGAATGTCAGGCAGGTTTTCGCAAACATATTCAAACAGTTGATCAGATATTCACTTTAAAATACGCCACTATTCAGAACTATATGACAAAAAAAGGAAGAAAATTGTATGTTGCATTTGTAGATTTTAAAAAGGCCTTTGACACAGTTGAAAAATAACAGGTTTTTTGCGTTTATATCAAAGATCAAGGTGTAAGGTAAATTTTTTGTATCACTTAGGGCTATGTATAAGTCATTATCAGCATGTATAACGAGCGAATTCTGAATTAACTGATATGTTTCAAACCCCCCCTGGGAGTAAGGCAGGGATGTGGCTAAGCCCAAAGTTGTTTTCTATGTTATCAATCATTACAAACATTTTGAATGAAAAAGGTAACATGGTGCTCAAATGTTTCCAGATGTTTTGAATTTTTTTATCCTATTATTTGCTGATGAGTAGCATTAATTTTCGACTACACCGACTGGTTTACAAAATCAATTAAAGGACTTAGAAACTTGTTTTTAATAATATGAAATTAGTGTAAACATAGACAAAACCAAGATTATGGTATTCAGAAAAGGGATACTTAGGACGACGTGAAAAAAGGTTCTTTGATAATAAAAGGTTAAGGTAATTAACAGTTATTTGTTATTTGGGATTTAATTTTACGTCTAAAGATAAGTGCAAAGAGAGGTACAATCACATTTGGTTACTAAAGGCAAAAAAGCATTTTCACAGCTTAACAAGTTTTTCAGAAAATTGCAAGGAAATGACAGTAAACACATTCTTTAAAATTTCGATACCAAAAATCCAGTCAATACTGTTATATTCACTGAAATTTGGGGGTAAATAGACTAGAACATCTGGAAAAGTGCATCTAATCGCTTGTAAAAGATTCCTTAGGTGTGCCTGCCAAGACAAACCCAAAAAACATGGGTTAATGGAGATCTGGGCAGGTACCCATTGTATGTAAATACATATGTTGCATGCGTAAGATTCTGGTTTAAAATTATTACACATGGATTCGAGAAAATTGCCACATAAACCTATAATATGGTGTTAGGGTTAGATAGAAAAGGGAAACAATGCTGTTCTCTAAAATCAGGGAAATATTATGCATAACAGGTATAAAAAATCGTTTGGCTAAACCAAGGAGTAGGAGACATAAAAATGTTTTTACGTGCCTTTAACAGAGACTTGTAGATTGGTTTGCCCAGGATGGACTGGCAAACCCTCAGGGACGTAATAGATATGATTTTATAGAGACTTTAAGACTGTTTTTGAAAGAGAGAAGTATATCAGTGAAATGGATACATAATTTGTTTTCGCGTTGCAGTTACTCAAGTACATTCAATAGTTCTAACCACTAAACAATAATATACATCGCTAAAGTAGTTCAAATGAAGATAAGCAATGCCCTGTTTGTAAAGACCAAATAGAGAATGAAGAACACTTTTTGTTTAATTGTCCATCTAATGAAATTTGAGAAATAAGTTTCTAAAAGATTCGAAAGATTTCCTTTGCACGTGCTACTCAAAGCCGCAGTAAACTACTGATAGACATAATTTTTTCTCGATTTATTTTCCATGCAACCAACAAAAGAAATAAGATAACTTTCTAGAAATTGATCATTATATTCATGAATTCTACATTCAAAACATTGTCGATTATGACGCACTGAATTATTTGCGATGAATTTTCAAGATAGTGTGGATGAAATTTCCTTGTGTTATTATTGCTGCTGCATTGTTTCATATTTATATACGTTTTATAGTAATATGTTTATAACACTTATGTCATATGCCCACTCCATATGCCACCATCCTTTTGTATTGTGGCCTAAGGCCGATGTACAGTAAAAGTCTGAAGTCTGAAGTCTCTCTCTCTCCTCTCTCCTCTCCTCTCTCTCTCTCTCTCTCTCTTTCTTTCTATCTCTCTCTCTCTCTCAATCTTTCTCTCTCTCTCACTCTCACTCTCCTCTCCCTCTCTCTCTCCCTCTCTCTCTCCCTCCCTCTCTCTTCTCTCTCCCACTCTCACTCCTCTCTCTCCCTCCTCTCTCCTCCCTCCCTCTCTCTCTCTCTCTCTCCCACCCTCTCTCTCTCTCTCCCCCTCTCTCTCTCTCTCATCTCCCTCTCTCTCCCACCTCTCTCGTTCTCTCTCTCTTTCTCTCTCTCTCCCTCCCTCTCTCTCTCTCTCTCTCTCTCCCTCCTCTCTCTCTCTCTCTCCCTCCTCTCCCCACTCTCTCTCGACCTCTCTCTCTTTCTCTTCTCTCTCTCCCTCCCCTCTCTCTCTCTCTCCTCTCACCCCCTCTCTCTCCTCACTCTCTCTCTCTCTCTCTCTCCTCCCTCTCACTCTCTCTCTCTCTCTCTCTCCTCCCTCCCTCTCTCTCTCTCTCTCTCTTCTCTCGTCTCTCTCTTCTTCTCTCTGGTGCCAGAACGTTTGTAGCCCTGCTCTGAAGAATGGCTTTCAATTAGCACTTCCGTGATGTTAATGGCTTGTCATGGGAGAGTGGGGTTTCAAGTGTGTGTGTGTGTGTGTGTGTGTGTGTTGTTGTGTGTGTGTGTGTGTGTGTGTGTGTGTGTTGTGTGTCTGTGTGTGTGGTGTGGGGGGGGGTGTTTTTGTGTGTGTAAGTGTGTGTGTAAGTGTGTGTGAGTGCGAGCGTGCCGTGCTGTGTGTGTGGGGGGGGGGGGCGGGGGGGGGGGGGGGAGAGAGGGGGGTTGGTGTGGGTGTAAGTGCGTGAGTGTGTGTGTGTGTGTGTGTGTTGTGTGGTGTAGTTGTGTGTGTGTATGTGGTGTGATGTGTTGCTGCGTGTCGTGTGTGTGTGTGTGTCTGTGGTGAGTGTTGTGTGTTGTGGGGGGGGGGAGGGGGGGGGGGGGGGGGGGGTGGGGGGGGGCGGTTTTTGGGTGTTTGTGGTGTGGTGGGTGGTGTGGTGTATGCTGGGTGTAATGTGTTTTTTGTGTGTGTGTGTGTGTGTGGAGTGTGTGTTTGTGGTGAGTGTGTAGTTGTGTGTTGTGTTGTGTTATGCGTTTGTGTCGTGTGTTTGCGGTGTGTGGTGTTATGAAGTTGTGAGCTTTGTGGTTGGGTCTGTTTTGTGTGGTGTGTGTGGGTTATGCAGTGTTTTGTGTTGTATTGTGTACGTGTTGGTGGTGGTGGTGGTGGTGGTGTGGTGGTTATGGTGTGGAGTGGTGTGTTGTTGTTGTGTGTGTGTTTTGTGTTGTTGTTGTTGTGTGGTGTGTGGTTGTTGTGTTGTGTTGTGTGTTTTTTGGTGAGTGTGTGTGTTTGTGTGTGTGCTGTCCGTGGAGAAACAGACAGAACAGTCAAATAGACAGACATATACAAATAGAGAGTAGAGCGCAGACAGACAGACGGATAGCAACAGAGAGACAGAGATGGACACAAAGGGAATGCATTGGGGGAAGGGAAAGGGTGAAGAGGGAGGGGATGGAGCGCTGTTACTAAAAAAAAAAAACTGCGACATGGAAAGAAAGAAATTTGCATGAGGAAATAGACCATATCTTTCACTGTCTCATGTTCTCTTCTCTGTCCTCTTTCTCTCTCTCATCCTCTCCTCTCATCTCGTCCACTCTCGATCCATCTCTCCTTTCTCCTCTCTCTCCTCTCCTCCCTCTCATCATACCCTTCTCATCTCCTCCTCTCTCTCCCCTCCTCATCCATCTCTCTCCTCCTCTCTCAATCTCAATCAATCTCTCTCTCTCTCTCATCTCTGTGTCCTCTCAGGCTCTCACATCTCTCTACTGGGTCATACACACACGGGGACTGAATGAAAGAAAGCACATAAATGCCTTATTTCCATTATCCTCTAAAATAAAAGAAAAATAATAAAAAGAATAGAATATAAAAAAGTCTCTCTCTCTCTTCCTGTTTTTTTAAAAATATCTATCATGATGTTATTTTTGATGAAGGAAGGGACTGGATGTAAAAAAAAATTAAAAAGCACCTAAGTGCTTATTCGTCATCCTCAAAAATAAAAGAATTTGAATTTGATTTAATCTGACTCTCTCTCTCTCCTCTATCTCTCTCTCACTCTCTCTCCTTTCTTTTCTTCTCTCCTCTCTCGCATGTCCTCTCGTCTCTCCCTCTCTCTTACACTCATCTCCTCCATCTCATCCCCCTCTAACTCCTCTCTCTAAACGCTCTCTCTCTCAGTCCTCTCTCTCTCTCCCTTCTCTTCTCACTCACGTATCTCGTTCTCCCTAATCCTTCCCTCCACTTCCCCCCCTCCCTCCCGTCCCCCACCTCTCCTTCCCTCCCCCCCCCCTCTCTTCCTCTTCTGTCTCTCTCCTCTCTCGTACCCTCTACCTCCCCCTCTCTTACCCTACACCTTCTCTTTCCCTCTGGTTTCTTGGTTCCATCGATCTGGAATGACCTCCCTCTCACCCTTACAACCCTTCGCCAATAGTCTTCCTCATGAACGCTTGTTAAATCCGCCTCAAGACACATTCATTTCAAACGTAAGATCTCCTCTCTTGTTTCCCATCTCAATTTTTGTCCCTGCCCTCAACAGCCAAAACCCCATCACGCCTGCCGAGTGTAGCAACCTTTTGTGTATGCGTTTGGCATGTGTGTACGTGCGTGCGAGCGTTGTGTGTATATATAAACATGTGATTTTTTTAAACACACCAAAAAACCTATAATTGTAACTGATGCATGTGAATGAGTAGGAAAATAAAGCGCTTTGATTGTTTTTTTTGCTAGATATTAGCGCATAAAAATGCCATGTAGTATCATTATTTATTTATTTTATTACCCTCCTTCTCTCACTCTCTTCTCTCTCGCTCTCCCCCCTCTCGTCTATAACCCATCCCTACCTCTCTCTCTTTCTCCACACTCTCTCTCTCTCTCGATCCTCTCTCACATCCTCTTCCCTTTCTCCTCCTCTCATCTCTCTCTCTCTCACTCGCGAGGGCTGGATGTAAAAAAGTCCTTGTACGTATTCTATTACCCTCAAAAATGAAATTTCGTTGATCGTTATCGTTATCTCTCCCCACTCCCTCCCTCCCCTCTCCCTTCCCCCCCCCCCCTCTAGCTCTCCCTCTCTCTCTTTCTCAGCCTCCCCCCCCTCGCACTACCCCTCTCAACCCCCTCCCCTTCCCTCTCGATCTCCCTTCTCCTTTCTCACATTCCTCCCTCTACTTTCTCCCCGCGCTCTCTTCTCTATAAACCCACCTCTCTCTCTCTCTCTCCACTCCCTCCCTGCCCTCTCCCTGCCCCCCCCCCCTCTATCTCGTCCCTCTCTCTCTCTCCTCTCTCGTCGCTCTCTCCCCTCTCTCTATACCCACCCCTCTCTCTCATCGCTCTCCCCCCCTCTCCCTCCCCCCCCCTATCTCTCCCTCTCTCCTCTCTCATCTCTCAATCTCTCCTCTCTCTCTCTCGCTCTTACCCACCTCTCTCTCTCTCCCCACCCCCCCCCTCTATCTCTCCCCCCCTCTCTCGCTCGCCACTCTCTCTATACCCACCTCTCTCTCGCCTCCCATCCCCCATCTCCTCCCTGCCGTCTGCCCCCGCTTCCCCTCTCTCTCTCTCTCTCTGTACCCATCCTCTTCTCTCTCCCCTCCCCCCCCCCTCTATCTCTCCCACCTCTCTCTCATCGCCACTCTCATCTATCCCACCTCTCTCTCCCTCCCTCCCTCCTCTCCTCCCTGCCCACTCTGCCCCGCTCCTCTCCTCTCATCTCTCTCTCTCTCTCATCTCTCTGCTCATTCATCCTCTCTCTCTCCGTCTCTCTCTCTCTCTCTCTCAGAGTTCAAGTTCCCCTCTCTCCTATACCCACCTCTCTCTCTCTCCCTCCTCTCCCTCCCTGCCTCTCCCCCCCCCTCCTCTCCCTCCCTGCCCTTCTCCTGCCCACCCCCCCCCCTTCTATCTATCCCTCTCTCCCTCTCTCTCTCTCTCTCTCTCTCTCTCTCTCTATATATATATATATATATATATATATATATATACCCACCTCTCTCCCTCCTGCCCTCTATCTCTCTCTCCACCCACCCCCCCCCCCCCCACCCCCCGTCTCTCTCTCCTCCCCCTCTCTCTCTCTCAGCCTATCCCAATGTAACTTATGGGCTGCAATCGAAGAGCAAGTACTTGGCACACACAAACTGGTCAGTGAACAACTCGACCCTTCCCACGTTATTCACAACGTTTCGGTTTCCAACACATGCTGGCTATCGTCCACTCTT
>CM054158.1:21381562-21386562 GCA_028751875.1 Rapana venosa
AAGGAACGTGTTTTACTACTACTACTACTACTACTACTAATAATAATAATACATGGAATTTATATAGCGCTATATCTTGCAACAAAACAAATCAAAGCGCTTTCATTCGTCCTACTCATTCACATGCAGCCAGTTACAATTAATAGGTTGGGTGTTTATTTTACAACTTCAAATGTATACACACACGCTAGCACGCAAGCACGCACACACACGCACACCCACACACACATAAAGGTTTACTCTCCGGCAGGGTGATGGGGTTTTAGCTGTTGAGGGCAGGGACAACAATGAAATGGAACAAGAGGGGAAAATCTTAGAATTGAAATAAATGTGTCTTGAGGCCGGATTTAAAAGCGTCATAAGAAGGCTTTGGGCGACGGGAGAGAGAGAGGTCATTCCAGATCAATGGACCAGAAACACAGAGAAAGAGCGATAGCCAACGGTGGACTGGTTGAATCTAGGTATTCTTGGGCACAAGGTATCTGCAGCAGAGCGGAGGGAACGAGGAGTGTACAGGTAAAGACATTCACAAAGGTAGGAAGGTGCTGTTTTATGGAGGCATTTGTAACAGAGGGTACTGATCTTATAGTTTACTCTCTGTGGCACAGGCAACCAGTGGAAAGATGGCAAGAGAGGAGTGATGTGCTCAGATTTTTTTTCTTTTTGAGGACTTGGCGAGCTGCAGAGTTTTGTATACGTTGAAGAGGGTGGATAGATGATGCTGGCAGACCAGCCAGAAGAGAATTGCAATAGTCCAGACGTGAGAGAATGAGAGACGTGACTAGTTTGGATGCCGCATCAGTGGACAGGTTACCTTCGAACTTTCATCTTTCTCTCTCTCTCTCTCTCTCTCTCTCTCTCTCTCTCTCTCTCTCTCTCTCTCTCTCTCTCTCTCTCTCCTTGTCTCTCTCTCCTTGTCTCTCTCTCTCTCTCACATGCACTCTCTCTCTCACTCTCTCTCACCATGCACTCTCTCTCCCTCTTCTCTCTCTCTCACACACACACACGCACTCTCTTTCCCCCCCCCTCTCTCTCTCTCTCTCTCTCTCTCACACATGCACTCTCTCACTCTCTCTATTCTCCCCATCACCACCACCAACCCTCCCCTGCCTCTCCCTACCACCATACCCATCCTCCCTCCTCCACTCCCTCCCCCTACCCCATCTTCTCCCACCACAACCACCACCCCCACCCCAACCCTGCATCCCCCACTCCACCCCTACCACCCATCACCATTGTCTATGCAGACCACCCAGCCCGCCAAAACACACCTCACCACGCCACAACACAACACCACCACAACACACCACACCACAACACACCACACCACACCACACAACAACACACCTCACCACGCCACAACACAACGCCACACAACACAACAACCACAACACAGCACAACACACCCCAACACACACACCACACCACAACACACCACAACACACCCCACACTACACCACAACACAACACCACCACACCACAACAACCACACCACACCACAACACAACGCCACACACCACACCACACCACAGCACAACACAACACAACAACACACCACAACACCACACCACACCACACACAACAACACACCACAACACACCACCACACAACAACCACAAAACACAACACCACAACACAAAACAAACACACCACACAACAACCACACCACACCACAAAACAACACCACACAACAACCACAAACAGCACACCACACCACACCCCAACACACCACACTACACTACACCGCACCACACACACCACAAAACAACACACCACACCACACCACAACACAAAACAACACACCACACCGCACCACAACACAACACACCACACACAACAAAACACAACACAACACACCACACTACACCGCTTCACCACACAACACAACACACCACACTACACTACACCACAAAACACCACACCACACAACAACCACAACACAGCACAACACAGCACAACACAACACAGCACAGCACAACGCCACACCACAAAGGCCGGTACCTAACCAAGCTTCGTGGGTCTGAGATTAAACTCTAATTATCTCCCTTTCATCCGGGGAGCCATGTGGCCTTTGTCGGCAGTGATTAAATCATGACCCCGTGACTCATCAAGGTCAACGTTAGATGACAGCCTCCGTGAAACATGATATTATCGACATCATGTGGAAAGGTGGGAGGGGGGGGGGAGATGGGGGGGAGATGGGGGGGGGGGGGAGGAAGGGGGGGGGGGGGGGTCGTTAGTGGAAAGGATGGGAGAGAAGATGGGGGGCGGGGAGAGAGAGAGTGAGAGAGAGAGAGAGAGACGGATAGTCCAGACAGACAGCCAGACAGAGACTCACATACAGAGAGTTAGACAGAGAGACAGAGAGAGACAAACAGACAGACAGAGGGGAGACAATGACAATGACAAAAGGGTTTATTGTGTTAAAGCAAAACAAAAAAAAAGTGCCCATTCACAAAGGGGACAGTGGGGTGTGGGGGGACTGGGCGCAAAAATGCACATATAATTAAATAACACAATCAATCATACCCTGCATACAACAGCAAGAACAATGCAGAATTTGATTGCCTAAAGCTTTCACCCATTAACAAAGGAGAGAGAGTGAGAGAGAGAGAGAGAGAGAGAGAGAGAGAGAGAGAGAGAGAGAGAGAGACAGACAGACAGACAGACAGACAGACAGAAAGACAGACAGAAAGACAGAGACGGAGACAAAGGGGACAGAGAGAGGAGCGTGAACATGAAAACAAAAAGAAACAAAGGGAAATTTTCTGGGGGTAGGACTAATAGATTAAGAAACCTACACTGCCTTATTTTGTCGTGTGTTGTCATCTACCCAGAGAGAGAAAGAAGAGAGAGAGGAGAGAGAGAGAGAGAGAGAGAGAGGAGAGAGAGAGAGAGAGAGAGAGAGAGAGAGAGAGAGAGAGAGAGAGAGAGAGATTTTTTATTCTTTTATATCTAGGATAATGGAATAAGCACTTATGTGCTTTTTTACATCCAGTCCCCGTGTGTATGTGGTTTTGTAAATTCTGTCATCTGTTCCCACCGGCACACAATGGTCTACTCTTATGAAAAGCGGAACAGGATTTAACGTGTGCGCAAGATGTTCTGCGTGCGTTCGCACACGGGACCTCGGTTTATAGTCTCATCGAAGGACATAAAGACACAGACACAGAGAGAGACAGACAGACAAACAGAGACACAGACAGACAGAGACGAAGATACTGACAGATAGACTGACACAGAGAGAGAGAGACAGACAGACAGACAGAGAAAGAGACAGAGATACTGGCAGATAGATAAACAGACACAGACAGAGAGACAACCAGAGACAGAGATACTGATAGAGACAGACAGCCACAGAAAAACAGAGGGGAGAGAGAGAGATAACAGAGACAGAGATACTGACAGATAGACTGACAGAGAGAGAGAGATAAACAGACACAGAGAGAGACAGAGAGACAGAGATACGGGACGAAACAAGGGTAGGCCCAGCAGATTAAAGTACAATGACTTTTTTCATCCAGCTGTCTCTGGAAGAAGAGAGAGAGAGAGAGGGGGGGGGGGTTGAGGGAAGGGGAGGAAGACAGACAGACAGACAGAATCACAGACACAGAGAGAGTCAGATAGACAAACAGAGACAGAGATACTGACAAAGAGAGACAGAGAGAGAGACAGGCAGACAGAGACTGAGAGACGTTTCTGATAGGACAGGTGGACTAAGTTCTTTCAGAGAGTCATTTCTTATAGTGTGACAGGTGGGCGTAAACTCTCTGCCTAAGGCAGGCAAAGAAAGATGAATTGCTGTGTTTTCTGAAATAAAATTTTTAAAATGATAATAATTATAAATGGAATTTGTATAGCGCTATATCTTGCAAAGACAAATCAGAGCGCTAGCATTCAACATATTCTTACAGAGTCATGCAGCCAATAAGTATTAAAATCATAAACAAATTCAAATGTACGCACCTACACATACACACACACACAAAAAATTAAGCTAGTAAAATCTGGCAATGTTCTTAATAAATGTTCACAAAGGAAAAGAACTTTAATATACAGTAGATACATATATATATATATATATATATATATATATATATATATATATATATATTACATAATTTTCTGGGGCTCCATTTTTGTTTGTAAAATCAGTTGTGCATACTGATCATTGGTCTTTGACATCTCTTATTCCTGAACCAAGATTGTCACATGGTAAAGATTCAAGATTCAAGATTTATTTCAAGAAAGCCCCAAGGGGGCACATGAAATCCAACAAAGCCACAACTTGCGGACGTGGGCATGCGAAAAAACACTCACAACACAGACTCACCCCAAAATGGAAAGCAGAATGGAAAGCACAAACTATGGACATGAAAAGCAAAAGACCATTCACAATACAGGAAGGGCACGGCAAATTAACATGATGCCTGAATACATTACCTGCAATCAACTGCATACTCTACTCTCTCTCTCAACATATCTTTGCATTGTGTTCCAGTCTATTTATCAATGCACATAGACAGACATCTGAAACAAATAATGACTAAAGTTAGATTTGGTATTTCTGATATACATTTACATTCTTATCGTTATAAATCTGTCAATGATCGTACTTTGATGTGTCCATTTTGTCATGACGCTCTTGAAAATGAACTCCATTTTGTTTTGTCTTGCCCTGAGCTAAAAGAGCTACGAGAACAATTGATTCCTTTAAAGTATTTTTGACATCCGGTTTTGTTCAAATTGATTATGCTGGTGACAACTCCTAACGAGACAATTGCAAAAAAGCTTGTTGTATATTTATACAAAACGTTTAAAGTAGGCGGTATGTTGTCAACATGAGAAGTCTTGCTCTGTGAAATCCTACAAAGTGTGTGTTTCTATTTTGTATGTATACCCCTTCTGAGGGGCAATGGCCTTTATGAATAAATCATCCGAATGCGAATCTCTCAACACATCACGCGCACAATGCAAAAGCATCCATCCACAAGCACACA
>CM054158.1:21395902-21405902 GCA_028751875.1 Rapana venosa
CACCCTTTTTACAGGAGGGGGTTGCTAACCCATTAAATTCATTTATAAGAACACTGTCCTATAAATTTTCAACTGTACATTGTGGCAAAATAATTAAAAGCAATGGCTCTACTAATAAATATAATGAACCTTCCCACTTCTTCAATGGGGGGGATTTTGCCCCAGGCATTCTTTTTTTTGATCCCAAAAATTTTTAACTAGTTTCCCCCATCCTTTACCCAAAGCGTCAAGGGAAGAAACGGGGCTGCTAAATCGCAGTGTACTCGTTTTCTCTCCCCTAAAAACTGAAGTTGGGGGGTTTCCAGACTGGCGAAACAACAATGCCCAAGCCGTTTAATTTTAAAGATTTTGCTGTTTTTATGAATTTGTTTTTTGTTTCATTAGTTTTTGAAATTTTCTATTTTCCCCAAAGGTGCATCTCTTTTATTTAATTGTACTTCTTTCACGGGCAACACAATCTAGCCACTTGCATAATCTGTTCAAAAAAGGCTTTGAGCAGCTCAATAATTCTGAGCTAAGATAGAATTCCGTAGTGTGATTGCATTTCTGAGACAAATTTTTGAATCTAACTTGTCTAGTTTTAATTTATTTTTAACTTTTTTTTAGCCTAACTTTGGTTTTTGAACAACAACGGAAAACAGAGTACAACAGAAGGGTTGGGATCACATATGATTCTTATGAGGCTTGGACAGGTGCGAACAAGGTCTATGGGGGTGCTCAAGTTTAGTTCTTAGGCTTTGGGTTTTATTATTTGAAAAAATTTATTTGTAGACATATTTTGAAGATGACGGTGGTTGAAACATGCAGCAGGTTAAAATCAATAAATGAAAAAATTGTGGGGGTATTACCACTAATTGAATTGATTATCTATTAAATCCTTACATGGGTTTCTCTCCCCACTCTGTGAAATATCTAGGGGTGGTTTTTGACAACCACTTCTATGAAAAAATTCATCACCCAGACCTCCAGTCTTGCTACTATCAATTACCGCATAAGTGCAATTCGCAAGTATCTGTCAAACGGAAGCAACACCAAACTTGTCACATCTCTCATTCTTTCTCAACTGGACAAACTAAAAATTTCTCTCTTGGCTGGTTTGCCGGCATCATCCATCTACTCCCTTCAACGCATACAAAACTCTGGCAGCTCGACTGGTCCTTAAAAGAAAAAACCCGAACACATCACTCCTCTTTTGCGATCTCTTCCTGGCTGCCTGTCTCACAAAGAATAAAGTATAAGATTAATACCCTTGTTCAAATGTCTCCAAAATCTGCACCTTCTTATCTCTGTAACTGTCTTCACCTGTACACTCCGTCCCGCTCCATTCGTTCATCTGTAGATGCTTGTGCTTTCGGACCCCCAAGTTTAAACAAACCACTGTTGGCCGTCGCTCTTTCTCTGTTTCCGGTCCCTCCACATGGAACGACCTCCCTCTCCATTTTGCCAAAAGCCTTCATTTGATTCTTTCAAATCTAGCCTCAAAATGCACTTAACTCTACTAGATTTTCCCCCTGTTATCTGTTCCTACTTCTCAATACTGCCTTCACCTCCACACCCCCTCCTAAGTGTGTTGTGTATATAAATTTGAAAATTTGTTTATCTTGATATTTAGGCTGGTTGCATACGTGTAAAATGATTTGAATGCAAGCGTTTGTTTTGTTTAACTTTGCAAAATTCAGCGCTATAAAAATTTCCAAAACTTATCATTTTATTATTAAATCCTAGCAGAGCACATTTGCTTTGGGGAGGTCCATAGAAAAAACCCTATAAATATCAAAACTTGTCCCAACTTTGTTTCTATCCATACATCCTCCAAGGAAGGTATGCTAAGGTCTAGCCTAGGTTTACAACCAAAATTTAATTTTTAACATAAACTGCCACACCTCCTGTGCATCTCCTGTCTTCACGTCTGACTGGGGGATGAAACCCAGGAAGAAAAATTTTCATCATTGGGTTATACTGTCAGATAACCAGGTTTCGACAAAGTTACAACGTCATAAATACTAACTTCACACTCCAAGTAAAGTCCAGTTTATTGGGAAGGGTGCATGTATTTATGGGGGATAACAATAAGCCACTGCCTCAAATATTGTCAGTGCCCTGGTTTAGGGTGGATGTCACCTGCAAGTTTCAGAAGCAATATCAAGAAAAGCATAATCTGAAATAAGACTTCCGGGCTGACATCACTCGGGCATGTTTAACATGGATATATGACTTGCAAAATTTAAATCAATAACAGCGGGAAACATTATTAAGTTTTACCCCCAATTACAGATTGTAACACAGAGAAGAACTATGGGTAAAACGGGAGCCCCCTTTTGAGAAATGAGAAGGAGAAATGCCCAGTGTTAGCTGCTGTAATAAAGGACAATTTGAGAGTTACAGAGAGTGCCCGGGTGTGAAAACCATTCCAAACTCTGGCCCATGTGCTTCATAGCATCAAGTAAACGGCACCAAGCAAAAAATCAAATAACCCCACCCAGCGAATCATTGAGTGAACAGGGGACTGTCCTTTAATGACATCTCGCCCCCCCTCCCCCCAGCCTGACACATGCAAAAAACCCCTCAAAATGACAAGAAATGAAAAAAGAGAAAAAACACAAAAAGCATAAAAGAAATGGACCCTCACAATCCCAGGAATAGATGGTCATCATCGATCCCGATGGACGAAGAAGAAGCCATAGGAAGTCATTTTTGGACTAGGACAGGTCGTGGCACCTGTCACAACAGCTGATCCGAACCCACTCGGTGAGAGCGATCGATCATGTCGTCAAGATCTCCACACCAACGGACTGGGCAACGGTTTTCACAAAAAGCGTTTTGTTTCTTCATCAGATGTTTCTGGCACACCATTAGGCGGAAACAGTTGCTCAACTGCACTGTTCCAGTTCATCCATTTTATCCTGTAACAAAACAATCTTTGTCTCTGACCACTACTGGGCCTTCAAAGCCACTATTTCTTTTATCAACTATCATGACCTGGGCAGCAACTACCTTTGAGATCATTTCCATGATCTCTGGCTCACAAAAACACTTCCTAAAATTCTTCCCTGACACACGTTACCAGTCCACACACCATCACCCGACCGTTTCCTTACTATCAATAACAGTGCTGACAGAAAGTCAAGTTTAATTATCACTAAGGTAAATCAGGATCCTGTCACAACAAAGGGGGTCTCTCCAACGCTTTTCTTCCTTTCGTCAAGAGAGGGGATTTTTCAGCATGTTTGTGTGACATTTTGACATGTCATGGCGACAGTAGAAATTCTAGGTCTGTTTACAACAATGTTTAAATGTAAATATTGGCGTTGCAGAAAACTTGTTTGACAAGTCCAGCGTGTGGGCCCAAATACAGGTTTGCAGAAAAACCCCAGACAATTTCCAACTTTCAAAACACAAAAAGTTCCCCCTCAACTTAAAAAAGGTAAAATCAAAAAAAAAAACGGGGGCTGCAAATTTCCCAAAAAATTAAATATAAGGTTTTCGGGCCCCTTAACAAAAAACAAGGGGGCATTTAAAATTCCTTTTTCCTTTTCCAAAGGGGGGTTTTTCCACAAACAAATTCATTCACTGGGAATTCATTTTTTTACCAAAAATGTGAAAAGTAAAAATTTGGGGTTGAAAAAAACCAACCGGGGGCCCAAAATCGGGGTTCACCCAAATTGCGACCTTGACCCTTTCCAAGCACAAGGGGGGAACCCAGGGGAACATCCAAATTTAAATAAAAAAAAACCCCATTCTTTTTTCCTCCCAAATTTTTATACTTTTCATAAAATAACAAAAAACAAAAAGGTTGGCTGAAAAAGTTTTTCCCCTTAAAACCAAAAAAAGGCCAAAAAACCATTGGCCAATTACCCAGTTTTGTTAAAAAAAGGGGAAAAAACCCAAACCATTCAATTTCCATTTAAAAACCGCTTTGGAATTGTTTTCCTTTTGAAAAAATTCGGGTTAAAAATTAATCTTCCTTCCCTTTTTTTCCTTTTTTTTCATTTTTCCCTTTCCCAAAAACATTCCTTTTTTTTCCCTTCCTTCATTTTTCATTCCCCCCCCCCCCCCCCCCCCCACCCCCCCCCCCCCCTTTTTTTTTAATTTCCCTTCCCAATCAAAAACCCACTTTTAAGCCTTTCCAATTTCCAATTTTTTTCCCTTCTTCCCCATTTTTTTTCCCCAAAATTTTTTTTTTTTTCCCCTTTTCTTCCCTTTCATTCCAATCTTTTTTTTTTCCCCCCTTTATTCAATTAATTCCCCCTTTTTAAAAAATTCTTTCCCAATCTTTTTTTCCTTTCCTTTTTATTCATTCCCCATCTTCAACCTTTCCCCCTTTCCCTTTCCTTTTTTCCTTCCCTTTTCCTTCATTTTCAATGATCTTTCCCAATTTTTCCTTCCTTCATTAAATCATTTTTTCCCTTTCCCCAATTCCCAAATTCTCCATCTTTTCAATTTTTCCTTTTCCCTTCTTTCCCTTTCAACCCCCTTCCATTTTTAAATCTTTCCCTTTTCCTTTCCCATTCATTAAATCATTCCCCCTTTTTCCCTTTAATTCAACCCATTTTCCCCCCTTTCCCTTTTCATTTCCCAAACATTCCCTTCCCTTCCCCCTTTCCCTTTCATTCTATTTTCCTTTCCCTTTCATTCCTCAATTCTTTCCCTTTTTTCCATCCTTCCCATTTTCCCAACCCTTTCCCTTTCTTTCCCCTTTTTTCCATCATTCCTCCTTTCCTTTTATTCCATCTTTCCCCCTTTTCCCTTTCCTTCCCTTTATTCGTTTTTTAAATTAAACTCGGGGGTTCACCCCAAGGGGGCCAAAAATTTTCAACAGGACCCCGGCCCTGGTTTTGGGAAAGGGAAAGTCCCTTTGTTTTTATCTTTTGACCAGACGGGGAAAACATTGCCGGAGAAATAAAAAAAAAAGATAAAAATAAAAATTTTTAATGATGTATGGAATTTAAAGCCTGAATTTTGTAAAGCAAAAAATTCAAAAACCAAAAAAGGACTTTTTTTTTAAAAATATCGGGATAAGGGAAATAGAAATCATGTCTTTTTCACAACCGGTCCCGGGGCGCTTTCGGTTTTGAAAATTTTTTGTAAACTGCCCCCAACGGCGCACAATGGCCTACCCCTTTCAAAAAGCAACGGGGTTTTTAAACGTTTCGAAAAGAGGGTTCTGCGTGCGTTCGCACAGGGGGTTTGTTTTTAGCTCATCCGAAGGACATCCCCTCTGTCTGTCTGCCCTTTTCCCCCGCCCGCCCTGTCGTCTGTCTGCCCTGTCCTCTTTTGTGTCTAGTCTGTCTGACTCTCTCTCTTCTCTTCTCTCTCTCTCTTTTTTCTCTCTTCGCCTCCCCTTTTCTCTTCTCTTCTCTCTCTCCCTCCCTTCTCCCCCCTCCCCCCCTTCTCTTCTCCTCGCTCGCCCAAGTGCTTTTTTTTGGAAGGCCCCCCTAAAAAAGGCAAAAGTAGTATTTTGTTGTTTCCCATTAAGCATTTACTAAAATTTGTTTTGATTTTTTGTATGGGTTTTTTTCGTTACTTTGGGGGTTTTTTTTGATTTTTTATTGTTGGTTTTGTTGTTTTTTGTTTTTTTAACCTAAGCGCGGGATAAATATTCCATGACTATAAAGTTTGTAAACCAAGCCTTTAAAAATTATTTATGTTTTTTTTGGGCCCCTAACATGTCGATGTTTTGGGGCCCAAAAAGGCAAAAGAAAAATTAAAAATTCATTGATTCTTGAGTTCTTTCTTTTTCTCTCTCTCTCTCTGTCCTCTCTTTGTTTTTTGGGGGGGACATCAGGGAATGTAAAAGGTTTAAGACGTTCAAAAAATTGCTTTAGTTTTTTTGTGAAATTAGAAAACTAGTTTTAAGTGGCCTTTTTTTCTTTTTTGGGCAAACAGCTAGAAAAGGAGGAGGGGAAAAAATCGCTGCATTTTTTGAAACGGGGGTTTTCTGGGGGACATTGCAAGTTTTGGGCCTGCTTATGTCGAAAAAAAGGCAAAAATTTAAATCCCCAGGGGAAACCCCACCCGACGCAAAAAGCCGGGCGGAGAGGGTTGAAAGGGGGTTAGGACTGACCCTCCCCTTTCCTTCGGGGGGGGGGGGGGGGGCCTTTTGTTTCCCTGTGGTGATTTGGAGACAAACCCGGGGCCCCCCCCCCCCTAAATTTTGCGGGCCAAAGGGAGGGAAGCTGGGGCCAAACCCACCCCGATGAGTGGGGGCTGGGGGTTTCAAAAAGCACCATAGCGGGAAAAAAAGTTGCGGGGGGAAAAAACAAAGCCCAGGGAGTTTTGGGGACCCCAGCACCCCTTTAAAACCCCAATCCCACGTGGGACGGGAGTCCCTCCTACAGTGGTTCCTAATGAGAAATTTACCAGATGGGGAGAAAGTGGAGAACTTATTAAAGCCCAAAAAGGGGGAAAATTTTATGAAGAACAGATAAAAATTTTTTGAAAAACAGTGTTATCCCTTTAAAAAGGGGGGAAAATGTGTGGTATCAGCCCAAAATGGAAAAAACTTAGGATTTAAAATGTGATTTTAAAAAAATCAAATACAAAAAAAAAACTAAGGGACGGGAGGGGAAAAAAATAGAAAAAAAAGCAGACGATCAAGAAGGCCAGGTCATGAGGAAAAAACATCACAATTCTGGCAGGGAAAAAAAAAAATAATGAGACTGGAGCTGTTTTGTGAAAGGTTTGTAAAAATTTCTTTTTTTCGGAAAAAAAATGGATGTAGCAGATGTCAATTTGTTTAGTGTGCACAGGAAAAAACAAAACCCCCACTCCCCCCTTTTTTTTCCGGGGTTTTTTTTTGTTATCAAGAAAAAGCTTAGGATTTTGAAGGCAAAAACTCGTCTAAAAGGTTTTTAAGGATTTTTGTAGAGGGAGGGTTTTTTTTAAAAAAAACCGTTAGAATTTTTGGGCAAAAACTAAAACCCCAAATTAAAATTAAGGGGAAAGAGAAAAAAAAAATGTGAGAATGGTCTTTGTTTCAATTGACCCTTTAAAGGGGCAAAAAAGGATACCCTTAATGATCTTCAAAGAAGGAATACTTTTTGGGGCCGGCCCCTACAATCTCCTCCCAAAATAGTCTAAATTCAAAAGGGGGTGGGAAAAAGAAAACAGACACCGGTCACTTCCCCTTAGTTAGACACTCTGAATGGGGGGCTTAGCCAAGGGGAGGGGGTAAAGCATTTAGGCAGGGACACATAAAAAACAAAAAACGGGGCCCTAAAAACAAAGCAGGTCTGTTTTTGGGCCCCCTCCCAGTTTCCCACCGCTGCCGGGATTTTTTTAAAAGGCATTCTTCAAAAAAAGGGAGCCTTTTTAACTGTTTTGGAAAAGCATAAAGGGGCCCTGTTTGTATGTCAATGAAATTTGGGGGGAAAGTGTCATCTAGTGGTGTGCATCAATTAAATTTGTGCAATTTACAGAAAAACAAAAAAAATTTTTTTCCCTTTTGTCTTGGAACATAAATGGATTGTTGTCAAAACTGCAGAAAAAATTTTTGTATCTTATGTCCCGTTAGCTTTGTTTCCATTTTCTGACGAAAAAATTCGGGAAATTTTCACCCCAGTTTTTTTAAACGGGCTAAAAAGGCCTTCTGTAAGTCAGAAATTAAATTACCCCATAAAGGGGAAGGGCGATTAGTGGTTTAGTTTGTTTAAAAAGGGCATGAGTTATCGTTTTGGGTGAACTTTTTTAAGATGTTCAAACCCAATATTTGCATTTTTCCCTGTAAATAAATCTTTTTTTGTGTAAAGCAAGAAATTTTTTGGCTTTCGTGTGTATACCCAAACCCTAAGGTTTCACCTTTTTAACATTTTTGACAATGAAAAAGGAATTTTAAATTTTTGGGGAAAAAAATTTAGAAAATTGTGTGGTGAAAACTAAATAAAAGGGTAGAATAAAAACTTTTTGGGGATTTTTTAAACAGCAGGACCTCAAACTTTTCTTGTCAGTATGAAAAAAAGCCCTTTATTCAGATTCCAAAGAAAAAGGGTTTTTTTTCCCCTTCCACAGAAATCGTAAAAAAAAGGGATTGTTTTAATCAATTTTTAAAGGAAAAATTACTTTTGAATATTTTCCTGCCCCTTATTTACAAATTTTAAAGGGGGTTAGAAATGGTGACCAACAAGGACGCAAATACATACATCTTAAAGGAGGATGTAGTGTTAATAAATTTTTTTTAGGGGAAAGATGTTTTGTTCTCCCAATTTTTGACTAAAAGTCTTTTGGGTTTTTTGCTGAGCGTTCTGTTTCCCGGGACCCCCTTCCTTTTTGAATTATATTTTAATCCATTTACATAATAAGTGTGGGAAACTGAGGAGCCATCTTTTTTGGGAAAAGTTTTGTAAAAAACCTCTCATTTTAAAAAAATTCTCCACGTTTGGAAAACATGTGGAAATTTTTTTTTAAACCCTTTTCAGATGATTTGAAAAACTTTAAATGAAGCTTTAAAATTTTTTTTAATTTTTTTCAAAAAAAACCAGTGCTAAATGAAATGAAAAAACGGTACATATCAATAAATTTCCTTCAAATGTTATTTTGGTTTGAAAAAGAAGGGAAAAAGTATGAAAAATAAGGCAAAAAAATTTCTGAAGATTTTGGGAAAAAAATTAAGAAACGAGGACAAAAAACGTTTAAACTGTGTCACAAAAGGGAAAAAAAATCCCTTCCCTTTGAACAAAAAAAGAAAAAATTTTAAAAAGGGCCCTTTAACTTGCAGAAAAAGATTCATCTATCTCTTTAAAATCCAGTTCGGGAAAAAGTTTAAAAAAGGCGTCATTTAGAAAAAGTCGCCAAAAAAATTATTATATCATTTAACAGATGGTTTCAACATTTAAAAACCCCGTTGGAGAAAAAAATTTTGAAAATTTCCATGTTTATAATTTTGGGAAGGGTGTTTGGAACTGACGAAGTTTTTGGGATTTTCCCAATCAAAAAAGGGGAAAATTAGGGGCACTAAAAAACAAAAGAGAGAGAAACCCGCCGGTCCGATAAAAATCGGGGGAAAAATTTTCAAAATATGGGGGTGAAAATTTGGTTTTTCCCTTCAAAAAAAACTACCAACAAAATTTTTAATAAAGGTTTTTTCCCGAAAAACTGGGTGAATCTTTTAAATTAACATTGCATAAAAAGGGTGATGTTGATAACCCCTTTAAAAAGGGGTTTTTTTAAAAAAAAATAAAAAATTTTTTTTTTTAAAAAAAAAAAAAATTTGGGAAAAAAATTTTAAAGGGGCCCAAATTTTTAAAAAGGGGGGTTTCCCCCTATAGATCATATGCTTCCCCTTTTTTTGGGGCAGGTTTTTTTTCCCCCCCGGAATTTTTTTGAAAATTTTTTTTTAAAAAAATTTTTTTTAAAATTTTTAAAAGGGGGAAAAAAAAAAAAAATTTAAAAAAAAAATGTAAAAAAAGAATTTAAAAAAAGGGAAAAAAAAGGGTTTTTTAAAATTTTTTTTTAAGGTTTAAATTTTTTTTTAAAGGAAAAAAATTTTTAAAATTTTCAGGGGAATTTTTCCCCCTTTTTTGGGGTTTTAAAAAATTTTTTTTGGGGGGAAAAATTTTTAAAAAAAAGGGGTTAAAAATTTTTTTAAAAAAAAAAAAAAATTTGGGGAAAAAAAGGTTTTTTAAAAAAAAAATGGAAATTTTTTAAAAAAATTTTAAAAAGGAAATTTTTTCCTTAAAGGGAAAAAATTTTTGGGGGGGGTTTTTTTTTGGGGTTTAAAAAAAAAAGGGGGGGGGGGGGGGTTTTTCCCCCTTTTCCCCCCGGGGTTTACTTTTGGGGGGCCCCCGGGGTGGGTTTCCCCCCCCCCGGGGGGGGGAAAAAAAAAGGGGGGGGGGGGGGGGGAACCCCCAAAAAAAAAAAGGGGGGGGCCCCCCTTTTTTAAAGGGGGGGCCCCCCCCCCCTTTTTTTTTTTTTAAAAAAAAAAAATTTTTTTTTTTTTTTTAAAAAAAAAAAAAAATTTTTTGGTTTTTTTTAAAAAAAAAAAAAAATTTTTTTGGGAAAATTT
>CM054158.1:21410902-21428402 GCA_028751875.1 Rapana venosa
CTTCTTCTTTGCAAGTCTTCTTCTTTTTTTGCAATTCTTCTTCTTTGAAATTTCCCTTCTTTGAAAGGGTCTTCTTTTTTCTTTACAATCTTCTTCTTTGCAATTCTTCTTCTTCTTTGCAATCTTCTTCTTTGCAACTTTCTTTTCTTTGCAACCCCTCTTGCAAGTCTTCTTTTTCTTGCAAGTCTTCTTTTTGCAAGTCTTCTTTCTTTGCAGGACTTTTTCTTTTGCAGGATTCTTCTTCTTTGCAAGTCTTCTTCTTTGCAGTTCTTCTTCGTTTCATTCTTCTTTTTTGGGACTCTTTTTCTTCTTCTTTGCATTTCTTCTTCTTTTTCTTCTTTTTCTTCTTCTTCTTCTTTCTTCTTCTTCTTCTTCTTTTTCTTCTTCTTCTTCTTCTTCTTTTTCCTCCTTCTTCATATCCTCCTCCTCATTTTCTCTTTCTTCCCAATTTCTTCTTCACATTCTTCTTCGTATCTTCTTTTTTTCCCTCTTGCGTTCTTCTCTTTGCATTCTTCTTCTTGCTTTTCTGTTTAGCATTTTTCTTTTTATACTTTTGCCTCTCACAGTTCTGTTTTTGTTTTTCCTTCACAGTTCTTCTTCGTGGTTATCTTTTCTTCTGATTCATTTTGACAATTCTTCTTCATTTCGAAAATTTTTTCCCCTTTCTCAGAAGTATTCCCCTTTTGTCCCCGTTTTTTCGCATTCTTCCCCCTTTGAATTCGTTTTTTCTGTAACTTGTATTTTTCTTACTTTTTTTGTTCTCCCCCCACGTTTTGTCAAACAAAATTTTTATTGTTTTTTTTCTTTGTTTTCCCCTTTTTTTCCCCCCTTTTTTTTCTTTGAATTCTTTTTATAATTATCTTTTTTTCTTCTTCGAAATTTCTCCCCTTTTCGCAATTTTTTCCTCTTTTTTGAAATTTTCTTTTTATTTCCCGAAATTTTTCCCTCCGAACTTTTTTTTCTTTATTTCCCCAATTCTTTTCCTTTTTCGCAAGTTTTTCTTTTTTTTTCTTTTTTCTTCTTCTTCTTTCTTCTTCTTTTTTTGCTTCTTACAATTTTTCCTTTCTTAACTTTTCCTTTTTTTGGGCAAATTTTTCCCTTTTTTTTCTTCGCAACTTTTCTTCCCCAATTTTTTTCCTTCTTCTTTCGAAATTTTCTTCTTCTTTTGTTTTGGGCAATTCTTTTTCTTGTTCTTCCCCAAATTTTTTTCAAATTTTTTCTTCGCAATCCCCCTTTTTGTTCTTTTTTTTTTCTTGTTCTTGTTTTTTTTCTTCTTCTTTTTTTCTTTTCTTTTTTTCTTTTTTGCAATTTCTTTTCTTTTTTCGCAATTCTTCTTCCCCAATTCTCCTTAAAAAATTCTTTTCTTCCTTTATTTTTTTGGAATTCTTTGCATTTTTTTTAAAAATTTCATTGGGGTGTGTGGTGGGGTTGTTTTGGTTGTGGGGGGTTTTGTGTGTGTGTGTTTGTGGGTGTGTGTTGTGTTGTATGTGTGTGTGGTTTGTGTGTGGGGTTTTTTGTGGTTTATGTGTTTTTGTGTGTGTTTGGGTTTTTTGTGTGTGTGTGTGTGTGTTTTGGTGTGGTTTTTGTGTGGTTTTGTGTGTTGTTTTCTTGCTTATGCGAATGATTTTAAATTGAAAGGGGTTTTTTTTTTTTTGGGCGTGGTGACGCACCATTGAAAAGAATGATGTGTGTGCGTGTCCGAATGTTTTATTTTATTTTTTTTATTTTTTTTATCGGGGAAAAAGGAATAAGAATTTATTGCTTTTTTACATCTCCCCCGGTGAAATATGGGGTTTTTGAAATTTTGGGCATTTTTCCCCCACCGGCACAAAATGGCCAAATCTTCCAAAATGGAACAGGTTTTAAAGGTGCGCAAGATGTTTGATTGTCGCAAACGGGGGGTTGGTTTTTTCGTTATTCAAAAGGGGCTTTTTGGGAGAGTGGAGTCTGCATGTTTTTTAAACCCCAGGGGGAAAAATTTCCCCTTAAATTTGGGAATCAAACCCCCGGGGTCGTCAGATTGGACAATGATTAAACCCCACTTGTTTCCCCCCCCCACATTTGTGAGTGTGTATGTGGTTGTTCTGTGGAGTAAAAAGCGCGCGGAGGCGTGTGTTTTTTCTGTGTGTCTGTGTGAGAAAAAGGTTAGTTTTTCAGGGGGGTTTGGCCCATGGTTTTCCCCCAAGCCCTTTTAAAGCAGCATCGGCGTGGTTACCATTTGGGAAATGGGTGACCTTTTGGGGCCCCTTGGCTTCGAAAACCCCCCCCCAATTTCCCCCCGTTGTAAAGGGGCCCCCCCTTTGGGGGCCCAAGGGAGGGATGGGGGCCCCCCAAGGGAAAAGAATGGGGTTCCCGCCTTCAAATTTATTTTTTTGGCACCCTTAAGGGGGGGTGAGGTCTTTGGGTTTTTCCCTTTTCCTCGATTCATAATTTGGGGGCAAAAACCCTTTTTTGTTGATTGTCATTGTATTTAAAAAGGTTTTGTTTCTTTCTTTTCCCGTTTTCCCCCCTTCTCCCGCTTTAAATTTTTTCCCTTTTTTCTCCCCATCTTTTTCCCTTCTCTTCTTTTCCCCTCTCTCTTCTCTCCCCCTCTCTTTTTCCCTTTTTTCCCCCTTCTTTTCTCTCTTCCCTTCTTCTCTTTTTCTCTCTTTCTTCTCTTCTTTTTTCCCCTCTTTTTTCTGTCTTTTCCCTCCCCTTTTTTTTTCCTTTTTCTTTTCTTTTTCCTTTTTCTCTCTTTTCTCTTGCTTTGGTTTTGGGCCTCTCTGTCGTTGTGTGTGTGTTTCTCTGTCTCTTTTTCCTGTTGTTTTCCCCTCCCCTCGGGCCGGGTCTCCTTGGGTTTTGTTCGGGTCTGTCTTTTCTCCCCTTCTCTTTTTTTTCTCTGTTTTCCCCCTTGTGCCCATGTGTGTGTGTTTCTTTTTCCTTTGTTCTTGCCCTTGTTGTCGCCCCTTCTTTGTCTCTTTTCCCCTGTCTGTCTTTTCTGTTTTTCTCCCTCCTCTGGGGTTCTCTCCTCTCTGTTCTCCCTCGGTGTCGTGTGTTGTCTCTCTTGTCTCCCCTGGCCCCTGTCTGTAGCCCCTCTCCTGTTTGTCGTATTTTCCCTTCTGTCTCTGTCTCTGTTGTCTTTTCTTTTCTTTTCTTTTTGGTCTTTTCCCCTCTTTTTGTGTGTTTTTGGTTTTGGGGTTTTGGGTGAAATTTTCTGGGGTTTGTCTTTTTGTCCCCCCCTCTGTCTTGCCCTTCTGTCTGTCTCCCCTTCCCCTGTCTGTCTCTTCTCTGCCTCTGTCTCTGCCTCTGTGTCGTGTGTGTGTGTGCCCTTTTTCCCCTCTCTTGTTCTCCCTTTCTGTGTCAGTGGGGGGTGTGTGTGTATCTCTGTTCTTGTCTTGTTTTGTTGCCCCTTTCCCCTCTTTTCTCTGTCTGCCCCGTTTTTCTCTTCTCTGTTCTTTCCTTTGTCTCTCTCTTGTTTTTTCCCCCTTTTGCTGTCGGTCTTTTCCTTTTTTTGTCCTTTTAAAATTTTTGGGGTTTTTTGAGAAGAAAATTTTTCAGTTTGAAAATTTAACTTTATTCTCTTTTCCCCCCCATCCCCCCTCTTCTTTATGATGAAAAAGAGAGAGAGGTAGAAGGGGGGGGAGGAGAAAAAGGACAAAATAGGTAAGGAGGGGGAAAGGAGGAGAGAAGGAGAGGGGGAGAGAGGGGGGGGGGGGAAAAGTAGGAAATATTTTTTTTTTTTACCCAAATTTTTCTAATTTTTTCGCTTTCGGTTCTTTTTGGGAAGAAAAAAAATTTTTAAAATTTTCTATTTTTCCCTTTTTAATTAAAAATAATACATTTTAGTCGGAAAACACACAACAAAACCACCCCCTCTCTTTTTTTCTTTTTTCTTTCTTTCTTTCTTTTTCTTTTTCTTTTTTTTCCCCCACATAAACTCTTAAAGTCTCCTTTAAACATTTTTTTTGTTTTTACTTTCCCTATTGTGTGGCTTTTTCCCTTTTAAAAAAATTACAGTGAATTTGGTGGCGTTTATGGCTTATCCCCCGGCACCGGTTCGAGTGGTTTAGGTGGTCAAAATCGTGATCCAAGGGGCGCGGGGTTTGATCCCCCCTCGGCTCGGTGTTTTTGTCCTTGGGGAAAGGGGCCTTTTTCCCTATTTTCCTACTCCCCCAGGTGTACAAAAAGGGACCAAAAACTTGTGGGGAAGTAAATTGGGCGAAAAACTAGGGTTTTCCAAAGGGGTGGTTTAAAAAACCATCAGTTTTGCTTAAAGCTACAGAAAAAAGGGTAAGCTCCGGCTCATGGGCCCTTTTTGGGTCGGGAAAAAAAATACTTTTATCCCCTTTTATTTGGAGTTTATTTGGGGGGGATTATCTGGTTTTGCCCCCCCACCCCCCTCTTTTTTTTTTTTTTTTCTGTTTTTTTTTTTTGGTTTTTTTTTTTTGTGTGTTTTTGTTTTGGTCTGTTCTGGTTTGTTGTTTTTTGTTTTTAAATTTTTTTGTTGAATTGTTTTTGGTAAAGGGGTTGGGTTTTTTTCTTTTTTTCTTTTTTTTACTGTGTGAGTGTTAAAGGGCAGTGGAATTTCTTTTATTATCATACGTTGTATCCCCAAGGGGGGGATTTAATGTAAAAAAAGCACATGGAAAGTTTTTTAATTTTTTCTCGAAAAAAAAGAATTTTGGGCATTTTCCAATTTCTCTTCTTTTCGCGGGGGGTGGGGGGGGGGGGGGGTGGGGGGGAACCGGGGGCCGGGTAGCCCCAAAATGGTTTGGGCCCCTTGCGCACGCAATTGACGCCCGGGTTTTGATTCCCCTTTTTAAGGGGGTTTTTTTCCCCCGGGGTTAAAAATTTAGTGCGGGTCCATCTCTCCCAAAAAACTTCGGATGAGACTATAAAACCCGGGGCCCGTGTGCGGGAAAAATTGCAAAAAAACCCGCGCAATGTTAAATTTTGTTCCGCTTTTCGTAAGAGAGGGATTGGGGTGCCCGGGAGGGAAAAGATGAAAAAAATTTAAAAAAAACCCCAAAAACCCCGGGGGAAATGGTGTTTAAAAAAAACCCTGTAATGCTTATTCCATTACCCACGAATTTTTAAAAGAATGAAAAAAAAAATGAGATACAATAAATTTTAAAAAATCTTTCCCTTTTTTCTTTTTTTTCCTTTTTTTTCTTTTTTTTCCCAAAATTTTATCGGGTTTTTAGTGTAAAAACGATGTTTTAGCTTACCATAAAGTGCAGATATTAAAGTTTATTTTATGAAAAAATTTTATGATTAAACACAAAAATTAAATTTTTTGGGATAAGAAAAGTCTTCTTCTTTTTCTTTTTTTCTTTTTTTCTTTTTTTTTTCTTTTTTTTCTTCTTCTTTTTCCTTTTTTTTTCTTTTTATTTTTTTCTTTTTTTTTATAACAATTTTGACTTTTTTTTATTTCACTAGTTTTTTCTTTTGTTTTTGTTATTGTTTTTTGGGGGAGTTTTAGGGGGGGTTTTAAAGTTTGTTTTTTTCGGGATTTTTTTTTTGGGGGGGGGGGGGGGGGAGGGGGGGTTTAAAATTTAAATTTATTTTGTTTGCGGGTTGGGGTTTTTTATTTTTATCCTGTCCCTAAGGCAATTTTGTCAAAGTAATTGATTTGTTTGTAAAGGGAGTTGTTTTTTTTATTTTCTTTCCCAAAATGTCCTAATCATTAAAAAAAAATTTTGTTTTTACTTTTTTAAAAACAAAATTTTACAGTTTTTTTTCCCCCCCTGTGTTTTATTGTGAAGAAAATCAAACTTTAAATTTTTTTTTTTCTCTCTCTTTCTCTTCTCTCTATTTTTTCTCTCTTTTTGTGTAAACTCCTAAAATCTGTTATATAAAATTTTTTTTTGTGTAGTTTTTCAAATTTCGGTTTCTTTCCCTATAAAAAATAATAAAATACAAAGAGTTTGTTGTGTTTTTTTTCCCGTTTGCCCCCCAAAAAGATACTAAATTTATGTGGGTTTTTTCTCCTTTTATTTGGAAGGGGTTTGTGTGTGTGTTGTGGTGTTTTTGTGTTTTTGTGTGTGTGGTGTGTGTGTGTTTTTTTGGGGGGAGGGGGGATTAAATTTGGGGTTTCACCCCCCCCCCCCCCCCCCTCCCAGTTGTTTTTATTTTGTTTTTTGTTTCTTCATGTTTTTTTTTAATGTGTATTTTTTTTGTTTTTGTTTTGGGTTTTGTTTTTGTTTTTGTTATTTTTTTTTCTTTTTTTTGGGGTTTTTTTTTCCCCTTGTGGGTTTTTTGTGCGCGCGCGGTTTTCTTTTACTGTCTAAGTGTAGGGGTTTATTTTGTAAACTATGTGTAAACCCCCAGGGGTTTGGGGGTTGATGAATAAAAAAGGATGGGTGCCTTTTTTCCCTTTCCCCCGAAAAAAAAGAATCTCTCTCTCTTTCGTTTTTCTTTTCCTTGGTTTTCCTCTTCCCCTCTCCTTCTTTTTCTCTCTCTCTCTCCTCTCTCTCTCTCCCTCACTCTCTTTTTCTCTAAGCCCTTCGGGGGCGGAAATTTAAAACCCAGGGGCCCCGTGTTCAAAAACAAAGCGAAAAAATCTTTTGCCACGTTAAATTTGTTCCGCTCTTCGAAAAAAAGGCCCTTACGTGCCGGGGGGAACAATGACAAAAAATTTTCAAAAACTGATACACCGGGGGTTTGGGTGTAAAAAAAAAAAGGGGCCAAAGTGTTTTTCAATTCCCCCGATTCAAAAAAATAAACCTCTCTTCATTCTTGTTGTTGGCCTTTCAAACCCTTGCCTGGCCCCGATTCACAAAAGTCCCACAATAATTAATTCCCCCAACAACCCCAAATGCAGTTTTTTTCCTGACATAGTTTATTTCCCTCCCCCAAATTTGGAAGGCCCCGGCCTTTGGGGGTGGACCGGAAAAAAGAGAAAAAGACAAAACAAAAAAACCCTGTGGCATTCGACCCCCTGTCACCCGTTGTGAAGCACGGAGCTGGGGCCCAAGGCAGGGCCCCATTCTTTTTTGGGGGATTTAAAAGTGAAAGTACAACCCCTGGGGGAGTTTTCAGGTTTGGGCCATTTACTCTTTCCATTAAATTTTTTTTGGTGATGTAGGGGCCGGATAGCTCAGTTGGGGCGGAGGATGGTAGAGGACTGGCTTTAACCCCCCCCCCCCCTCCCAGCCAAGGTTTAAAACATCGATGGTTACCCCTTTTGGGTGGGGACCGTTTTTCCCGCTTTTTTTTTCATTTCAGTCCCCCCGTTCACCCCCTGTAAATGGAACCCCGGGTATTTAGGCCCGGGGAAAGGGAAAGCAAGAGGGAGAGGAGATGGGGGGCCCGCCTTTATTATGCTGGCCCCCAGGGAAGTGAGGTCTCTTGATGCGAGCCTTCCCCCACGCCCGAAGGGTTTTTGAACTTGAACCTGTACCGTTTTTCTAAAAAAGGTTTTAAGGGAAAAAGGTTTTGGCCCCCGGGAAGGGCCCCGTTCGGGCGCAAACTGTCGACGCGGGTTCGAGCCACCAACCAGAAACTTGTTGAAGGGGTTCCTCCCCCCCCCCCCTAAAAACAACACCCCCAGGATTAAACAATACCGATCCACTCCCCCAAAAGGCCCTTTGGTAAATTTTATGAACCCAAACCCCTTTTGCGTAAAAAGGAAAAATATCTTCCCCAGCCCTTAAATTCCCCCCCTTTCCAACCTTCGGGAAAAAGGGAAGGGCCCTTGCGTGCAAAGGGGGGGGCGGATGACAACTCTTCCCCAAAAAAAAAAAAAGATGCGCAATGGGGTGGGGGACATCTCCCCCCGGTTTCCGTCCCTTGCCTCCGCTCTTGTTGCCCGCAGCAGGCCCCTGGCACCCCAGTCCCCCAGTGGCGCCCTTTTTACCCGCAGCACCATGGGGAAAAGAGGAAGCTGACCACCTTTGGGAAAGACAGGAGGTCAAACCCCCAAAATGGGCCACCTTTTGGGAAAGACAGGATTTGATGCCTAAGGACTACCTTTGGCAAAAAACGGGGGTAGATGCCCCAAGCTGAAAAATTCTGGAAAGACAGGAGGTCAGATGCCTCAAGAGGAAACAAAGGGGGGGATAAAGAAGAAGGGAAGGACGATTGGAAAGGAAAAACAAAAGAGAAATGGCTTCAGCAGGCCCTTAATTCAAAGTTAAAGGGTGGGCCACTATTTCCTCCCCGAGAGAAGACCAAAATAAAACTTGTGAGGGTGAGGCTGGGGGCCCGCAGACTCGGAAAATTTACGTGTTTACCAAATTTTAATTGGGGGGGTTTTCCAGGCTGCCTTTGGGACTTCTCCCCGGGCAGTGGGAAAAACACTTCCCCCTAGACCCGGGCAAACCAACCCACCCCCCCAAAAACCCGAGGACTTTTGGGCCCATATCTGGCCTTGCCCATGCGATGAGGGGCACACTCTTCGGGGCCCCGGAGGGGGGGAGGGCCTTTAGCGTAAGGCAGCCCTTTGTCAGGGGCCTCAGGGGTTCTTGTTGAGCGTTTCGACCGAGAAGGAAAAAATTCCCCCGGGGTTTTGGGATGCGGGGACCTTAAAGGGGCAAACGGGGGCACAAAAACCCAAAATTGATTTAAGGGCCCGAGCTGAAAACGGCGTTTTTTGTGGTCAGCACGCAATGGCAAAAAAGCACAAAAATAAAATGACGGGCTGCTTTTTTTTTTTTCGGGTTTTTCGGCCCCCTTCCCGGGGTTGGGGTGAAGGGTTTTTCGTATGAGACCCCTGGGTTCCCCCCCATGGAAAGGGAGCCCCATTCCCATGGGGTGAATTTATGGATTGATAATGGGGGCTGTACACCCTTTAGCTTTTGGAGGGGGGGCAAAATCCGACCGGGAAAACTGTTTCGTATGCCCGTTTTTTCCGTGTGGACCAGCCGGCAGTGCCAAATGAAGTTAGAAGTGTGGGGTGTTTGTGTGTGTGTGTGTGTGTTTGTGGTGTTGGGGTGTGTTTTTGTTAAGTGTGGGTGGTTTTTGTGGATTTGGGGTGTGAGTTTTTTTGTTTTGTTTTTGGGGTATGGGGTTTTTTTTTGTGATTGTTTGTTTTGTGTTTTTTTTTATTTTTTGTGGGGTGGCTTTTTGGTGTTGGGTGTTGGTTTTTTGTTGGGTTTTGTTTTTGTGTTTGTGGTTTTTGTTTGTGTTTGTGTGGTTTTTGTATATTTTTTTGTGTGTGTGTTGTGTGGTGTGATTTTTTATTCCCCGAATATTTTTCTGCATTTAAGGGCCGGGAGAATTATTTGACAAAACAAAGCAAAAAACATCAATTATAATGATTGTTGGGTAAAAAATGATGTACACTAAAAGCCCTGTTGGTGTTGTGTGTTTTTTGCCCTGGGTTTTTGGGGTGTGTGTGTGTTTTGTTATCTTTTTTTGTATCTATGTGTGTTTTGTTGTCTATCTCTAGTGAAAAGTTGCGTAGTGTGTGTCTCGGGGTGGAAAAGAAAAGAGGTTTGGGGGGGGGGGGAAGCGACAGACAGAAGGCAGGGGCCAGAGGTACTTTTTTTTATTGTATGATTATTGGGTAAAAATTTTTTCTTTTAAAACACCTAAAAAAGTAATCTAACCAAAATATTTTACCCCCTAAAAATATAGTAAAATGATAAAAAAAAAATTTAAAAAAAATATAACATAAAGGGACTTTTATAAAGAAAAAAACAAAAAATTAAAATCAAAACAGTCTTACGTAAAATAGGCCCTTTTTTTAGGGCAAAAAAAACGATGCGTCAAAATTTTGTAAAATAAAACCCCAAAATTACACAACCTTTTTAAAAAAGTACTAAAAAATTCTCACTGTTAAATTTTTTTAGTTATTAACCCAAAAGAAAACATTTCAAAGCCCTATCATATCATCATAGACCCCCTTTCCTTGGCGGGGGTGGGGGGTTCACGAAAAGGGCGATGCCGTGGTTTGCCCCCCTTTTTTCCCACTCGGGCCTCGGCTTTTGCGCCAAATAGTGCCGGTCATTTATCCCGGTCCATTTCTCTGATGTTGGGCCATCCCTGACTTGTTCTGTCTTCCCCCCTTTTTGCCCTTCGAGTGTTTCCCCGCATTTCTGTTTTTTGGGAGAGGGGTTGTGGGCCCGGGGGACCCTGGGAACCATGTCACTTTTTTTTTTTTGACGTGGTGAGAGGGGTTCCCCGTGGCCCGCCAGCCCTGTTTTTTGAAATTTTACAAAATTATTTGGTCTTTCCGGGGCCCCCCGGGGTATACCCAGGGATTTTCTATGGCATTTTTTTTTTAAATGGAAAAAGGGTTCGCCCTTTTCTGTTTTCAAAAAAAAATCAAAAGGCCCGGTTTTTCTTCGGAAAAAGCAGGATAGTCTGAAATTTTTGGGCCTTTTTTGGCTTTAGGTTTTTATTGGGAAAAAATGATTCTTTTTTTCCTTTTGGTGGTGAGTTTTTTTCATGGGAAAAATTTTCCTGGTTTTTCTGAATTTTGGGTTTTTGTCGTTTGAAAGCCCGTCTTTTTGAGGTTTTAAGGGGCCAAAGGGAATTTTTAAAAACGGGCTACCCCCCTCCAGGTTTTTGGCCGTTCTTGGTTTAAATTTTTAGCAGTGGCCGTTGTCGTGGTGTTCACAAGTTTTTACCCTTTTCCTCCCCAGCACTCCCTTCCCATATGCCCAGCCCCTGTTCTCAAGTTGGCGTAAGATTTTTCCGCTCTGTTTTTAATTCCCCCCATAAGGGCAAAAGTCACCCGGGAAACCGGGAAAAATTTTGGGGGGGTTTCCGCCAATGGAGATGGGGAGAGTGGAAGTTTGGAGGGTTCCCCTCTCTAATGGTTTTTCCCAAAAACAATTAAACCGGGGGATCTGGATTTTGGAAAAGGGGTTTTGGGTTTGGTGTTTAAAAGGGGTTTTTGGGGTTTTGGTGGTTTTAAAGGGTAAAAGGCCCTTTCCCTTTTTTGGGGCCCCAACCTTGTGGTTTTAAAAGCCTTTTTGAACTTTAATTGTTAAAGGCTCACTGGTTTTGGGGGGTTTTTATAGGGTGGGTTTAAAATCTTTCAATTTCCCTCATTCTGGGGAAACCCCAGGGTTTTCCCTTTCAATTGTCGCCCCCCTTCCTTTTTAGTTTAAAAAATTTGGAAAAGGCTTTCTGGATGGTTTAAAAATGTTTTTTCCATTAGGATTTTGGGGTTAAAAAATTTTTTCTTCGGGCAGGGGAAAGTTTTTTTAAAAGGTGGGGTTTTCTTGGCCTCTTTCCCTTTTTTTTCCCAAATTTTCAAATTTAAAATGTTTGAGCTTTTACCTGCTTTGGGGGTTGTGGGTGTTGTTCCCCATGGGTTTTTCGGCAAAATTGGCCGTTTTTCCCTTTTCCCCCCCAGGGGATAGGAAGGGAGGGGGTCTTTGAAAGGGGCCCTTTTTTTTCTAAATTCTTTCTTTGGGTGGGGTAAAATTTGTAAGACTTTTTTCGCCAACCCCGTTTTAAGCAGCTTTGGGTTTTGGGGAGGAATTTCCGGAACTTTTTTTTAAGCTGGGATTTTGGTTTTTTTTTTAGTTTGGTATTGGGGTTTTTAGGGTTTTTTATGTTTGTTTCCCCATCAATGATTTTATGGGTTTTTTGCCTTTCTTGACTTTTTTAAAAAAATTTTTCCCTGCGCTCCCTTTGTTGGGGGGAGGGTTTCAGGCTGTTCGTATGATTTTGGGTTTAAGTGGGTTTTGTAGTTTTTTTTTTTTTCAGGGGGTAGCCCCCTTTTTTCTGGTTTCCTTTAAAAATTTTTTTTGATTCCCTTTTAAAGGGTTAACCCCCCATAAACTTTTGGCTTACCTTTGGAAATTCCTTTACAAGGGTTTTGTTGTTTCCGGGGAAAATTTTTTGGGTTGGAAAACTGGTTTTTTTTTCCCTTCCTTCTTTGAAAACCAGAAGGCCAAGGTTTTTTATTGGGAGTTCCCCTGGGTTTTTGGGGTTTTTTTTCCCGAGGTTTGTATCTCTGTGGTTTTTGGGCCCGTTTTTAAGTTTTTAGGCATTTTAATTTGGGGTTTGCCCCAAAACCGGTTTCCCCTTAGCTTGGGGATTTTTGACAATTTGGGGGTTTTTTTTTGGGGGCAGGCAAATTTTGATAGTTTGGGGTTTTGGGGGGTTTTGTTTTTACCCCTTATTTTGTTTAAAGCCCGGACCGGTTTGGGCGTTAAATTTTCCCCCGGGGTAAAGGTTCGTTTTGGGTTTTTTAATGCTTGGGTTTTAAAACCCCTTATTAAGAAAAAACAAATTTTGGGTTTATTCTTTTTTTTGGGGCCCGGTTTTCTCCTTACCTTGTGGAATTTAATGGGATTGACAAGGGAAGCTTGGGTGACAAATCAGCAGACGGGGGGGTTCCTTCTTTCTTGGTTTTTTCCAAGTTTTTCCCAAAATGAAACTTTCCGGCCTGGGTTTTTTTTATGAGACCCTTCCCATTTTGGTTTAAAAATTTTGGAGATATGGGGGTCTTCCTTTGGATTTTATATTTGGGGCCCCCTTCTTTTCAAGAAAACCCTAAAATTTTTTTCTTTTTTTGCAAAAAACCAAAAAAACCAATTGGGTTAAATTATTATTTTTTTTTAATTTATTTTATTATTAATTTAAAGGGGTTTTCAGGGTCTTTTCAGGAAAATCGCAAAAAGGGGAGTTTTTCTTCGTTGAGTTTCCCTTTTTTAAGAAAACCCCAAAACCCGGTTCCCCCGTTTTTAAGAGGCCCATTTGGGTTTTTAAAAACCCCGGATGATTGTGTCCCGGGGGGCTTGGGTTATTTTAAAAAGGGTTCTTAAAAAAATTTTTCGTTAAAATTTTTTTTTTTCTTCTGTTTTAACCAAAAAAAATGGTTTTTAATTCCAAAAAGATTTTATTATGAAAACAAGGTGGAAAAACTGGTCCCATTTTTCCCTTGAAAAAAGGAAATTTCTTTGGGCGTCATTGTTTTTGGGAAAAAAAGTTTGTTAGAAATCAAGCTATTAATTTTAGGTGGGAAAAATTCTTTCAAACTTTTTACTTTTGGAATTTTTTCCCCCAAAAAGTTTAGCATTTTTTAAAAGGGGAAGGTATTAACTTTTAAAAAAAAGGGGGTAAAAAGGTTTGGTAAATTTTGGGGTGTAATTTGGGGGTCATTGAAAATTTAGTTGGGTTTTTTTGGGAAGCTTTAACCTTTAAAATTTAAACAGAATATTTTTAAAAATTTTTTCTTTTTGGCAATTAAAAAAGCGGCTAAAAAAATTCCAAATTTTTTTTTTTTTATTTTAATTTTCATTATTTTATTTTTAAAATTTTAAAATTATGGAAAATATTTTTTATTTAATTTATTGGGGTTATAATTTTTAAAAGAATTCAAGGGTTTTGATATTGGGTAAAATGTTTGTGCAATGTTTTTTCAAAGGGGGTTTATTTTGTTTTAATGCTATTGGAAAAAATGGGTTTAAAAAATCTCCAAATATGTGGAAAAAAGGGTTTTAAGAGGGGGGAAAAAATTTTGAAAATAATATGGGTTTGCCCCTGTAAGGAAAATTTTTTTTTCCTGGCTGGGGTTTGGAAAAAAAATGGTTTATTTAGGTTTGTTGGGGGAATTTTCCAATTGAAAATTTTTTTTTAAACACAAGGACCCCCCGGATGTTTGGGGGGAAATTCCTAAAAAGATTTATATTTAAAAGAAATTGGGGTTTAAAAAACTAGAAAAATTTTTTTTCTTCCTTTTTTCTTTATTTAAAAAGCTAAGACCTTTTTTTCTTTTTGGGGGTTAAGGGTTGAAGAAAATTAAATTTTCAATTTGGGGGTTTTTTAAGAATTTTTTTTCTACTCTTTATAAATATTTTTAATATTTTTTGTCTTTTTGTTTACCTTTTAATTTTTTTCTAAAAAAAACTTTTATTAAAAGGGGGTATTAAAATTTTTTGAAGATTAAAAGGGGGCCTAAAAAAGTTTCCTTTGGGCCCATAAATTTTTTGGGAAAAGTGGTACACCCCCCTTTTTTATTTTAAAAATTATTTTAATTTTTCCGGGAATAATTTTTTTTTAAAAACTTTGAAAGAAAAAGAACCGTAGGGCCCCGGGGTTTTTGGCCAATTAAAAATTTCCCTTTTAAAAATTCTTTAAAATAAAGGGCCCTTTCCCCCCTAAAACTTTTCCCCTATCAATTCCCGTAAAAACAAAATTTTTAAAACCCCTTTCAAAACCTCCAAAAAACGTTTTTTAAATTTTTAGAAAACTATTAAAATCCTTTTCGAAGGGTTGGAATGAAGGGTTACGAATTTAAATTTTAAGTGTGGGAAAGTCCCCCCCGAAATTTTTCTGTTTTTCCACTTAAAAAGGAAATAACCCCCGGGTTAACCGGGGAAAATTTTTTCAAAAAATAACCCCCCCCCCCCCCTGGGGTTTGGGGTTCCGTTTTTTGGAATAAATTCCAGGTTTTAAAGATTGGGGAAAAAAAATTTTTTCCAATTTTTAAAAAGTGGAAGGTCACGAACTGGGGTAAAGGGCTTTTGTAAGATCAGAAAAAACCCGGGGTTGGGGGTTTAAAATTAATCACCCTCTTTTGGTTTTCCAAATGGTTTTCCTGGTGAGAAGGTTAAAAAGCGGAAAGGCCGAAAGGTTTTTCCCCCCAGGTTTTTCCTCCTTTTGGGGGGCCAAATGGGGTTGGTGTTTCCCTATATTGGGTGACCCCCTTTTAAACCCCCGGCTTTGGGTTAATTCCCATAAAACAATTAACTTTGGGGTTTTTAAACAATTAAATTTTAAAAAATTAAAATGTTGTTTTTTTGTTCCCCCCGGGTTTGGGGAAAAGGGACCCCTTTAAAAACTTGGGCAAAGAGGGGGCTTGAACCGAAGAAACCAAGGGTCTTTAACAAGTTTTTTGGGGCTTCCCTTTTTTCAAACTTTGGGGTTTTCCGGGGGAAATACTTTTAAACCCCCTTTTGGTTAAACAATTTTTTGATGGGTTTCAAAAATTTTTGCGAATTAAAGGGAGTTCCTTTTTTTAATTTAATCAAGTTTGGGAACCAAACCCATTTTTTAATTCCCCTTTTTAAATTTTTCCCCAATTTTCTTAAAAAAGGAAACCTTGGAACAAAAGGGACCCCCCCCCCCCCCAACCCCCGGGTTCCCGGGGGTTTTGGGCAAAACAGCAAAGGAAAAGGAACTTGGCCACCAAGGAAAAATTTGGGGGGGAAAAGGGGCCAAAGGGAAAGGAAACCCTAGGGAAAGGGGGGGAACGGGGAAATAACCCCAAATTTCCCGAAAAAATTGTTTCGGAAAAAAAACACAAAACTCCCTCAAACTTTAAAATTTGGGGAAAAATTGGGGGAACCTTTAAAAGGAAAACCCCTTTTTGCGGGGGTGGGAGCCCAAAAACCGTCAGGGAAGGAAAGGGGTTTCCCACCTCTATCCGGGACCCCTAAAAAGGAAAAGTTTTTTCCCCCGGGGGGTTTTTCACCGTCGGCCCCCTACTTTGGAAAGGAAAAGGGGCCCTTTTTGGGGAAACCGGGGGTTCCCAAAAAGGGAGTGAAAAGGGAAGATTTAAAACGGAATCGCTTCAAAATTTTGGGGAGGAAGTTTTGGGGGAAGGGGGTAAATGAAAGTTACGGGGGAAAAACTTTTCTTTTAACCTTTTGGAAATGGGGAAGGCCGAGAATGGAAAAAGGGTTCTTGGTCCCCCCGCTGGGGCCCCCAAAATGTGGAATTTGGGAGGCCCCCGTTTTAGCCGCAAAACCTACGTAAGTTTTGGGGTTTGCGCCCTTTAAGAAAGGGCCTTGAAAAAAAGGTTCCCCCAAACCGGGAAGGGGGAAAAGAAAGGGAAATTTCTACAAAAAATTTTTCCGGTTTAAAAAATTAAATAACTCTTTTTTTCCCCATGGGGCATGAAAAACCCCAATCTTTTTAAAAATTATAGAATTCCCGGGGGGAAAATGGGGAAAAAAAACCCTTTCCCTTTTAAAACTAAAAATAAAAAGGAGAAAGCTTGGAAATTTTTCCCCCCTCGTATAACCCCCTTTTTCCCAAAAATTGGAAAAAAGGGGGTGGGTTGGAAAAAAAAGAAAAGGAAACAAGAAAAAAAGATAGTAATTGGGGGGGAACAAAAAAATTTCCGGGGGGGTTCAAAAACTAGAGTAAGAAACCAGCGAATTGGGTTTAGGAACCCAAAAATTTTTCAAAGTTATGATTGGCCCTTTTAGAGAATTTACTTGCCCCAAAAAAGGGGAAAAAATTACCCTTTTGGGAAATTAACAAGGACCCCCAGGGCTTTAGAATCCCTTCCAGGGTTTTCCCAATGCCCAAACGAGGGACAAAAAGTAGGAACCAAAATAAAAAACCCTTCAAAGGCCTTGTGGGGTGTGTGGGTTTTGGGAAAAAATTTAGGGCCTGGTAAGGATGGGACCTTTTAAGAAAGGGGCGAGGAGAAGAAGGTAAAAAAGGGGGTGAAAGGAAGGTTGGGACCCCGGGGGAAAAAGGGGGGGGGGAAGTATTCCCTTTGAAAGAGGAAAATGGCAGGCAAAAAGGGGCTGTGGCCATGAGGTTTTGGGCAAAGGGGTTTGGGGGGGGTGATGTTGGAAAGGTTCTTTAGGGGGTGGGCCCCGGGGTGTAAGAGTGGGGGGCTTTATTTTTTTGTGAAGGTTTCGTGGAAAATATTTTAGGAAGGGGTTGAATCCCGAGCGAAAATTTTTGGTTTGGCAGTGGATTTGTTTGGGGTATTAAAGGGGTGGGCCTTGAATGAAGGGTTAAAGGGTGCTTGGTTGAAAATTGGGGGGGTTGAAGGATTTTGGGGGGTTTAGTTTTAAAGTTGGGTTTCCCCTGTAATGTTGTTATGTGGGGGTTTGGGGGAGAATTTTTGGGGGCCTTTTGTTTTTTTTAAAGGGGTTCCCCTGTTTTGGGGGGTGGAGGTTTTCCCCTTTTTTTGTCATGGAGAAAGGGCCCCACAAGAGGGGGTTCCTGGAGAATGAAAGGTTTTTTTGGAAAAATTTGGTGGGCGGTTAGAAAAAGGTTCCTGGTTTTAAAAGGGGTTTAAAATTTGTTTAGGGTAGAGATTTAGTGGTTTGCCGGGGAAAAATTTTTAAATTTTTGGATGAAATTTTTTCTTTTTTGTTTATTAAAATTTTTTATTTATGTATAATTCTTTTAAATTTTTTTCCGGGGCTAAGTAAATTTTTTTGGTGTTCCTGTCATGTATTTTTGGTTCTTAAATTGGTGATGGGTTTGGAAAAAATCCTTTAAAAGGGATTAACCCTTCTTTTCTAGTTTTTTGGCCAAGGGGGGGAGGTGGTTGTCCTTTTAAAAAAATTGGGGTTTTGTTTTGAAAAATTCATTGGATTTTGTTTGTGGGGGGGGAAATTTTTAAAAGTTTGGGGTTTGGGGCTTTGATGTAGGAAAAGGGGGGCCGGGGCAATATTGGGTGGCGGTTTTATGAAAAATTATTTAAATTTTTTGGATTGAGTTTTAGGGGGTTTTGTTTAGTTTTAGGGGGCCCTGAAATTATGGGCAATTAGTTTTTGGGTTAACTTTGTGGAGTATTTTTGGGGGGGTTGTGAAAAGGGGGTTTTCTTTTAATGTTTATTGGGGGGTTTAATGATTTTTTTTGGTG
>CM054158.1:21433402-21480360 GCA_028751875.1 Rapana venosa
AAGGAAGGGGGTAGTGACATCGTTGACGAGTTACACCACTTGCTCAACCTGATCTGGACAACTGGGGAGGTGCCAGCAGAATGGAAGAAGGGCCTGCTTGTGAAGCTCCCCAAGCACGGCGACCTCTCCCAGTGTGGAAAGTGGCGAGGTATCCCCCTGTTGTCCATGCCCAGCAAAGTCCTCACAAGAGTCATCCTGGACCGAATGAAAGATGCTCTCGACAAGACTCTTTGAGATGAACAGGCAGGCTTCAGAAAAGAAAGTTCCTGTACCTAGGGATAGAGATATCAGCTTAGGGATAGAGATATCAGCTGCTTGCAGTACAAACTTTTTAAAACTGGCATATAAAAATATTAATATCATTACTTTTAATATTTTCACTATTTATCTGTATCAAAATATCTTTAAACTTATTCCAGTCAGCATAACGATAATTATACTTTGGGATAACATCCTTTTCTATGTCATATTCTGAAGAATCATAATTAAGAGTGATAGCAATTGGAAAATGATCACTTCCTAAAGTATCACCTTCTATTTCTCAGTTACAATTGGAAACAAGGGATGGAGAAATGAAAGATAGATCTAAAGAACTAGGTCTTTGAATCGAAGAAATTAACAATAGACTAGCCTTTAAAGAAGGGCGGAAATCAAAAAGTTTGTTCGTCTTCAGATGACACGGAAGAGTACAGCAAAACAAGTCAATCTCTGGGATGTCAGAGTTTATGCAATAATATTCAAATGACTTGATGACCTCCCTGAGTCCTTTAGATTGTTATAGTGCAGTGCCCTGAAATTTATGAGCATTACGTCTTGGGCACATTAACATTGTGGAGCCCATTCCTCTCCAGGTCGTAGAGAGCATGCTGGACATGTTTGTGTCATCAATGCCATCAGCCATGGCTGGCCTTTTCATCTATAAAAGTAGGATGGACTTTCAAAATAAAACATGCTTACGTCTGCACAGTGTGTGTGTGTGTGTGGTGTGTGTTTTGTGTGTGTGGGTGTGTGGTGTATGTGTGTGCGTGTGTATGTATGTATGTACGTGTGTATGTATGTATGTGGTGCGTGTGTATGTATGTATGTATGTGTATAAATGTGTGTGTGGTGTATATAGGTATGTATGTGTGTGAGCGCGTGTGTATGTATGTGTGTGTTGGCGTGTGTATGTATGTGCATGTGTGTGTATGTATGTATGTGTAAATGCCGATGCATTGGTCTGTGTGCATGTATGTGTGTTTTGTGCATTTATTGTGTGTGTGATGTGTGTGAGTGTGTGCGTGTGTATGTATGTGTGTGGGGGCGTGTGTATGTAGGTGGTGTGTGGGGTGTGTTGTATGTTTGTGTATGTTTGGGGAGTTTTGATTTTTGTATGTATTGTATGTGTGGGTGGGTTGGTATTTTTATGTGTTGTGATGTTTTTGGTGTGTGGGGGCGTGTGTATGTATATTGGGGGGCGTGGATGATGTGTTTTGTGGGCCCCGTTTTTTTTATGTATTTATGTGTGGTGGGGGGGTTGTTGTATTAAGGATGTGTGGTGGTGTGTATGTATGTGTTTGTGGGTGCATGTATGTGTTTTTAAATGTGTTGGGCGGTTGTATGTTTGGGGTGTGGGCGTGTTTTATGTTTTGTGGTGGGCGTGTTTTTTGGGGTTTTAATTTGTGTGGGGTTTGTTGTTGTGTTTTAGTGTGGGGGGGCTGTGTAATGTATTTTTGTGTGGGGTGTGAGGGTTTTGTATGTAGGGGTGTGTGTTATGGTGTTGGGGCTGGTTTTTTGTTTGTTTTGGGGTTCGGTGTATTAAGTTTTGTGTGGGGTGTGTTTTTGTATTTTTGCTGGAATGTTGGTGTGTTGTGTTTATGTATTTTGTGTGGGGGTTGTGTAATTTTTATTTGGTATTTTAAGTATGAATGTATTTGGTGTGTGTGTTGGGGTGTATGTATGTATGTGTGTTTTTGCGGGTGGGAATTATGTGTTTTGTGCGTGTAGTGTGTATGTGTGTGGGGAAGGGCCGGGTTTGTGTTATGTATGTGTGAATGTATGTGTGGGTGCTTTGTATGTGTTTTTGGGTGAAAAAGTGTGTGTGGGGTGTGTTTGTATGTATGGTGTGTGGCGTGTGTATGAAATTGGGTGGGGTATGTTGTGTGTCGTGTTTTGTTGTATGTTGGGGGGGGGTGTTGTATGTGTGGGGTGCGTATGTGTTTTTGTGGGGCGTTTTTAAATGTTTTGTGGTGGGCGGTGAAATGTATGTGTTTGTGCGCTTTGTATATTATGTGTGTTTATTTTTTTGGGGGTGTTTTTTTTGGGGGTGTTATGTATACGTGTGGGGGGTTTGGGGTTGTTGTATGTGTTGGGCGGTGCATTTTTTATTTTTGTGTGTATGTGTGGGGGCTTTTAAAGTTTTATGTGTTTTGTGAAGTTGCGTGGTATGTTGGTGTGTGGGCGTTGTGTGTGTAGGTTGTGTGTTCCCTTGTATTTGTATAGGTGTGTGGGGCGTGGGGATGTATGTATGTGTTTTGTGGGGGGGGTTTGTGTATTTAAGTTTGTGTTTGTGTGTGCATGTTTGTTGTATTTTGGTGTAAACTTTTGGGGTGTGTATGTAGTGTTTTTTTTGGGCGTTTTGTGTGTAGTATGTCTGTATGTGTGTGTGTTTTGTATGTTTTTAATGTGTGGTGGGGTGTATGTAGTGTGTGTGGCTTTTTGTGTTTTTTGGGGTTTAATTTTTGGTGGTGTGGGCGTGTGTTTGTAGGGTTTTTGGTGTTTTTTTATGGGGTTTTGGTGTGTGTTGTGTGTTTGTTTTTTACGTGTGTGGGCTTTGGTGTATGTTGTAAGTGTGTGTGCGCGTGTGCATGTATGTGTGTTTTTATTTTGTTGGGCGTTGTATGTATTTTGGTTTTTTGTGCGGGTTGTGTATGTATGTGTGTGAAATGTGTGTGTGCGTTTTGTGTGTATTGTGTGTGAATCTGGTTGTATGATGTGTTGCTTTTGGCGTGGGGATTTGTATGGTGGGGGCGTGTGTATTTTATATGTGTTATTTTTGGGTGGGCATGTATGTGTGTTTTGGTTGCGTGTGTATGTATGAAATGTTTTTTGGGGTGGTGTGTGGTGTATGTGGTGTTTGCATGTTTTGGTTTTTGTGTTTGCGTGTGAAGTATGGGTGTGTGGGCGTATGTATGTATGAAATGTATTTGGTGTGTGTGCGCGGGAAAATGTATTTTGTTATGTTTTTGTGTCCCTTGTGTGTATGTAAAGGGGTTTTTTGGGGTGTGTTTGTTTTATAAGGGTGTGTGTGTGCTTTTGTATGTATGTATGCATGTATGTATGTATGTATTTTTGGGGGGGGGGGGGGGGGGGGGGGGGGGTGTAGGGAATGAGGGTTGTGTATGTAGTTGTGTAGGGTGTGGGGGGGTGGAAGGATGGGGGGGTTTTGGGGCGTGTGTTTTGAGGTTTATTTGGTTTGTTGTTTTATGTATTTTGGGGGATTGTATTTTGAGGGGGTTTTTTATTTTTTATTTTTGTGTGGGCGGTTTTTGTATTATGTTGTGTTGTTGTGTTTGTGCTTGTGTATGTATAGTGTGTGGGCTTTGGTGTTTTTTGTATGGTGTGGTGGGTTTTACTGTATTTTGGGGGTATGTATGAAAGGTGTGTGTGCGGGGGTGTATGTTTGGGTGTATGGGTGTGTGCGGAGGGTTTTATGTGGGGGCCTTTCTGGTGTGTATGTAGGGTTGGGGGGTTTTTTTGTTGTGTTGTGGGGTGTGTATGTTTTATGTGGGGTTGTGGGCGTGGGTAGGGTGGGGTTTGGTGGGGATGATTATGTATGTGTTGTTGAAAGTGTGTGGTTTGTATGTTTTTTGGGGTTGTAAGTATGGGTGTTGGGGTTTTTTAAGTTTTTTTTGATTTTTTGCGTGGGGGTGTGAGGGGTGTATGGGGTGTCTTTTTTACCTGGGGGGGTTTATTTAAGGTTTGAGTTTTTATTTTAAAATGATTATGATTATTAGGGGGGGGGTTGATGTTATTTGGTATGTGGGGGGCAGCCCCCCCTGGGGGCTTTTTTTGGGTTTTTGGAGAAATTTAGGATGATTTTCCTTAGGAGGGGGCCGGGGGGGGGTTTTAAAATGAAAGGTGGGCGGTTTTATTAAAATTTTTTTGGGGGTTTTAAAAATTTTTTTTGTTCCTTTGGGGGCTTTTTTGGGAGTATGTGGAAGGGCGGAAAATTAATGGTATTTTTTGTTTTTTTGTGTGGGGGTGTGTTTTTGTTGTTTTGTGTGGTGTTTGATGTTTTGGGGGTTGGTGTTTTGATTTTGGTAATTTTGTGTTTGGCTGTAAGTTGATTGTGGGGGGGGTGTGTTTTTGTTGTGTGTGGGGGGTTTATGTATGTATTTTGTGTAGTTTTTTGTGTGGGGATTTTGTGTTTTTGTTTTTGTTTTTTGGCCGGGGTTTTGTTTTTTTTGGGGGGGGGGAAAGGTGGGGTTTTGGTGGTTTTCCTTGGTTTTTCGGGATTTTGTGGGGGTTTTGTTGGGGGTTGTGGCCCCCTGATTTTGTGGTGGGGGGGTTGGTTTGGGTTGGTAAGGGTTTATGTTGGGGGGGGGTGTTGGGGGGTTATTAAAATTTTTGGTTTTTGAGTGTTTGTTTTTTGGGGTTGTGGTATTTTTTGTATGTTGTTGTGTTTTATGGGGTTGTGTGGTGTTTGTTGCGTGTGGTGTGTGGTGTGGTGTGTGGGGTTGTTTTGTGGGGGCCCAGGACGGAAGGCGGGTGAGGGGGAGCCCCGTCCCCTCAGCCAGCCTGTGTATCTGGGTGCCAAGTGTCAGGGGGGGTTTTGGTGGCTCCCAAACTCGGGATCTCCATTTTGGGACCCTAGTTTGGGGGCCCTTTGGTCGTCAGTACACCCGAAATTTCCCCCCTTTTTCCCCCCTCACCCCCCCCCCCCCCCTTTCCCCCCCCCCCTCACCCAATGATGATGGTGGTGGTGAGATGTTTGTTTTGATTTGAGGGGGGGGGGGGTTTTGGGGTTGGGGGTTTTTTTTTTGTTTTGGTTTTTTGTCTTTTCCCTATTTTCCCTTTGTGTGTCCCCGCCCTTTTTTTTCCCCACCCCGCTCATTTCCAATTCCCCCCCACACCCTTCCCCAACTCTTGGTCTCACCCCCGGGGCCCGGAATTACAGGGCCCCATCATTTACCCGGCCGCGTGGGGACCGCCAGGGGGGGCCCTGCCGCGGCTGGGCCCAATTTGGGGGTTGTTCAGTGGTCCCTTTTAAAGCAAACATACCAGGACACCCCTCAAACCCCCCCTATAACCACGTATTAGCTAAACCCGCGGACCCCGGGGATGAGTGAGTTGCCCCCCCAGGGGGAAAACCCCAAGGGGCCCTCCAACGAAGCCCCCCGCGAACCCCAAAAAGCTTTGACACAAACCCAACGGCAAGAAGGTATGGGAAAAACCAATTTCTGAGGTCAATGAGACCAGAGATCTGGGACCCCCGAATCCGAGGTTTTTTTTTTTGTTTAAATTTATGTTCACTGACAATGAGGATGACTTAAAATGCTTGGGGAAATGAAATATGCTTTGAATTACTTGACGGGGTTTACTCTACGCTTACTATCTTAATTTTGGGCCGGCGAAAACCCCCCGGGGAGAGATACAGACACCTGCGTGCTGGTCGGAAATTTTTGAGCAACACTCTAAAAACCCGCGTCCTTTTAAGCCCCGATAAAGCTCGACGTGGGGGCCCCTTTTCCCCCCAATGACCCACAGAAACACCCCTTTTGGGGAAAGGGGGTGGGTAGTCCAAAAACCCCTTTTCCCCCAATTTGGGAATCAAACCCCCGGGGGGGGGGGGGGGGGGAAACCCTTCCAGTCCGTAACCCAAGGCGCTAACCACTACGCCAGGGCGGCTGGTTGATGATGTGATTATGGTGATGATGATAGTGATGATGATGGTGGTGATGATGATGGTGATGACGATGGTGATGACGACGACGATGATGATTGTGGTGGCGCTGGTGGTGTGATAGCAATGATAATGATGACGACGATGATGATAATGACGATGATGGTGATGACGACGACGAAGATAATGACGGTGATGAGATGACGACGACGATGATGATAATGACGGTGAGTTGATTGTGGTGATGGTGATGATGACGACGACGACGATGATAATGACGGTGATGATGATGATGATACTGCCGGTGATGATGACAGTGATAAGGGTGATGATGATGCTGATAATGATGAAAGAAAATCAGCTACGGAAAACAGCGGGGATGACACGAGCATGTCTAGCATGCAGTCTAGGTAGGAATGGACTCCACCCAAGCCCAGTTCGTCCAGGACACGGTAGGGGTTGTCTGTGGCTGCCGGAAAACAGGGAGACACATACTTCGCTTTCAGTGTCGGGGGAGGGGGGGGGACGTGGGAGTCAGAGAGCAGCCTATGACTATGGCCCATAACCCCCTGCTATGACTATGGCCCATAACCCCCTGGTATGACTATAGCCCATAACCCCCTGCTATGACTATAGCCCATAACCCCCTGCTATGACTATAGCCCATAACCCCTGCTATGACTATAGCCCATAACCCCCTGCTATGACTATGGCCCATAACCCCCTGCTATGACTATAGCCCATAAACCCCTGGTATGACTATAGCCCATAACCCCCTGCTATGACTATAGCCCATAACCCCCTGCTATGACTATAGCCCATAAACCCCTGCTATGACTATAGCCCATAACCCCCTGCTATGACTATAGCCCATAAACCCCTGCTATGACTATAGCCCATAACCCCCTGCTATGACTATAGCCCATAACCCCCTGCTATGACTATGGCCCATAACCACCTGCTATGACTATGGCCCATAACCCCCTGCTATGACTATAGCCCATAAACCCCTGCTATGACTATAGCCCATAAACTCGCTGCTATGACTATGGCCCATAACCCCCTGCTATGACTATAGCCCATAACCCCCTGCTATGACTATGGCCCATAACCCCCTGCTATGACTATGGCCCATAACCCCCTGCTATGACTATAGCCCATAACCCCCTGCTATGACTATAGCCCATAACCCCCTGCTATGACTATAGCCCATAACCCCTGCTATGACTATAGCCCATAAACCCCTGCTATGACTATAGCCCATAAACTCGCTGCTATGACTATGGCCCATAACCCCCTGCTATGACTATAGCCCATAAACCCCTGTTATGACTATAGCCCATAAACCCCTGCTATGACTATAGCCCATAAACCCCTGCTATGACTATAGCCCATAAACTCGCTGCTATGACTATAGCCCATAACCCCCTGCTATGACTATAGCCCATAAACCCCTGTTATGACTATAGCCCATAAACCCCTGTTATGACTATAGCCCATAACCCCCTGCTATGACTATAGCCCATAAACCCCCTGCTATGACTATGGCCCATAAACCCCCTGCTATGACTATGGCCCATAACCCCCTGCTATGACTATGGCCCATAAACCCCCTGCTATGACTATAGCCCATAAACTCGCTGCTATGACTATGGCCCATAAACTCGCTGCTATGACTATAGCCCATAACCCCCTGCTATGACTATAGCCCATAAACTCGCTGCTATGACTATGGCCCATAAACTCGCTGCTATGACTATGGCCCATAAACTCGCTGCTATGACTATGGCACATCAACTCCTTTCCATATGACAGATAATTCCCTTCTATGACTATGGTATATTAACTCCCTTTTATGAATAATGACATATAAATTAAAAATATAAACTCCCTTGTATGACTATGACATATAAACTCGCATATAAACTCCCTTGTATGACTATGACATATAAACTCGCATATAAACTCCCTTCTATGACTATGACATAGAAACTCGCATATATTCGTGTGCGAACGCATGCAGAACATCTTGCGCACACGTTAAATCCTGTTCTGAAAAAAACATTGACTTAACCTTCCTCACCGAAACTTGGCTTAAACCACATGGCCATGAGCCAAAAATAAAACAGCTGACTCCTCCTGGATATAAAACCATTTCTTTCCCCCGACTCTCTCGAGGAGGTGGGATTACCATCATTCTCAAAGACATATTGGAACCATCTCTTTCTTTCAGTCACAACCTTCAATTCTCACATGAATCTTTTGAAGTTTGCGAAATCAATCTCAACCTACCTGGCCACTCTATTACTATCTGCTGCCTTTACCGTCCACCTCCCAGCCGTAAAAACAACCTAACATTTTCTCTTTTTCACCAAGAATTCCAGTCACTCCTCGACCACTACAGCCTCTCTCCCACTAAACTTATAATTCTTGGTGACTTCAACTTCCATTTCGACAACCAGTCTTCTCCAGATGTCAAACGTCTTTCTCTTTCTCTGCCCAACCATTCTCTCTCTCAACTGGTAAACGAAGCAACGCACAGATCTGGTCATATTTTAGACTGGCTGATTACTAATGCTTCATTCAATCTTGTCACATCTGTTTCTGTCACCGACGAACTGCATTCTGATCATTCCGCCATTCTTTTCCATCTCAACATCACAAAACCTGTCAGAAAGAAGAAATATGTTACTCGTCGTAATCTAAAGGGTTAGCATTCATACCTTCTCTTCCCAAGCTTCCGAACGTTTTTCAAAAACCTCTGACCACACTGACCTCTCGATCATTTATAACACTATTTTTCCCCCCAACTGCTTGATGGTTTCCCCTCCTACGACATCCTCCCCCCTTAACAGCCCCTGTGGGGCCTGGTAAAACCCAAACATTTTTGATAGCGAAGCGCAAACCGACAACAAAGAAGGGAGGGGGGGGGGAAGTCAAAAGGGGAAATCAAAAAACAGTTTTCCCAAAAAACAAATAAACAAAGTCAAACCCCTTAAACCCAAATTCAGCAAAGCCCGACTACTACTTTTTCCCAAAATTCTCTTTTCTACACCCAAAAAATCTTTTTTTTTTCCCTCCCCTAAAATTTCCTTGGGATCTCCCAAAAACAACCTCTCCTTTAACCCCCCAACCCCTCGGGAATTTCCCTTATTTTTTTCCTGCCTTCTTTTCAGCAAGTTCGAAAAACGCTAACTTGATAAAACTAAATTCCGGGTTCCCCCCGACCCCCTTTCATTTGGCACTCCCTTTTTTCCCTTTCCCAACCCCCAAAGTGAAAAAGAAATCATACTTTTTGGGGAAGGGGAAATGACTAAAAAAATAAATGCACCTTGACCCCATCCCTGCCCCCTGTTTTCTCACAAATCCCTTTCCCAACAACTTTTTTGCCTATTATAAACAAAAAATAGTAAATCATTCTTCAGTCGGAAAATTTTCCATCAGCTTTTAAAACAGCAATAGTCAAAACCTCTACTAAAAAAGCACGACCTCGATCCCAACTTTTCTAAGAATTTTAGGCCTGTCTCAAATTTTTCCCTTTTTTCTAAAGAAAAAGAAAAAATTTTCCCCAAAAACCTCAACAGTCACCTTCATTCCAATGAAACTTCCCTTTCCCCCTTTTCGTCTGCCCATCGCCCAACCAGCAAACCAAAAAACCAACCCCAGTAAAATTTTTGAAAAAACACTTCTACTTGCTTCTGATGCAGGAAAAAAACTCCCTTTCCCCATCTTCTTGACTTATCCCGCAACCCTTTTATACCCTTTTAAACCCTCAAAATTTTTTTTTCTCGCCCCCAAAATACGTTTGGTTTAATGCACAGCCCTCACCCTGGTTTACTTCCTACCTCACAGACCGGGTTTCCCGAAGTTTTTTGTAAACAAAATTAATCAAAAAACCGAAAAGGGGAAAGGGACCCCAACATCTCCCTTCCCCTTTTTTTTTTTTTAATTTGGTTTTTTAAAAACTCCCCCTCCTATAAAAAACCCCCCATTGATCTTCTTTCATCCGTGTTTCCAACCAGTGCCTTACGTTGAAAAATTCCCTTTCCCTCCTACAAATATTTAATCCTTCAAGCTTTAAAAAAGAACTAAAAAACTTTCAATTAAAAAAAAACAACCTCCTAGGCCCCCCAAAAAACTTTCCTTTCACAAAAACTAATAAAACCAATCCCCGTCAGTTCCCCCAAACTTTAATTTTGGAAGTCTTCAACCACCTCATGTTCTACCCCCCTGGTTTTTGCAAACAATTACCCATGCGCGTTCCGTTCTGTCCACTGATAAAACTTCCCAAATTTTGCAACCTTTTTTTTCATTTTAATACAATTTTTTTGGCTCCCCCATATCTTCCATTTTAACGCATCAAAATTTTCAAGGGTCGTGGTTGGGGTTGTTTTTTGGTTTTACGGTTGCTTTTCAAAAACTGGAAAAAAATACCTTGTTTAAATGTCCCAAAATTGTTTTTTTCAAGTTTCACGTAAAATATTTTCCTTTTAAATTTTTTTTTAAACCCGTTCAAAAAACCATTTTGGGGTGCCCCTTTGGGGTCCATACCGAATACCCCCTTTTCATTGCCCGGCCTTTTTGTTCCTTCAAATCACTAAAAACAATTTATTTTATAATTTCCCCCCAATTTTGCCAAATTTTAAAATTTTTTAATGGTTCCTGGGGTGGTTTTTGTGTTTGTTGGGGGGGGTGTTGGGGTGGGGGTGCTTTTGGGGTGTGCCCGGCCCCTTTTGGGGGAAAAAAGGGAATTTTTTTAAGGGAATGATGTGAAATATGATAAACCTCTTTGTTTTTTTTTTTAACAAATTCACCTTAAAAATTCCTTTTAATTTTAATTATTTTACCCGTTGAAAGAGAACCATGTTGGGGGGAAAAGTGAAAAAATTAAAAAAACCATACCACGAAAATAATTTATTTAAAAAAAATCATCAGGTTTTTTGTTTTGTTTACAAATTTTACAAAAAAAAATTAACAATTTTTAAAAAAAACTCCCTTAAAGTTACATAAAATTGGAAAATTTGGACACCTGGATAATTTTTGGAAATATTCGATATGGAGGGAAGATGATCTGTGAGAGAAAACGGCCGAACCCTGCCATCTTCACCACTTTTTCCCGGCTGTTCCGGGGAGGGAAAGAAAATTTTTTTCAAAAGGAAAATAGGGGGGGAAAATTGTAAACCCTTCCAACAAATGTTGGAATAATAAAATTAAATTAAACCCCAGGTTCTGTTTAATTTTCAATTATTCCTCGACCAAAACCATTTCAAAACTAAAATTTGATGGGAAAACAAGCGTACAAAACAGGAAATATCGTTCACTCTATTTAAAAAGAAAAACAATCGGTTTTTCTTATGAAATTCAGAAAAAAAAAAAAAACCCTATTTTCAATTAAAACCACGAACATTTACAAAAAACAAAAAAAAAAATCCTTTTTCCGACCAAAACCCCCAAAACACCAAAAAACCCGGGCTCAAACGTAAATTCGGGCTTAAAAAAAAAACGAAAAAAACAACCCCCACTCTAGCACCCACAACCACAACAATGCCAGAAATTTTTATATTTTCCCAAATTTTAAAAAAACCCTTTTTTTCCTCAAACGCAAAAAAAACAAAAAACCAAAACTTTTTCCTCAACAAATGTAACCCAAAGGGCAAAAAAACCCTTTTTAAATTTTAAAGAAACATATACAATAGATTTTCCAAAAAAACAAAACCAAAATTAGAAACATTCCCAAAAAACAAAAAAAAAACCACTTCGAAATAAATTTACTCCACTCCCACAACAAACACCCTTTAAAAACCCCCATTTAATTTATAACACCAAAAACCCTTCACTAATCACATAACGGGTGCGACCTAAAGCAGCACTGTCAATTTACTAAAAGCTGAGACAGCACTACAGGCTAGTTAAACATGCTGGGTGCCCAAAATTTTTAAACCCCCGCTAAACAATTACACAAGGCACATGGGAGGTGGTTGATCTTAGTGCAGATCATTTTCCCTTCCCTTTGTTTGAGTACGGTCATAGGCCTTGGTTGTTAAAGGTCTCCATGAACCCCCCTTTCACCAAGTCAATGGTCCTTTGTCATCCCCTCTCCTGGAAGCGGCCCCCGAGATTTTTGCAGACCAGCAGCCGAGGCGTTTTTGTCGACAACGATAATGCTTGAGGTTTTGATTGGGTAGGTGAGAAGATTCTTTCTGGGGCTCAGTGGAGGGGTGGCACATTAGCATCCGTTGGACGACCAAAACCCATTTGAGTGGGCCAATTGGAACCACCAAACCCCTGTGTTTCTTTTTTGTTTACTTTCTGTAACACCGGGAATGCAGAAAAGGGGGGAAAAGCTAGAAGTCTATATTTTTTTCCAAGAAATGGAAAATGATCAAAGCTGTGGTGCTGGGTCGGTCGATAGGACACAATCGGGGGAAATGGGTATTCAACCTGGAAGAAAACGGGGCAATGCAGGGAGTGAACTCTGTTCAAAAAGGGTTTTTCTGAAAGAAAACACCAGCATATAGGTTGTTTTTTCCCGACTCCCTTGCCACAGTTTCCCCTTACAAGGAATATGTCGCACTGATCCAATGTTCTGGGATCTGCACCAATCCCAGACCGCACGAGTGATAAATTCATGCAACAGAGGGGCAGTGCCCATATTTTTTATGCATCTACGCATTGTTTGTCAATAACAGACGCACATGCTTATTTTAAAAGTTTTTTAAAAAGCATTTCGGAAAAAAGCAGTTGAATTTCTAATAATGTGAAATTCTTTTTCAACAGGTACCAAAGGCCGCCAACGTCCCCTCACAAAACACCCCCAAACCCGACAAACTGGCATCAGACATGTTTGTTACATCAGGTGCAGCGGGGAAAGGGCATGTAATTCCATACATTCGAAAAAACCATCAAATTTCAGTTTGATACCTGGTGACAAAGTCATGGGTTTGCCAAAATCTCCACGAGTTTGGTAGTGTATTTTTTTCTTTTTCCCAAATCACAGAATGATGCTGTCCAAATTTTAAAACGGGAAGCAGCAACAAGTTTCCCTAAACCCTGTGCCAAGATCAAAATGGGCGCTTTTGTTTCAGTTTATGCAGCTATTTTGATATTTTACTCTTTTTTTGAAAATTTGCACTGTCATTGACTCTGGTCTATGCCCACACCAAAAGTACTAATTTTCTGGTTGGTTCAAACACTGACTTAGTTGGGTCCCACAAATCCAACTTTTGGGAAAACAAGGAGTTGCCGGAGATTGTCAAGCATTCCCACTGACGTCACCAATGAAAAGAATCCCCAGAAATGTGTAGAATTGTCTTTCTGTCAAAGGGAATGAAAAAATGGTTTCAGTAATTTGGAAAACCTGTCGAGGGCCAAACCCAAACCTTTTGGAAGAGCATTAAATTCATACAGCTGCCCTTCCACTGAAATCTCAAGAATTTTTATTTTTGGTCATAAACGGGTACAAAATAGTAGCATCTTTTAGATAAATTGATGCCAGAAAAGTTTTGTAATGGCTTGAGTGCTGTCTTCAAAGTATCCATTTTAAAAATGAGGGTATGAACTTTTCTTTAAACCTTTTAAATTTTAAAAATCATTCATGTAAACCCTCTTTTTCTGTTGTGTAAAGACGAAGATTTTACTTGTCAGGCACATTTTCACAAATGACATAATTTTCTTTGCAAAAAAATTTTTCTATCTCTTTATTGGAAATTTTGCACTCCAAACATTCAGGCTGCTGATTACGAGATAGCCCCTGAAAGTTCCTCAAAGGGGGCATCAAACTCAAATTTTGCTCCTTTTATCATGCTGATAATATTAGGATCGATGTAAACTTTTCCATGTTCTTAAATTGCCTCAATGACCACTTAAAATGTGCTGCCCCTTTCCATTGTTCAATCTTTTTTAGGCAGCCAAATAAGCCACTTCCCTTTGGGTTTACTGACAAAGTTCCTGCCTGAGCGCCCTTTTCCCAAAGACCCTGCCAAACTGAGGGGGGTCAAACTGGCTTTTGTCGTTCTCCACAAGGTTTGGGTGGTACTTCTGTACCAAAAAAAAAGGTCTTTTTTGCTGCTAGAGGCACGGGGAAGACCAAGTTCCCACCTCGTTTGTCCACTTGGGAATGACCCCATAAACCCATCCTCAAGTTTTTTACTTTTTTGAGGGCAGCACCCAAATTGTCACCAAAAATTTGGTTTTTGGGGACACTGTCGGGTTTTTGTTGCAAACCTTCAAGAGTAGGGTTAGATACGGATAAACCCCATTGCCCCCGACCCGAAATTCACACGGGCAATACCCAACAAAGGGACCATCGCAAACTTTTAGCGTTCATTTAAAAAGGGGGGTTTCCCTAACTGGCGTCTGCTCGATTTTGGGAAGCTGATTGGTGAGAGAGCAAATGTTATTCACATGGCAATTCCCATCGCTGTTTCACAATGGAGCGCTGTGTGCGCCCCAAACTAAATCATTTTTGAGCAGGTTCGGCATTGTTTCCAAATTATTTTTCTGTGGAACAACAAACCCCTTTTGCAGTTCTCAGGTCTGCTTGGGTCCAAATTTTTTTTTCAACAAAAATCCCCCAAATTTTTGCTGAAAAAGACCGTTGACCAAATTTTGCGGGGCATTCGCACTTTCATACCAAACTGTCTTCCCCTTGTATTTTTTCTCCACTCACCCCAAAATCTTGCCTAAAAGTCAGGGAAAGGGTTTGCGAGCTTCATGTGGATTTTCAAAGTCTTTCTTTTTTCAAAAAGTCCCCTTTTTTCCTCAATTTTAACACATCAGCCTCCCAGGGTCCCTTTGGGAAAATTGGGCAAGGGGGGTGGCTTTACCTGTTCGGGACTCTTCGCTTCTTCCTCGGAGTCCCCACTCGCTGCAAAGCCTGATAGGATGTTATGCGGGTTTGGGCCTTTTTCCCATCAGATAACTAAGGATTAATCTTGGTTCCCCTATATCAAGCTTTTCGTTAGCTGACTGATGCGTGGAAAATGCTCTCTTATTCTCAGCTTGTCCCGCGCAATTGCTTTCTAAGTGCCAGCAAGAGGCGAGCGAAAACAGGGCGTCATTTTGGCGGGGGCCAAACCCCCCGCTGGTGTTGTCAACCAAGCGCGTTTTGGGGAAACAATAGAATATAAATACCAAAAAAAAGCAATTAATGAGTATTATGAATATTTGCCTTCAAGGGCACCCAAATAAATAAAAAGTTGGTTTAAGTACACGTTATGCAAAACGATCGGGTAACAAATCAACCCTTGCCTGATTTTTACAAAGTTGGAACTGGGTGGGGTCTTTCCGGAGAGTTCTAAAAACCACGGCAGGTTTTGGGTCGGCATTCATCTCTTTGGTCCCTCTGACCCAAACGGTGGTCGAGGAATAACTCGCTATAAACTCCCTTCTATGACATAGAGAAGGAAGGTGGAGGATGGGGTTTAAACGTTCGCCTGCCAAAAAGTAAAACCGTGAGGTTTTTGGGTTCATTCCCAGCCTGCCCCCTCTTCCCCCCTTTGACAAAAAACGAACTGGTTCAAAATCCTCGGATGAGACTATAAACCCAGGCCCCCTTTCGAACGCATGCAGAAAATCTTGCACACGTTAAAACCTGTTCCTTTTTGGAAAGTTTCATTGTGTCCGGTGGAAACGATAAAAAAATGACAAAACGCATGCACCGGGGGCTGGATGTAAAAAATCAGGAGTTCTTTTTCCCTTTTCCCCGATATAAAAGAATAAATAAATTAAAAAAAACCAAAGAAACTGATATAAACCCTTTTAGGCTATGACATAGAAACTGATACAAACCCCCTTCTAGGCTATGGAGATAAACTCCCTTTCCCGACTTGACATGAAATCGCTACAAACCCCTTCTTTGGCTAGGTAGATAAACTCCCTTCCATGACTATGACAAGAAATCGCTAATATCAACTCCCCTTTTTTTGCTATGGTAGATACACTCCCTTCCATGACATGACATAGAAACTCGCATACAAACCCCTTTTAAAGGGTATGGTAAACACTCCCTTCCATGCTATGAATAGAAAGCTACAAACCCCCTTCTATGACTAGGTAATAAACTCCCCCCTGAAGCATAGAAATGCATACAAAACCCCCCTTCATGGCTATGGGAAAAACTCCCTTCCCTGCAGAATAGAAATGCATAATGATCAACCCCTTCTTAAAATAGGTAGATAAACCCCTTCCCATACTATGACATGAAACTCGATAATGATCAATCCCCTTTTTGACTATGGGAATAAACTCCCCTTTCCCTGACTATGACATAAAACTGCATACAAACCCCCCCCCATGACTTGGTAGAAAAATCCCTTCCATGACATACAAGAAATGTTTCAAACCCCTTCTAAGACTATGGGAATAAATCCCTTCTATACTGTGCTAAAAAAAAAAACAATCCGTAGCTGCGTGCGGCGTGCATGTGTGTGTGGGGAGTGTCGAAGGCCAACAGGTAGGAGGGGGCCCGCAGCCGAGTGGGGGAGGAGGAGGAGGGAGCAGCAGGAGCAACGCTGCCTGTGAGGGCAGAAAAGCGGCTGTAACACCTCAGACACACGGGGCCCCCCAGCTCTCCTGGTGCACATGCCCCCGGGTTTTTCGCCCTTCCGAATTCCTGTTTGTCCTGTGTTGGGAGGGGGGGGGGGGGGGAGGGGGGAAAGGGGAGGGGGGCGGGAAGGAGAGGGTGGGGTTGGTTAGGGTGGGGGGAGTGAGGGGAGGGTAGGGGGGGGGGTAAAGGGTGTGGGTCGGGGGTGGTGGGTGTGGTAGGGTTAGGGGGGTGGTCGTGGGGCCCTGGGTGGTTGTGGGTAGTGGGTGGTTGTGGGCGGTGGGGGGGGGGGGGGGAGTGTGGGGTTTAGGGTGTTGGGGGGTGGGGGTGGGGTCGGGGGTGTGGGTAATTGGGTTGATGGGATTGGGGGTAGGTGTGGTTTGGGGTACGGGGGTGGGTAAGGGAGGATTTGGGATGTGGGGGTTGGTTGTGTTGTGTGTGTGTGTGTGTGTGGTGTGGTGTGAAAAGAGAGAGAGAGCGAGAGAGAGAGAGAGAGGAAAAAAGGGACAAGAAGTGTGTAGTATGTTTGGTGTTGGTGCGTGGTGCGGTGTGTGTATGTGTGTTGTGTTTTGTAGTTTGTGTTTTTGTGTGTGCGTAATGTGTATGTGTGTCAGGTATTTTGTATTGGGTGTGTTTTTGGGGTTGTGTGTATGTGGTGTATGTTGTATGTGTATGTTGTTTGTTTTTTGTTTTTTTCAATTTTTCGTCTGTTCACTTTAGTGATATTTGGGGGGGCAAATGGAGGGGTAGATTTTGTTTTAAAAAAAAAAATAAAAAAAAAAATAAATAAAAAAATAAATAAAAAAACTAAAAAAAAAAAACAACCAAAAATACAACCAAAACCCCCCCAAAAACCCCGCTTTTACAAAAAAATCTATAAAAAAACTTGGGAAAGCAACAGGAATTATAAAAAAAAAACAAATAAGAAAAAGTCATTAAGTTTAAGCAACTATAACAAAGTCCCCAAGGGGGCTGCGGTAAAGCCCCTTTTAAATTTCAATGCCCGTTTTAAATTTTGAAAATGCTGAAAGGGGAATTTTTTAGAAAAAAGGGGCATAAAGGTTTTACACTCTGGCAATAAAAAGTATTATATTGGTGTATTTTCACACATAAATTTACCATTTTGTGAATTTGGGTTTTCAAAAATTGTTTCATTTATAAAAAAAACAGTAATTTTTTGAAAAAAAAAATTTACACAAACTTTTTAAAGGGAGATGTTTAAATTTCGGATTAATTTCAGTTCTAGTTAAAAATCTCCATTTTCTGATTATTTCGGTGCTTTTTCCATGATTTTTTTTTTGTAAACTGTACCCCCCTTTTTTTGGAAAAGGTAATGCAAAATTTATTTGCATCCCTTCCATGTTTTGCACCTTTTTTTTCAGTTATCTGCCCCCTCATTTGGAAAGAATCCGTTTTGGGAAAGGGACCCAACAAAAAAATTTACACTTTTGCCCCTTTTAAAGTAAGAGATGGTGTATGCTTTAATTTTAATATAAATTTTGAGTTTTTTTTATAACCCGGGGGTTTTAATGCTACAAACCGACTTTGAATCAACGCAAAGAAAGGGTTTTGGGAAAATTTTCAATGGGAAATCAAGAATATAATAAAACCCCTTTAAAATTGCTTTTTTTTCTGCTGTAAATATCGAGTGATATTTACCCAAAAAGAGATTTTTCAAATTTTTAACGCTGGTTAAAAAAAACAAACCTGTTTCTTTTATTATTTAAAAGTGATCCTCGTAAAAATTTGTAAATGGTCAAAATATTTTATGAATTTGGGGGTGGGAAACAGAAACCATATATTCAAATTGTCATTCTTAGTTACATTAGACACCCCTATGTCAAGTGTGTTTATTATCCCCAGTGGCAAGGTAAGATTGTTTCCGTGTGTCCATGTATGTTTTGTAGTGGTTTTGCGTGGTTTTTATGTTGGTTTTGTGGTTTGTGTGTTGGGTTTTTGTATATTGTGTATGTATGTGTGTATATATGTTTGGGTGTTTTTTGTGTAATGTATGTGTGTATGTGTTTATGATGCGGTTTTTGTGGTGTATGTGTGGTTTTATGCGTGTATGCGGAGTGTTTGTGTGTGGCGCGCTTGCGTGGTGCGTGGGGTGGGCGTGTGATGTGTGTGTGAGCGGTGCGGGGGTATATGTGGTTTGGTGTGTTAGAGAGTGTGGTTTTTTTTAAAAATTTTATTTTATTTTATTTTTTTTCTTATTTTATTTTTCAAATCGAGAATAATGGAAAAAAGGTTCAGTGAATTTTTCAAACCATCCCCGTGTGGCTTTTGTAAATTTGTCATCCCTGTGTGATGTGTTTTGGCGTGTGTGTGTGTGCGTAGTGGTATAATGGTGTTTGTGTGTTTAAAGGGGGTAGCGTTGCGTGTGTGTATGTGTAATGTGTGTAGGGTGTGTTGCATGTGTATGGAGTGGCGCGCGCTTGGTGGTGCGTGTTGGTGTGTGTATGGTGTGTGCGTGGTGCGGGTGTATAGTGGGTGTATGTGTTGTGAGAGAGTGTTTTTTTAAAATTTATTTTATTTTATTCTTTTCTTTTTTTTATTCTTCAAATCGAGAATAATGGAATAAGCGTTTTGTGCTTTTTTTTTATCCATCCCCCCCCCGTAGCAGTTTTGTAAATTTTGTCATCGTTTTTGTGTGTGTGTGTGTTGTGTGGTGTTTTGGTTGTGGTGTGGTGGGGGGGGTTTTTTTTTTTTTTTTTTTTTTTTGTTTTTTTTTTTTTTTTTTTTTTGTTTTTTTTTGGGTGTTGATGTGTTTGGGTGCGTGGTGCGTGGCGTGCGTGGTGGGGTTGGTTTGTTTGCGGCGTGCGGGCGTGTGCACCAGGGGAAAAAGAAGGGGGGATTGTATGCGGGCATAGACCCCCCCGCTAAAAGCCCCTTTTCCCGTGAAAGGGGCCGTAAGACAACAAATGTCGTAGGGGGTGGTTTTTCCTTTTTTTCTCCCCCTTTTTTCCCTTTCCCACCTTTCCCTTTCCCTTCATCCTTTTTCCCCTCCTTTTTCTTCTTCCCTTTTTTCTTTTTTTTCTTTCCTGACTTTTTTTCTTTCTTTTTTTCTTCCTTCCTTTTTTTTCCCTTTCCCTTTTTTCCCTTCCCTTCCCTTTCCCTTGGTCTTTCGGTTTAAAAAAAAAAACTTTTTCTGTTTTGTTTCCCCCCCCCCTTCTTTTCTTCCTTCTCTTCTTCCTTCCTTTTTTCCCTTTCCCTTAAAAAGACTTTTATCTGGAATATATCTGTAAAGACACAAAAAAAAATGTTCATTTTTTTTTTTTCCCTTTTTTTCCTTCCTTTATTTATTCATTTTTCCTTCCTTTCTTTCTCCCTTAACCCTTTTTTTTTTTATGAGTACCCGCTGTAAGAACAACAGTACAGATTTTTTTTAATTCCTTCCTTCCCTTTTTTCCTTCCTTCCTTCCTTCCTTCTTTCCTTCCTTCCTTCCTTCTTTCCTTCTTCTTTCTTCGTTTCTTTCGTTTTTTTCCTTGTTTTTTTTCTTTATGCTTTCCCCCATTCCTTTCTTCTTTCGTTCCTTCCTTCGTTCTTTTTTTTCCTTCCTTTCTTTTTTCCTCCTTCCTTCCTTCCTTTCTTCCTTCCCTCCTTCCTCCCTTTACATTATGTGACTGCTTTGTGTAATGGGTGGGTTGCGGTGTGCGTACTTTCACACACCCACATCCGCACATTGTAGTCTTGCCAAATTTCCTGTAGCCTTATAGCAGGGGGGGGGGGGGGGGGTGGTAAGGGTTCTAAAATAAAATTGTTGAAGTTGTACACTATACTACACTACACTGTAATACTATCCTATAGAATACAATACAATAAAACAATGTAACAATGCACTACACTACAACAATACAATACACGCGAAAATACACTACACTACAATAATACGATACAATAATACAATACATGCGACAATACACTACAACAACACAATACAATGTTGCATTACAACAATACAGTACAACAATGCAATACAATACAATAACTCAATACAATGATACAGTACAAGAAAACAATAAAATAATACAATGCAACATAACACACTACAATACAAAACAGTAGAATCCAATACAACAATGATACAACACAATAACACAATACAACACAACACAATGCAATACAACACAGGCAAAGGTGTCCCATAAAGTATAAGGTCGTAGGGGAGCAAGGCATCAGAGACCTCAACTTTTCTAGGGGCCAGCATATTGAGGGCGGCGCCCATCTCCTCTCCCTCGCTGCTTTACCTTCCCTGACCCTACATAGGGCAGGTACCCATTAACAGCTGGGTGAACTGGGGGACTGTAGTGAAGCCAAGGCGCACAAACGGTCACCTATCCAAGTGGTAACCACGCTCGATGCTGCCCAACCTGGCTGGGGGAAAGCGAGTGCTCTGACCACTGAGCTATCCCGTCCCTAACGCAACACAAAATAACACAGCACTACACTACACTACAACTACACGAACACTAAAACTACACTACACGAACAAAATACAAATAACACTACCAAAAAACACTACACACAACTTAACACAACAACTTACACACAACACACTACCAAACAACACTACAACTACAACAACAAAACATTACACAACACAACTCAATACTTCACAAACACAACAACAATACAACAATCACAATACAACACTACACTACACCACATACCACTACACTACACTACACTATACATACACTACACAATCACAACACAATCTCTACTCAACACAACACAACACAACACAAAACTACACTAACACACAACACTACACTACCAACACAAACACTTATTACACTACACAACACAACACTACACAACACTACACCTACACACAAACAGCTCTACACTACACAGCCTACACTACACTAACACAACGACTACTCTCAACACCACACAAACGACAATACAACTGCTACACACAACACAGCACTACACTACACGACACTACATAACACAACACTACACTACACACACTACACAACACAGCACTACATCACACACTACACTACAATAATACAACACTACACTACACAACAGCACTACACAACCACAACACCAACAATACTACACTACACAACTCTACACAACACTACACAACACTAACACACAAACACACATCTACACAACGCTACACAACACTACAACACAACACCTAAACAACACTACACAACACTACACAACGCCACACTAACTACACAGCACTACCTACACACACAACACAACACCTACACAACACAACACGGACGACAACCAACACTTACACAACACAAACACCACACACACTACACTACACAACACTACACAACACAACACTACACTACACCACACAACACACTACACAACGCTACACATGCGCACCACACAAATAGAAAACTACATTACACACAACAAAACTAACACACACTACACGACACTTACACTACACAATACTACACTACACTACACTACACTACAAAAGCACAACACTTACTACACTAACAACTCACAGCACAACGCCCACTACACAGCACACACTACACTACACTACTACACTACACTGCACTACACTGCACTACAACTACACTAACACTGCACCAGTAACACTACTACACCATCAAAAACACTAACACAACACTACACAGCACTTACACAACACAACACTACTACTATACAGCACAACAACACTACACAACACAACATTAATTACACTTACACTACACAGCACATCACTACACTACACAACACTACACTACCTACACTACACTACACACACAGCACAACGTTACACTACACTACACGCGGAACCTACACAACACACACTACACCAGTACAACACTACACTACAACCACCCTAAACTCACCACACTACAATACACTACACTCACCACACCGACACTACACTACACTCACTACACGACAACTACAACTACACTACACAACGCTACGTCCTACACTACACTACACCACACCACACTAGCTACGCTACACTACATACACCACACACACCACACCACACCACACAACACTAACACTAGACAACACTACGCAGCACAACACTCAACACTACCTTGCACACACTACACTACACTACACAAACACAGCACACCCTTCACTACACAACACTACACTAAACTACACCAGCACAACACTAACAAGGGGGGGGGAGGTATTAAACTACAACTACACTACACTACACTACACTACACTTCACCATAACTAACAACAACCACACTACCACTACACTGCACTACACTACCTATACTACACTACAAATGCACTACACGACGCTACACTACACTACACTTCACTACACTACAATACACTACACTTCATTACACCAACCACATATCACACACCTCTAACAAACACCAACACCTACACACTGACGCATCTACACTACACACACACCTACACCACGACTACACTACACTACACTACATTTATCACGCACCGAGCACCACCGACCAACACACCAGACCACACTAACACTACACTACATCCACATTACATATACACCACACCTACTACTACACTACACTGATACTACATTACACCACACAACTACACACCACATCTAACACTACAGCTATACTACGAGGGAACCGCTAAAACAGGCTACACATACAACTACACACCACATCAACACACCACACCACAACCACAGAACACCACACCACATTCCAAACTGCACTACACTACACTACACTACACTACACGAACACATACACACTTCACTACATACTCACCCACATCGCACTTCACCTACACAACACTACACTAGCACACCACTTCCACTACTCCTACATTATTCTACTCTGCAATCGTCCTGGCACTCGCACCAACACTACACTACTCTACACTACACATACGCTACGACTATCACGACACTACACTTCAGTCCCTAAACTACTCCTAAACTACACTACACACTACTATCACTAACTACACTACACTACACTACAACATACAAATACACGACACGACAACGACACGACCCAACACAACACTACACAACGCTACGCTAACGCTACGCTCTACACATACACTTACACTACACTACACCACATAACACCACACCACACTAGCACTCTCCACTACACAACTGCACTACACATCAACCACCACTACGCTTACACTACACACACACCATCACTACACTACACTACCCACACCACACCACACTACAGTACACTACACCCCACCACACCACACTACACACCACACCACACAACACTACAGACCACAACACACCACAGTTATCGTGACACACATGTCACATCATACACCAAAAAACAACCACACACTACACTTAGCACTACACCTACACCAACACCACACCACGCACAGCACGCCAACTCACACGCACGCTACGCTATACTACACCACACCCCACCCCACCCACCACACCCACCAACAAACCCCTACACTACACTATACACAACACTACCCTCACCACTAACCTACATCCACATCACACCACATCTACACTACACTACCACACTCACAACCACACCACAATTACCTATCACTACACACACAACACCACACCACACTAAACTACACTAGACTACACTACACTACACTACACTACACTACACCATCGTGTCACCACATTTACACCACACCACACCCACCACACTACACTAACTCTACACCACACTACACCTACTCCTAAACACTACAGTACACTACAACTACCTACCTACACCACCCAGATACTCTTACAACCACACTACACTACACTACACTACACCACACCACACCACACCACACCACATCCAAAACCACACCACAACACTACACCACACACACTACACCACACCACCACTACTACCACAACCACACCAACCACACCACACAACAACCACCCCACACCACAAACCACACTACACGAACTACACCACACTACACTACCCAACACTAATGTGTACACTACACCACACTACAACAACACTACACTACACCACACGACACTACACAACCACCCCACCACACTACACTACACAACACCACACTACACTAACACCACACCACACTACACCACCTAAACTACACTACACCACAACCACCCTACACCACACTACACCACACACACTACACTACACCACACTACACAACACCACACACTACACTGCACCACACTACACCTACACCACACGACACTACACCACACTACACTACCACCACACACACCACAGTATCACACACTACACCACACCACACTACACCAACACCACACTACAACTACACACACTTACACTACACACACTAGCACACTACACAGCACTACACCAACACCTCATACCACTACCATCACTACACTACACTACACCATACTAACACTACACCTCACTACAACCACAATACACTAACAACAAACACCACACCACACTACACCACACTATCACTACACCACACTACACTACACTACACTACCTACAACCACCTACACTCACACTACAACTACACACCACACTACACTCACTACACTACAACCACACTATTACTTAACATCATCACTACACAACACTACACGCACACTACACCAACACCCACACTAAACTACCACTACACTACACCACTCAAACACAACACTACACTACACACACCACACAACACCTACACCACACTACACTACACTATACTACACGACACTACCAACACTACACAACACTACACCACACTTACACAACACACACACTACCCTACCCCTATACTACACTACACTACACTACACTACACTACACTACCCTATCACTACACTACACTACACTACACTGACACTCTACACCACACTACACTAACACTACACACCTACAGCAACACTACACCACTCTACACTACACAACACACCCCACACCACCCCACACCACACTACACTACACTAACAACACAAACACTACACTACCCCACCCCCCACACACACAACAACAACTACACTACACACCCCCACCCCAAACACTACACCCACACACCCCCAAACTATAACAACACTCACTACACACACACACACCTAACAACTCACTACCCCCCTAACAAACACACACTACACTCCACTAACACACTACACAACCCTACACCCCACTACCAACATAAAAAACATACACCCACAACACTACACTACCTACAACTACACAACAAAACAACACCCAACTAAAACTACCCCCCTCCCCAACCCACACACACCACAACCCACACCACACTACCCCAAACCACACGCACCACACACAAAAACCCCACACACACTACACCACACTACACTATACTACACACACTACACCACCTCACTACACAAACTACACCCACTACACTACCCTCTACCACACTACACACACCACACTAATAAAACCACATACACCACACTACACTCCCCAAAACCACACTAAACCAACTAACACACTACACACACTACACTACACTACACACACTACACTACACCCCTACACTACCCACCACACTACACTAACACACTACACCACACAACACACTACACACACCACACTAACCACACTACACACACTACACCACACTACACAACACCACACCACCCACCTACAAGTTGCTCTGGGGGGCGCGGGCGGGGGTTGGCCATCCTGGGACAGGGATAAACAGACGGTCAATGGGCGCTCTCTGCGGCTGGGACAACATATTCTCATACACACCTCTCCCCCCCCCCCCTCCTCTCCCTCTCTCTCGCTCTCGCTCTCTCCCCTCCTCCCCCCACCCCCCCCTTTCCCACCCCTCTCTATTTCCCCCTCCCCCCTTCTCTCACCCCCCTTCCCCCCTCTCTCCCCCCCCCCCTCTCTCGCCCTTCCCCCCCTCCCCCCTTCTCTTCCCCTTTTTTTTTCTAACCTCTCACCCTCTCTCTCCCTCTCTTTCCCCCCCCTCCCCCTCCCCCCCCCTCTTTTCCCCCCCTTTTTTTTCCCCCCCCCCCTTTTTTTCTCCCCCCCATCCCCTCTCTTTTTCCCTTTCCCCCCCCCTCCCCTCCTCCCCCCCCCCCCCCTTTGCTCTCTCCCCCTCCTTTTTTCTCCTCTCCCCCCCACCTCCCCCCCCCTCTCTCTTCCCCCCCTTCTCTCCCCTCCCTCTCCCCCCCCCTCCCCCCCCCCCTTTCCCCCATTTTTTTTTTCTATCTTTCCCCCCCTTTTCTCTCCCCCCCCTCCCCCCCTCCCCTCCCCCCCCCTCTCCCCCTCTCTCCTTCCCCCCCCTTCTCCCCCCCCCTTCTTTTTTCCCCCCCCCCCAATCTTCTCCCCCCTCTCCCCCCCTTCCCCCTTTTTTCTCTCCCCCCCCCCCCTCTCTCCCTCTCCCCCCCTCTCCCCCTCCCCCTCTCCCCCCCCCCCCTCCCCCTTCCCCCCCTTTTTTACTTTTTTCTTTCTCCCCTTCCCCCCCCCCCTTTTTTTTTCTTGGTATGAAATGTGATGCCCCCACACTAGGTTGGGTTTTGGGTCTCTGCACTTCAATAACCAACTACAGCGACTGCAGGGACTTCTTTTTCCTATTGCAAAAAACCAGACCATAAGACACCATCCCAGGGTTTCCTGACTTTTAGGTCGGCATGTGGCTGCTTTTGTGCAGTCTACATCAACTTCATGCTGAAGAGAGCGAAGCTGAAGAAAGCTTCACGCATAGCCATGTTGAAAACAAGAGGGAAAGTAGACGGTGTCGTGTTGGGTTTGTTCCTCTCCTATGTATTTGGGGGCAGTCTACTTTTGCGTTGTGGCGACATCGAGAGCAACCCTGGGCCCAACCCAAGCAAAGACATAAAGCAGACGAGGCTTTCCAGCCCCAGGTCTTCCAGCACCAGGGCCAGTAGGGAAAGCAGACATCCCACTCTCCTGCCAGTGCCTCCAGTGACAGAGGAGGAGAGCCCCCCTTGTCTGAAGTGGGGGTCATCTGCACTCCATGCGCCACCATATGGACACCGGGTTCGAGGGGGAAGCGGGAGAGGCAGGTTCTGCGTGAGGACACAAGGCCTTGCGGACGAGCTGAGGGGACGGGGGGGGCATCCACGGGTTACGCCAGGAGAACGAGGAGCTGCAGAGGGGGAAACCCGAGGCCGCCCCAAGAGGTGGAGGACTGGGAGGAAGAAAGACGACCTGGAGGGACGGTCCAAACGCAACAACCTCCTCTTCTTCGGTCTGCAGAGGAGAGATGGCGAAACCCCTGCTGAGTGTGAAGGTAGGGTAAAGGACCTCCTTACAGACACGCTTGAACTCTCAGAAGACATTGAGTTTGAGAGAGTCCATCGATTAAGCTCTAAGGCCAATTCCCCTGTGATTGCCAGGTGTGTTTTCTATAAACAGAAAATGTCTATACTGAGAGCAAAAGGCAAACTACAGGGATCTGGGGTGTTTATTGGTGAAGACTTCTCCAGTCACGTTAGGGAGATTAGGAAGAGGCTGACTCCACACCTAAAGAAAGCAAAAAGCGAGGGCAAGAGGGCAGCAATGATCTTTGATCATCTGGTCATTGATCAGAATAAGTTTACTGTTGATCAGGACAATCACTTAGTTGAAGTGAAATAGGGTGTCGGCTGCCCCAGGAAATTTTTGCCTACATTTGGGGAATGTTTTGGATGAGGGGACAAACTTTAGGAAAGCAGGGTTTTGCAGCCACAGTGTCATTAGTCAACAACACGAAGTTAGCACGTGCTAGTCATGGGACAGATGTCAACATGGAGTGTTCTGATCTGAGTGTAGCCAAAAGCCAGGATGGAGGTGTAAACACTGTGTGCATGAATGAATGTGTGTCAGATACTGTCAATAAAGCTGGGTTGCAAGATGTGTACGATTCCTCTTTCACATTTATTAATGATGATAATATGGATTATTCCCCTTTGTGTAAAACTTCATAATTGTTTTCTGTTTTACACTGGAATGTGAATGGCTTACTGTCTAAACTGTGTGAAATGGATTTTGTGTCATATGTTTGTTCCCTCGATTTTATTTGCCTGGTTGAAACGTTTGTTGAAGATTTTCGCTCTTCAGTGTTTGTTGGGTATGAGACTTTTGTAAACCAACCACTAAACTTTCTGCCCAAGGGAGAAGATCAGGTGGTCTTTTGTGTCTCATTAGACAGGAGTTATGTCCCTTTGTGAAGCAGCTGGATATGAAATCAGGTAATTTTTGTGCATTCATTAATAAATCGTTCGGTACAATAAAAGAGGTGTCATATGTGACCATTTATGTACCACCATCTGATTCACCTTATTACATAATTTTTTATACTAGAAATGGAATAATGATACTAGAAGATTTTCTCTGCAACTGTATGCTTTCTTGAGGTGATGTTCATGCTCTATTGGGAGGGGATTACAGCAGAATGTCTAATGTTTCTTTAAATTTGAGAACAGTCATACACCATTCACAAAGCAACATCACAAGAGAACGTGTTAAATCATTATGGAAAATTGTTCTTAAGTATGTGCACTGCTTTAGATTTTTGTTTGATTGTTCAAAATTTGCATCGACATAAATTGTGTTTACCTGACTATGCTGGTCTTCGTGACCCACTTTAATCTGACCCTGATGCCATTCAACAAACTGCACGTGATTCACGAACTGACACCACTCCCATCAATCAAGTCTAGTGTGTGGTGTTCTGCCACCATGGCAGTGAGAGCTGCGGACATTAGAGCTATGATCGCACCTGAATTTTGTCAAAAACAGTACAGGCTTGCTCCTCAGATTAAGCAGCATGTAACACACTTAGGCATTAATCGCTGCAAAACCAGACGGAACACGGGCAGGCCGACGTCATCGCCAGGGTGGGCTTCCCTCTCCCATGTCTCCCCCTCAAACCCCTGACTTTTTTCTGTTTCCCCCCGAAACGCTTCTTCCCCCGCTGCCCCCACCCCCCCCCTTTGCTTGTGATTGTTTTCTTTTTTTGTGACTCTGGAATGTGTTTTGTTTTTATGATGTGTAATCATGATGTGTGTCACCGGGGCCGAATCCCCCGTTGCACAGTTTCTTCACCATCTTCTACCCGATTTACCCTCAAACTCTTTTCTTTCTTCCGCTAGCCCCTTTCCCCCATGCCTTTATCCCTTCCCTGATTCTTGTCCAAACTCCCACTTTCATCTTCAACCCCTCACCCCCTTCAATCCCTTTTAAGTTTGTTTGTTCAAGGCAGCTGTCTGCCAAAAGGACTGCACTGCTTGCGGTGTTGTATAGTGCTTGAATGGTTTGCACTAGTCCTTCTTCAATGCATTAACATGTCTGAGGACCTGCCACAAGGCCTTGTGCCATTCTACTGTCAAAACCTTCTGAAGTCGATGAAGTTGTGGACAAGGTCTCTCTGATGTTGAAGATGTTAATTTTCCGTTCTTGATGTGTAGTTAAATAATCTGTTTCGATTGTTGCTCCTGCCTGCCTTGTACCCGCTTGTTCCTCTGCAAGGTGTTCTTCTGCCTCTTTCTTGTGTCGATTCCAAAATAACTTTTGGCATGGCTTGATGGCTGGCTGATGAGGCTGATTGTTCTTTAGTTTTGGCATTGGAGTAAATTTCCCCTTTCTTGGGGCTGGGGTTTTATGATGAGTGAATGTGTCATTTCTGTTGGCCACGTTTTGTCTCCCAAATCTTCTGACAGATAGCTGTAAACATATGTTTGATGACTGTTTCGCCACCATGCTTGAGCAGCTCTGCTGGTATATTGTTGCTCTGGGGATTTCATTACTGTAAGATGCGGATGGCTTTCTTCCACTTTTCCTCAGTTTAGGTAATGGCGAGGGTTGGCTCTTGATGTTGATGCTTTCTCTTTATTTTTTGCTCTTGTCATGTTGTATTGTGGTAGTTGTTAAGTTCTTGACAATATTCTGACACCTGTTCAATGAAGCTGAGCTTTCTGTGAGGAGGATTCCGGAGCTGTCTTCAATGATATGGATGATGTGGGTTTGGAAGTGGTTTTGTGTGTTTTTTCTGGGTGACGTATGCCTTTTTATGTTGCCCATTTTCATGATTTTTCGATCTCATCACATTGATCACTGATCCATTTCTCTCTGGCCTTTAAAATTGACTTCTTCCAAAAAGATTGTTGGCCTCCCGGTATCTTTAGGGTTGGAAGACCTGGTTGGTTTCAGTGCTCTTTTGTATCGCAGAGGTTCCATGATGTCATTGGTAGTCATGGCTGGTTGTTGATTTCCTCTGACGACCGAAGTACCCTCTAAATTTAGATTTCATCTCTGAAAAAAACCATTGACTTAACCTTCCTCATGTAAATTGGCTTAAACACATGGCATGAGCCAAAAATAATACAGATCTGTCTCCTCTGGAGTGTAAACTATTTCTTTTCCCCGACCTCTTCGAGGAGGTGGGCATTTGCATCATTTCAAAGTAATATTGGAACCCCAATTCTTTTCTTTCAGTAACATCTTCAATTCTCACATGATCTTTTGAATTTGCGAATTTCAATCTCAACCTTACATGACCATTCTATACATCTGCTGCCTTTACAGTCCACCTCCCAGCCGTAAAAAACAACCTAACATCTTTCTTTTTCACCAAGGTTTCCAGTTCACTCCTCGACCAATACAGCCTCTCGCCCATAAAGCTCATAATTCTTGGTGACTCAACTTCCATTTCGACAAACCAGTCTTCTCCAGATGTTCAAACGTCTTTTCTTTTTTTCTGTCAAACCATTCTCTCTCCCAATGGAAACAAAGCATCGCATGATCTGTCTTATTTTTTTTTCAGTGCCTACATAAACTTTACCCTATCGTCCCAAATACTTCAATAGAATTCGGCAATACGTCAGTTCCTTTGTCAACTCTGATGAAGTATTTAGGTGTAGTTTCTTGACCAACAATTCTCTATGAAAATTTCATCGTTTATAAACGCAATTCGCAGTATCTGTCCACTGACGCAAACGTCCAAGCTTGTCACATCTCTTATCATTCTTTCACAGTTTAGCCTACTGTATCTCTTTTTGGCTGGCCTAACAGCTTCATCTATCCAACTTCTTCACCCACTACAAAACAATGCAGCGCGAAAGGTCCTAAGAAAGAAAAAATTTGAACACATCATCCTCTTCTGCAATCTCTTCACTGGCTGCCTGTCTCAAATGACTGGAGTATAAGATCAATACCTCTGTTTCAAATGTCTCCACAAACCTGACCCTCTTATCTCTGTAACTGTTCTTCACTTGTACACTCCCACTCACGTTCCCTTCGCTCTGCCGCAAGATACTTTGTGCGTGTCGAACACCCAGATTCAAACAAAACACTGTTGGCGGTCGCTCTTTCTCTGTTTCTGGTCCACCACCTGGATGACCTCCTCTTTCACTTCGCCAAATGCCTTCACTTGATACTTTCAAATCAGCCTCAAAAAAAATTTATTTCACTTCTGGTGACTTCCCCACCATATCTGTCCCTAATTGTTCAACAGCATCTTTTTCATCCATAAGTGTGTTTGGCGCGCGCGTGCGAGCTTGTGTGTGTGTGTGTTTGTGTGGGTGTGTGTGTGTGTCGTGTGTTCGTGCTGTGTTAGATGCGTAGGTGCGTGCGCATGGATTTGAAACTGTTGTTCATTATGTTTAAGGAGAGTTGCATGCGTGTAAATGATTTGAGTGCAAGCGCTTCGATTTGTTTGTTTTTTTACGATTCAGGGCTATATAAATTCCATATATTATTATTATTATTATTATTATATTATTGTTACGCCAGTTGTGAATGTATATAAATATCTAGGAATATTTTTTTCAACACGATTAAGTTTTTCACTTGCCTGTAGAGATCTGGTAAGTAGAGCAAAGTATCCTTTATTGTGTATTCTGAAAAAACTAATGCCATTAAATAATGACTCTCTTACGTTATTTCTGAAGTTGTTTGATGCCCAAATTCAACCTATGGTTCAATATGGTGCTGAATTATGGGACTTAGACGCAGGTGTTGTGGCTAAATCTGACACAAATGGAATCACTTAGAAATTACCTAATAAAGCTAATAATATCAAAGAATTTCTGTGCAAGAAGTAAGAGAAAAATGGGTCTCGTAGTACAGACTAAAAGCTTATATGAATTTGGTTTTTGGGTGGTATGGGGAATTAAAATGGTTCTTGGGGGACATAATTGGGTTTTTCTTGTGTTTCGGCAACGACTAGTGGATTGCAGATGGCAGACATTGTGCTTCAATGTTCTGGAGAGTGATAGATTTGATATGTACAGAATGTTAAATCCTTTGTATTGTGTTCAGTCTATTGTATCACATGCACATAGTACAGACTTATGAAACCAATAATTACCTAATTTAGATTTGGTATTTGCTGATATAACTTTTTCATCTTAAGCGTTTATAAATTCGTCAATGACCGTACTTTGATGTTTCCATTATGTCATGATGCTCTTGAAAATGAACTCCATTTTGTTTTGTCTTGCCCTAAGCTAAAAAGAGCTACGAGAACAAGTGATCCTTTTCGTATTTTCGACAGCCGATTTTGTTCAAATTGATTATGATGATGACAACTTCTGATGAAACAATTGCTAAAAAGCTTGTTGTATATTTATTTACACACAGCGTTTAAAGTACGCAGTATGTTGTCAACATGAGATGTCTTAATCTTAATATCCTTACAAAAGTGTGTCTACATGTATAGTTATATAACCTTCTGAGGGGCCACTATGGCCTTTTGACTAAATCATCCGAATTATCTCTCTCTCTCACTCTCTCTCTCTCTCTCTCTCTCTCTATCTCTCTCTTTTGTTGTATTGTGGCCTAGGCAGATTGTTATTATTAAAACAGTTCAGAGTTCAGAGTTCTCTCTCCCGCCCCCTCTCTGTGTGTTGTCGAGGGCTGGATGTAAAAAAAAAGTCTTGTTACTTATTATACACCCTCAGAAAATAGTGAATTGTGGTCATCGTTATGTGTCCAGTCTGCTGCGTTGGGTCTGTAGTTACGTGCACTCTCGGAAAGCATAACGTTGTCTGTGTTCATATCTTGTCACCCCTCCTTCATCACTACACCATGAAGAAGGGTGATGGGGGCGGGGGGGAGGGGTCGGCACGGATTTTTCGGATTAAAATGGACATATCCCAAATTGCAGATGTGAGAATACATTTTAGCACGCGCGAAAAGAACCACGACAATGAGTGTGTGTGTGTGTGTGTGTGTGTGTGTGGTGTGTGTTTGTGTGTTGTGTGTGCAAACCGTGAAGGTTTCTCTGAGCAAAGTGTACAGAAAGTGGTGGAACTTAAAGCCTGCTCGTGGGAAAATCTGAGCTCTAACATTATAAAATAAAAAATCAGATAAAGTTTACATGGTTTAAGGTTCCGGCTAACCAATCGAGACCCTCTGTTCCAGCGGATTTTCCTGGAGTTAACACCAGTACCGACTCCACTCCTCAAGTAATGCAGATGAGACTGTAAAACCTCGGTCTTGTGTCTACAGTAAGATGGAAAAAACCGTTCCACCATTTCGGATAAGAGTAGGTCATTTGGTGCTTGTAGGCTCCGATGGCAACAGATACGGTCAACGTTATTTCTTTTAAAGAAAGCACGCTCTGTATCTGCTCAGGGTGCTTGTCAAGTGAGTAGATGGGCGGAATTGGGAACACTACCAAAAACTCTAGCTGGAGGAATTCTGAATCAATATCAACGGTCTCCATTCGCGCTGTCTCAGTAGGAGCCTCCAAGCAATGCCAGGCACCAGGGTGCTCCATCGTTCTCTCTTGGTCTCTGCCTGAGGTCTACCGGTCTCCTGGTTAGCCTCCTCCCAGACCACTGGACCGTCCTCAGTCGATGCTGGCAATGTAGGGTGTGGTGGTCTGCCTCTTTTTTCCTTTCTGCCCTCAACCTTGCTTGGACTAATGTGTCCCTCTACTGTCTATGGTAGATAACTTCCTCTTGACTTATGGAGATAACTTTCCCTCTATATGACTATGGTAGATAAAGGCCCTCTATGACTTTGTAGATAAATTCCCTCTATGACTAAAGGTGATAAATTCCCTCTATGACTATGGTAGATAAATTACCTTTTGACTATGGTAGATAAATTCCCATCTATGACTAAGGTAGATAATTCCATCTATGGCTATGGTGGATAAATTCCCTCTTATGACTCAAGGTAGATATTTCCCTCTTTGATGTGGTAGATAAAGTCCATCTAGATATGGTAGATAATTCACTCTATGATTATGGAGTAGATAAATTCCTCTATGACTATGGTAGATAAAATTACCTCTATGAATTGGTAGATAATTTCCCTCTTGACTATGGTAGATAAATTCACTCTATGACTGTGGTAGATAATTCATTTCTATGACTATGTAGATTATATCACCTCTTACGTGTAAGGGTACATGATTCACTCCTATGGCTATTGTAGATAATTCCTTCTATGTACTGTGGTTAGATAAAGTCTCTCTATGGACTTTGGTAGATAAATTCCCTCTATGGACAATGGTTGATTAACTTCCTCTATGTCTTTGGTAGATAGATTCATTCTTTGACTATGGTAGATAATTCACTTCTCTGACTATGGTAGATAATCACCTCTATGATTATGGTAGATAGTTCACCTTTATGATCTATGGTAGGTAATTCAACTTTATGGACTATGGTAGATATATTTCACATCTTGTGACTTACATATTACTTTACTTTACTTTTTCTCCGCTGTACTATGTGGCGTCGCGGGGAGATAAAAACTGTTATGTTGCTGCAGGCGGGTAGCTTGGAGGAGGGACAATCTGGAACTTTCAGTGTTTTCTGCCACGATCACTCAGGTCGCCTGGGTCACTTCTGACCTCGTGCCAGAGTACCTACGCAAGTTGTAAGCACGCAAAGGCTGGCTGGTTTTGGCGCACATCCGTATTGTGAGGTGTACCCGAACCACTTGGTTCGTTAGTTGTTGAATATGGCTGATAGGACGGGTGTGGCTTCTATAATAATACAAAATAAATAATTGAACTTATATGCGCAAATCTGGCAAAGACAAATCAAAGCGCATGCATTCGATCTATCTTACTCAGTCATACATACCAATGACAAATAATCAATAGTTCAAACTGATATTCAATCATTTGGTATGCTGCAGACCAAATCTATGAAATAAATTGCAATAGTCTTTGTTTTTCAAATGCAGCACCACACACACCAAACACACACACACACACACACACACACACACACACACACCACACACACACACACACACACACACATCAGGTCATTTAGTTTAGCCGGGTGATGGACATGGGTTAGTAAGGGTGGCGTTAGTTCTGGTATGGACAGGAGGGGGGAATTCTTTGGTTTGAAATTAATGTCTTAAGGCTTGATTTAAAAGAGTCTTAGCTTGGCTTCTTGCGAGAGAGAGAGAGGGAGCTCATTCCAGGTCGATGGACCGAAATAGAGAAAGAGCGGCGTGCCAACAGTAGATTGGTTGAATCTTGGTATTTGTAGGCACAAATTTTCTGCAGCAGAGCGGAGGGATACGTGAAGGAGGTGTTCAGGTTAAGGACATTCAACAGAGGTTGGAGGGTGTGCAGTTTTGTGGAGAGATTTGTAACAGAGGGGGCTGATCTGTATATTCTACTCTCTGTGGCTCAGGCAGCCAGTGGGAGGAGTAAGTCAAGTCAAGTCAAGGCTAAAACTCTTTAATAATACATGAAGGGCAATTACAATACTGACAGGCAGATTGATGATACTCTTCAAATATATCAAAGACACAAAAGTTTTTTTCATATTGGTTTTCAAATAAAATGTAACGAAAACACACACTCACACCACACCAACGCGCGCATGCCGCTCACACAAACGCAAACGCACGCAACGCAACACACATCAATTGTGAAAACTATTTAAAACCATTGACTAGAAGTCTTTAAAAAAATTATTTTTACGCTACGGCATTATACGAAGCACGTACACTCGCACGTACGTGTGTGTGCGAACAGCCACGGCACCACCCACACACTACACAATATATGAATTCAATGTTTAAGTCAGTTTGACTAGAACACGACTTATTTCACATACCACGCACCCACCACAAAAAAACCCCCCCCACACACAACCACACACAATTATGTATTGACTCATCGTAACATTGACTATCTGGCACGATAATCAGAGATAATGTAAAAACTAGGTAGTCTTACATAATTGTGAATTCAGAATTCGAATGCCTTACTGCACAAGATCGCAAGAGGGGGGTAATGTGTTCCGATTTTTGCTTTCTGAGAACTAGTCGAGCTGCGGAGTTTGTATACGTTGAAGGAGTGGATGATATGAGGGGGATGCCAGTCAGATCAAAAGAGAATTGCAATAGTCCAGGACGTGAATCATAATAAGTGAAATGACAAGTTTGGCTGTTGCATTGGTGGGACAGGGTATTTCGAATTGCACTAATACGCCGTAACTGATAGTAGCAAGACTGACAGTCTGGGTGAGGAATTTTTGCATAGAGAGTGTATTGTCGTTTAACGACACCATAGGTACTTCACAGCAGTGGATAGTAGGGACTGATGGCAGTTGCCAAGTTCTATTGAAAGCGTTGTAATGGAAGAGTGTTTTGTATGGTCCCTAATGCATGGCTTCGGGTTTATCTGCATTTTGACTGTTAATTTGTTCTGTGTCCATCTAATTTTGAACTATCTTCAAAGCAGTGGGCCATATTGTGCTCTACATGTCTTCTGTTCACTCGGTTCTTTTCTGTCTCTTCTGTCTGTTGTACGGCTTTCGCAGCACTTATCTCGCACGTTTCCATTTCTGCTCCAGGGCTTTTGTCAGGTGCCAATGTTGGCATGGTAAAGTGAGAGTTGGCAGGAAGATGGCGTTGTCGCCTTGCCTTGTTGCTCATATGGATGATTGGACTTGTCGCAGAAGTGGGGGCTAGTTTGAAGGATGTCTGCGTTTGCTTTTGTCAGCGTGTTTCTATTTCTCTGTCCATTTTCCATCTTCTGTGAATATACTGCCGAAGTACTTGAATTCAGTCGTCCACTTTAGTTAGGTTCCGTTGATTTTGATTTTGAGCTTTTCTGGAGTTCTACTGACTGTCATGGCTTCGGTCTTGCTTACGCTGATGCCATAGGTCACAGCATGTATTGAGCTGGTCTGTGTGCTCTTGCAGCTTGTCTTTCTTGTCATTGATCATGACTTGATCGTAAGCAAACAGAAGTTCATTGAGTGCCTCCAGGTTTGAGTTGGCTTCCTTTGTGATCTGGTCCATATATATGATTGAAGAAGCAGAGGAAGAAAAGAACGCAGCCCTGTCTCACCCCAGACGTCACAGGGAACCAGTCGGAAAGTCCACTTGGAGTGCGAACTGCGCTCTTGCTGTTGTTGAATACAGCTCTGATGTTATCTAAGAGCTGCCCCTTGATATCATACTGCTCCAGGACCACCCAGAGCTTATCTCTGTTCACTCTGTCAAATGCCTTTTCTTGGTCGACAGATACTAGGTGGAGTGCTTGGTTGTACTCGAGAGCTCTCTCACTCAAAGATCGCGTCAGTAGGCCTACAGCCTCTCCCTTTCCTGAAGCATTTTTGCGTACATCTTTCCTAGAGGGCTTAGGAGTGAAATGCCCCTGTAGTTACTACAGTCCTTTTTACTGCCCTTCTTTTTCCATATTGGCACTACAATAGCGTTCTGCCAGTCTTCTGGAACTCTTCTTTCCTCCCATGCCTTTTGGAAGATGGCTGTGATCCATTTGACTCCAGTCTCTCCACAGGCCAGGATGGCTTCTGTTGTTATGCCATCTGCACCTCCTGCCTCCCACTTTAGGGATCTAGTGATGGCCATTCTTATTCACACTCCATGAATGGTGGGTTCGGAGTGGTCTGGGTGGTTGGGTGTAGGTGTGAATTGTCATTGTGTGTCAGTCGCCTCTGATGGGTTTTTAGGAAGGTTCTTTAAAGTAGTCTCAACATCTCTGAATGATCTACATCCTCTTCCTGCAGTGGCTGTCGTTTTGCATCGTTGTGATCGCTCCTAGTGGTGGGGTCAAGGGTTCCTCCCCGTACTTCGTATGGCTTTTTACTCTTTTGTAGAACTCTCTATGGGGAGTGTTTAAACATTTCGCTAAGTTCTTCACCATTTTTTTGCAATGAAGCCTCCTTTGCTGCTCTCTAGCACATCATGTGTTTCTTTATGGCGAGTCTGTAGTTCAACGTAGTCATCTTCTGATTTTGATTCAGCCAGTTCTTGAAGTCTCTTTTTTTCTTTGATGGCCTCATTGACTTCGTCATTTCAGCACGCTGTTGCCTTTTGGTTCCATTTCTGTCTTCCTGTTTGCCGCATGCCTCTTGCAAGGTGTCCATGATAGCTGTTTTAAGGTACTCCAGGCATCCTCAACATTCATATCTGTTGGGTCCACCCGTTCAGCTTTTGAGCTACAGTGTGAGGATGTGGTCCAGTACTTCAGCATTTGTGAGTTTTTTCATGTTGATTCATACTTTGCCTGTTCCTTTTGCCTGGCGTCATCTATATCGTGTTATCTTTGTTGTTTTTTTGTGTTGTGTTTCAGGATGGCTGGGTTCTGTGGTTGAGTCTTAGGACAGCTTTTGGAATAGTCCTTGCATCGGTTTTGTGTTTCTCACACCAGTTCTAGTTAGAATAAGTGTAACTGTGATCTTACATTTGTCGTTGTTCCACATTTTTGTTCCAGGTTGTAGATTGGGCTGGGTCGATGTTGGATAAGAAGGTGTTGGTTGATCAGTAGGTCACGCTCTGCGCACAAGTTTCAAGCACTTGGTTGCCGTTGTAAGTGAAGGGTGTGTTCGGTGGTCACTGTGCGGGCAAAGATGCGGGTATCCCATGGCGTTCTCATCCCACCTACTCTGCCATGAGTCTCCCATGACATAATAGATCTTTCACTGTCATGCACCCGTTGATATGGTCTGTGAGGTTTGCGATGAAGTCATCCTTTTTTTCATGTTCCGAGTATGTGTCATTCAAGGCGCATAGATCTGTATGTAGTTTGCGATCTTTCTTTTTCTCTCACTCTGATCTTGACGAGTCTCTCCGAGATGTACTCGGTTGTTCATAAAGCCTTTTGCTTTATTGGGATGCAGAATAAATCCCACAACAGTGTATGCTCATCTGATCTTTGCTCTCTTCAGTCCAGATGAGTGTCCATTATCTTTGTTCGCTGTACCTTTCCTTCTGGTGTCTGCTTAAATCCATGATGGAGATTTTGTGTGTGTCCTGTGACTTATGGTAGATTTATTCACCTATGTCCTTTGGTTAGATTAAATTCCCTCTTTGAATATGGTAGATAATTAACTCTATGATGTTGGTAGATAAATGCCCTCTATGACTATGGTAGATAATTCACCTCTTATGCTATGGTAGATTAATGCCCTCTATGACTTATAGGTAGTTATTTCACCTCTATGGACTTATTGGTAGGGTTAAATGCCAACTCTATGACTATGGTGATAATTCTCCTCTTAAGGATCTATGGCTAGATAAATGCCCTCTATGACTTTGGTAGATAAATGCCCTCTATGACTATGGTAGATAATTCACTTCTATGATTATGGTAGATAATTCACTTCTATGACTATGGTAAATTAGCTCCCTTTTGTGAAACAACTCCCCCCCCCTCCTTTTCCGTCCCTTAACACACATGAGAGTATATGTTGCTGAAATCTCGTGTGTGTGTATAAAAAGTTGTTATGTATGTGAAGGTTTCTCTGTACATAATATCAAGAACTTGTCTATTAAAACATGCTCGTTGGAAAAATTACACAAACTCCTGCAACTTTTATGAGATGAAAGTTAAAGTTTACCCCCCCTCCCACACGCCCCCCCCCCCAAACCCCCCCACCCCCCCACCCGTGGATGCCGAAAGCTTGTCAGTATTAGATAGCATCCAACCTTCTGGAAACTTCCGCGCTGGAATTCCCTCTTTTATCTCCCTCATCTTTGTTTTTGCCTTGTTTGTTTGTTGTTGTTTGTTACTTCCGGTCACTCAATTCTTGTCTATTTTCTGCTTTCATGGCCCTTTTTTCCTGATGCTACTTATTTCTTTTGTTTTACCGGAACGTTTAAAAGGACAATTCTCCTACTTACCGATCAGTCGGATGGGCCGGTGCCTGAATTGTCAGGCGCTTAACGGACAGCGTGACGCATTTTCGCTACATTTGTGACAGGCAACTAATCGCGGCTGCCTGCGGCGATTGACAAAGTGAAGATGAAAAAAGTTCCAGAGGATTCCAAGTTTGATGAATTAGTTCTTCAAAGCCACACAGACGCCCCCCCCCCCCACACTCGTTCTAGGGAGTTTTTACCCCAGTGAGTTCTATTGTTCCGAAGCGCTCCTTGAATTTATATATAAACCGAGGTGGTCCCTCGTTATGAACACACGCGAAAAATCTCGCATACACACACACACACCACACACACACACAACACAGAACACACACCACACAAACACCACACACACACGCACACACACAACACACACACACACCACACAAACACATACACACACACTCACACATACATAACACACACACAAACATACACACACATACACACACACACATTAAAACCCTTTTCGCCTTTTGGAAGAGTAGGCCATTGCGTAACGGTTCGAACAGATGACATGAGCTTTTGTTAGGTTTTGGTGGGGTTTATTTTAAGCTTTGAAATGGCCTGTAAGCTGGTGTCATGGTTTAGATATCATTCATGAAGTCGGAATGCGGCTACCTTCACGGTAAGTTTACGCCAAAAATCTCACCATTGGTAAACCTCAGAGGTCTGCCCTAAGAATGAACAACAACATGCCAACTACATTCCTACAACAACGAAAGGGTGGGAGGGTATGGTCGCGAGGGCATAGGCGTGGGGGTGAGGGGTGGGGTGGGGGGTAGAATCTGGTGATATGTGTGCAGGGTGGGCGCTGTTGGGGTGGTAGAATCTGGTTGAGTAATGTGTGCTGGGTGGGCAGGTTGGGTGGTTGAATATGGTTGATTATTGTCGTGCGGGTGGCTGTTGGAGTGGGTAGTATTGTTTGATTATGTGTGCAGGTGGCAGATTGGTGGGTTAGAATTGGTTGATTAATGTGTGCAGGGTGGCAGTTGGGTGGAGTAGAATCTGGTTGTTTAATGTGTGCAGGGTGGCTGTTGGCGTGTGGTTAGATCCTGGATGAATAATGTGGTGGCAGTGGTTGGCAGGTGGGTGGCAACTGCTCAAAGACGCCACGACTTGTGACTGTTGGACTTGTGGTTGTGTGTGGTGTCCCAGTTCTGTGAGTGTCTGTCTGTCTGTCTTGTCTGTCTATCGCTTATGTGCGTCTGTATATCTTTCTGTTGTATGTCTTCTTCGCTCCCTGAGTCTCTCTCTCTGTCTCTGTCTCTATCTCTATCTCTGTCTGTTGAGGTTACGGATAGCCTTGTAGTTAGAACATTGTGCTCGCAGTCTGACGACCCCGGTTCGATTTCCCGTTCAAGGGGATTATTTTCCCCCGGAGTTGACATCAGTGCCGACTCCTCCAACTCTCTTTTTTTTCCAAAAAGTCCTTCGGATGTGACTATAAAACCGAGGTCCCGTGTGTGAACGCACCCGCAGAAAGCGTGCGCACACGTAAAACCTGCTCCGCTTTTCGTAAGAGTAGGCCTTTGTGTTGCCGGGGGAAAGATCACAAATAATTTACAAAACCGCATACACACGGGGACTGGGTGCAAAAAGACATGTGTATTTGTATATTTTTGTATGTATGTATATTTTTTATTTATATGTATATATGTTTATGTGTGTATATATATGTGTGTATATATATATAATATATATTTACATATATATAATATATATATATGTATATATATTTATTTATATATATATATATTTATTTATTTTTATATATATATATATATATAAATAAATATATTGTGTGTGTGTGTGTGTGTGTGTGTGTGTGTGTGTGTGTGTGTGTGTGTGTGTGTGTATTCAGCCGTCAGCGCCTGGGCTTTATCACAGTTACTTGATTAAACAATTGACGCTGGGGGGCTGGCAACAAGCAAATGAGTGGCTGTGATGACAGTGGCTTTTCCACTCATGGAATTCCACTTTACAGCTTAGTTCTTAGTGATCGACTATGACTCTCTGACTCAGAGGCTTGACTTGCACAGTCCTGATGTGCTGCAGCCCTGGGGGCTGGTTGCCTTTGGAGAAATCTCCACGTGTCGGTCCTTCTGCCCACTTGGCCGAGAGAAGTCGGGGATGTGCTGTGGAGCAAGCATTCACATAATTCTGCCATAGTTCAAAACATCAGCTGCCTCCTCTGCTGTTTTGGTGGTCATCGTCGTGTTGTGATGTGTATATATATTATGTGTGTGTGTATATATATATATGTGTGTGTGTGTATATACGTGTGTGTATATTTATGTGTGTATATGTGTGTATGATATATATATATGTGTTTATATGTGTGTATATATATGTGTGGGTATAGATATGTATGTAATGTAAGTCCGTCAATTTTAACGTTATTTACACTTTAAGTGATACCAGACGGCCCTAAATATAGGAGACTGAATGAAAGAGATGGATAGAGAGATAGATAGATCTACTCTGTGTGTTGCGTGGAGTGTGTGTGTGTGTGTGTGTTGTGTGTGTGTGTGTGTGGTGTGCTCTGTGTGTGTGTGTGTGGGATAATAAAGGAGTATAACAGGAATACACAAGTAAGCTTGTACTTACATAAACAGATCAAGACAAATTTTAAATGACTAATAGAAAATGAAGGAAAAAAGGTAAAGAAGGAAATTCAAACAGAACTACAACTCAATAAATGCCCTATAGGACTTAACATTAAACCTTTAGCATGTCAAACGTAGCTTTACATTGTTCAAAATTCGTCGATGGTATCTCAGAAAAGGCAGGGAGATAAGCTTTTAAATTCTACATTCAAGTATGATATGGTATTTGAAATTTATTCACCACATAAGCATGTAACATCTTGCTGTAATTTTGTTGTGTATGCATTTAATCTTTTTCCTGAAAAAACAAATGCCTTGGAGTTGTCTTTCTTTGACAGCATTTTGTTATTGAATCTCTAGGTGATCAATTGCATTTCAATTACGTTCTTCCTCTCGGTGCTGAATGTGGAAGCGCTGATTGGCCGATGTTTTTCTATGAATTTGGTTTAAGGGAGGCTTCTTCTAACAACTGATAACCCTCTGCAATGGATAGAGGGACATCAGTTACGGTAGACCCCTGTCATTACGTGCACCTTTCTTCGCAGCCCGTCAGAACACTCATTAGAAAATAATCTATATGTGGAAGGAATCCAGCCAAAAGGAAACATGAATTCATCTAAGCACAAAAGATTTATAGAGTATTTGATAATTAGTATAAGTTTAGGAGATTGCTTATAAGTTATTGACTTAAGGCTTATAAAACTGATTTTGAATCCACACAAAGTATATGTAGATAGAAACAGTATGGATTGATTCTAAAATAAATTCAAAGCCATGAGATTAGCGATCAGTTCAGCTGTAAAAACAGATCGATTTTTTCCAACATAATATGACTTTTCTACTTTAGTGTTGGTATGAGAATGCTGAACCTGCTGTGATTGTCTAAAAAAGAGAGCCATCTGTATAAATTTTAAGATAATGAGAGTTATTATGTTCTATTGTGACTTAATGAACATTAATGCCATTGATATTGGGATTCTCATTCTTTTTCTGTTAATATTTAATCTACTCTAAGTGAGCTCGCTTCATCTTCCCTATAATGGAAAGACTGAAAATGTCTTTGTGGAGTCCTACATAGAATGTTAAAATTCATGAACGTCGTAAAAGATCTGTGTATAGGTACCTATGTAATGATAGAGGTTATGTGTGTCGGGCTCTTTGGGAAAATAATCTGTTTCAGACCTCATTTTCATTTCTTCTGAATGCAAAGTTTTCAGGTGTTGAGCTTCTCAGACATACTATGTAGCACTACCAAGTTGTGTCGGCACTCATCAATTGGTAACATTCAGTTTCGTTTATGTATCAAGTGCCGAGGCATGAAATGGCACACTAGAGCAAGTCTGTTACGCCTGAACAAGTCTACACTATTGAAGATTCCTTTAATAAGTATTAGGTGCACTAATTAAAACTTTTGTCCATAGTTATTTTTGATCTAATTAGAGAGGTAGACAGATACTGTTTCAGAAATTGTCATGTCTTGTCCCCAATATGCTTTTCGTACAATTTTTAAACAATTTAAACATTTTCTTCCTTTAGGTAAGTTATATTCAATGGGGGCATTCCAAGTTAACTTTGAAGATGAAAAACACCTAAAACTTTACCAAGTGCTTATTATTCAATTGTCTCGTTTTCAATTTTGAACACAGGTATGCGTATGGATTGCAAAACGTTTGTTTAAAAAGCATCGTAATGCGTTTTTTTTGTGGATAATTTATAGGCATTTTCAATTATGTACTTATTTAAATTATCAAGGTCCTTTTGGTTACAGTTTTTTTAATATAATTAAAGACCTTTCGATGTGTTTTGTTTACATGGTAAACATTCATCCCACATGCATATGTGTATATATATGTTGTGTGTGTTATATATGTGTGTGTATAAATATGTGTGTATATGTGTGCTATATCATCATCATCAGACGTGACCTTGGCGGTCGTGGGGGAGACATGAAAGACGATGCCGTGGTATGCCTCTCCATCCATTCTCGGGTACTCGGCTACTGCGCAGTAGTGCGAGTCATTCATCCTGGTCTTCTCTGATGTTGTCCATCCAGGACTTGTTCTGTCTTTCCCCTCATTCCTAGACACCTTAGGAGTGTTCCCTGCAGTACTGTTTGGGCAGAGTGTTGTGGCGGGTGACGTGGCCGAAACATGTCTGCTTTTTCTTCTGGACGATGGTGAGAAGGGGTTCCTGTAGACTGCCAGCTCGTGTTTATTTGACTCTTGGGACAAATTATTGGTCTTTCGTGCTCTCCAGGATATGCCCAGTAGTTTTATATGGCATTTTGTTTCGAACATGACTGGATTCGCTCTTTGCTGTTTCAGCAGTCAATGTCCAGGTTTCACTCCGTACAGCAGGATCGACTGAATTAGGCTTTGTAGAGCTTCTAGTTGGATTGGAAACTGATTTCTCTTTACTTTTCCATATGGTGTGAGTTTTGTCATGGTAGATGTTGCCTTGGCTATTCTGACTTTTGTTTTTGTCGTCGATCGACCGTCCTTTGTGAGTGTTATGCGCCGAGGTATTTAAAAGCGTCTACCTCCTCCAGTTGTTGGAGTTCATTGTAATATTTTAGCGGTGGCATTGCTCGTGCTGTTACATAAGTACTTTACTTTTATCCGAGACTCACCTCCATCCCATATGCTCCAGCCTGTTTCAGTCTGGTCGTTAGATCTTGAAGGTCTGAGTTACTTCCGCCCATGATGGTCAATGTCAATCGGCAAACCAGTAAGTTGTTGAGGGGTTCTGCCGCCAATGGTGATGTAGAGTGGAAGTCATGGTGGGTTCTCTGCTACATAATGTTTTCCAAGAACAGCTTGAAACAGGATGGATGATAACAGGCATCCTTGTCGACCCCAACTGTAGTTTGAAGTAGTCGCCGACCTGATTGTTCAGAAAGGACTGCACTGCTTGCGGTGTTGTATAGTGCTTGAATGGTTTGCACTAGTCCTTCTTCAATGCATTAACATGTCTGAGGACCTGCCACAAGGCCTTGTGCCATTCTACTGTCAAAACCTTCTGAAGTCGATGAAGTTGTGGACAAGGTCTCTCTGATGTTGAAGATGTTAATTTTCCGTTCTTGATGTGTAGTTAAATAATCTGTTTCGATTGTTGCTCCTGCCTGCCTTGTACCCGCTTGTTCCTCTGCAAGGTGTTCTTCTGCCTCTTTCTTGTGTCGATTCCAAAATAACTTTTGGCATGGCTTGATGGCTGGCTGATGAGGCTGATTGTTCTTTAGTTTTGGCATTGGAGTAAATTTCCCCTTTCTTGGGGCTGGGGTTTTATGATGAGTGAATGTGTCATTTCTGTTGGCCACGTTTTGTCTCCCAAATCTTCTGACAGATAGCTGTAAACATATGTTTGATGACTGTTTCGCCACCATGCTTGAGCAGCTCTGCTGGTATATTGTTGCTCTGGGGATTTCATTACTGTAAGATGCGGATGGCTTTCTTCCACTTTTCCTCAGTTTAGGTAATGGCGAGGGTTGGCTCTTGATGTTGATGCTTTCTCTTTATTTTTTGCTCTTGTCATGTTGTATTGTGGTAGTTGTTAAGTTCTTGACAATATTCTGACACCTGTTCAATGAAGCTGAGCTTTCTGTGAGGAGGATTCCGGAGCTGTCTTCAATGATATGGATGATGTGGGTTTGGAAGTGGTTTTGTGTGTTTTTTCTGGGTGACGTATGCCTTTTTATGTTGCCCATTTTCATGATTTTTCGATCTCATCACATTGATCACTGATCCATTTCTCTCTGGCCTTTAAAATTGACTTCTTCCAAAAAGATTGTTGGCCTCCCGGTATCTTTAGGGTTGGAAGACCTGGTTGGTTTCAGTGCTCTTTTGTATCGCAGAGGTTCCATGATGTCATTGGTAGTCATGGCTGGTTGTTGATTTCCTCTGACGACCGAAGTACCCTC
>CM054158.1:21480860-21493360 GCA_028751875.1 Rapana venosa
TGCTTTAGATTTAAATATTTTGAATGGTACATGTCATGGCGACCATCAGAGTTGCTACACATACACATCTGAGACTGGAAGCAGTGTCAATGACTATTTTGTGATGTCGCGAGATATGTTTGCACAATTCTCTGAGGATTGTGAGATGAATGTTCTTGAAAGATGTGAATCTGACCACATGCTCTTAGTGCTTTTATCAATTTTCCTAATGAAAACATATAGAATAAAAAGAGGAAAAGAAATAAGTGTATAGTTGAAAAGATTGTCTGGAATGAAACATATTGTGAAGTGTTTGATAGGTTAATGGACTCAGATGAGACGCAACAAAGATTAAGTATGGCTAGTGGTCTGATTGATGTTAATATTAACCAAGCTCTTGATATCTTTAACAGTTGTATAACAGATTGTGCTGATTGCATGAAAAAAGCAGACAAACGTGAATAAAAAATATGGCTACATTTATTGGTATGGTATGGAATGTCGTTTATGTAAAAGAAATGTTCCTAGATTATTAAACAAGTATCATCGCTCTTTATCTCTGTTTGATTGTGAGCTATACCCTACAGCTAGGCGTGACTATAAACAGCTTTTAAAGACAAAACGTAAAGGGTTCAATAATGCTTTGTTAGATAAATTGATTGCTTCTTTTGATAACCAGAAAGAGTTTTCAAATGTAATGCGTAGTGTACAGAGTAAAAGAAATCAGCCTGTAAATAATGTTAGTCAAGATGATTGATTTCAACATTTTAAGAAATTGCTTGAAACAAATGATGGTATTCATAATGATACAGATAGGGAAGAAGGAATTGATAATAGTGATTATTGCGATACAACTTCAAAAGAATTCAAAAGTGATTCAAAAGAAGAAATAATGTAAGCTTTTAAAAAACCGAAAAGCCGCTGGCCCTGGTGGTATTATTGGAGAGATGATAAAAAGTGCTAGTAAGGTAGAGCTGATAATGAGCTTTCTTGTACAGTTTTTCAATGCTTTATTTGATAAGGGTATTACCCAGATAGTTGGACTGAGTTAATTGTTCTACCTTTATACAAAAAGGGCGATGTTAACGATACAAATAACTACAGGGGAATTTTTTTGTGTAATATCAGTAGCAAGTTATATAGTGCAGTTATTAAGAGAAGATTACAGGTATGGGTAGAGGAGAATGCATAACGGGTGAATTTCAGGCTCGGCTTAGATGAAATTACTCCACTATAGATCATATAATTACTTTAATGGCCTTTGTTCAAAATAATTCTCTTTGAATCGTAAATTATATGTGGCTTTCATCAATTTTGAAAAAGCTTTTGATTCTGGTAATAGAAGCATATTGTGGCCTATTTTATTTGAGAATGGAATTCGGGGTAAATGGTTTAAATGTATCATGAGTATGGACAAATTTGTAAATGCTAGAGTTAGATGTGGTTCATCATTGACAGATTATATAAACTGTACAGCTGGTGTTAAACAGGGAGATGTGTGTAGTCCTATTTTGTTTCCTTTGTTTATCAATGAGTTGACTCTGGAAGTTACTCGTAATGGTAGACATGGTGCACGATTCATAGATGACACTTTAGAAATATTTTTACTACTTTTGGCTGACGATGTAGTGTTAATTTCAGAGACAGTTGTTGGGCTGCAAAGACAATTAAATAGTTTAGAAACAGCGTCATTTCACTATAGTTAAAGGTAAATATGTCAAAAAGTAACATTAAAGTATTTAGAAAAGGGGGGTATCTTGCAGAGCGGGAAAGATGGACATATAATGAAAGCGTTTGCGCCTTTGCGCCTGTCGGCAGCACTGTGTGTGGCTCTGTGTTTGAATGCTGGATGTGTGTGTTTTTCTGCTTCCTTTCCAGAAATGTTTACATCTTCTTGTTTGTGTTTTCACCCTGAGTTATATGGTCAAAACATTTTGCTTTGTTATTATCTACTTTTTGAGATATTTCAATGTATAATTTTTATCTTTGTTTGATTGTTCAAAATTTGCATCGACATGAATTGTGTTTACCTGACTATGCTGGTCTTGTGACCCACTTCAATCTGACCATGCTGCCATTCAACAAACTGCACGTGATTCACGAACTGACACCACCCCCATCAATCAAGTCTAGTGTGTGGTGTTCTGCCACCATGGCAGTGAGAGCTGCGGACATTAGAGCTATGCTCGCACCTGAATTTTGTCAAAAACAGTACAGGCTTGCTCTCAGATTAAGCAGCATGTAACACACTTAGGCATTCATCACTGCAAAACCAGAAAGGGAACACGGGCAGGCCGACGTCATCGCCAGTGGTGGGCTTCCCTCTCCCGTGTCTCCCCCCTGACCACGGACGTCACTTCTGTCACCTGACAACAACAGACGCTTCTTCCCATCAGCCTCCACTAGACCGCATCCTTCACTGTTCACGTGTTCAGTTGTTTGTGACCTGATAAAGTGTTTTGTTCAGATGATAGAAGTGTATCATGATGTGTGTCAAACGCCGAATCCCCTGATTAGCACAGTTTCTCTCACCATCTTCTACTCCCAATTCACCATCACTCTGTTGCTCATCTGCTAGAACACATCTCCACCATCGCCTTCATCCTCTTCCTCTGATTCTTGTCCAAACTCACCACTTTCCATCTTCAACCTCTCCACCTCCTTCATGGCAGATCTCTTCAAGTTGTTTGTTTGTTCAATGGCAGTCTGTCCTGTCCAAATGGAAAAGCTGACTACATTTCTGATTTCCATCTCTGAAAAAAACCCATTGACTTAACCTTCCTCACTGAAACTTGGCTTAAACCACATGGCCAAGAGCCAAAAATAAAACGCTGACTCCTCCTGATAATAAAACTTTCTTTTCCCCTGACTCTCTTCTGGAGGTGGGAATGCCATCAATTCTCAAAGTAACATTCGAACCAGCTCTCTCTTTCTTTGTCACAACCTTCATATCTCACATGAAACTTTTGAAGTTTGCGAAATCAATCTCAAATACCTAACCTGGCCACAACCTCTACTACTCTTCTGCTGCCTTTACCGTCCACTCCTAGCCGTAAAAAGCAACCTAACATTCTCTTCTTTTTTCACCAAGAATTCCAGTCACTCCATGACCACAACAGCCTCTCTCCCACTAAGCTCATAATTCTTGGTGACTTCAACTTCCATTTCGACAACCAGTCTTCTCCAGATGTCAAACGTCTTTCTCTTTCTCTGTCCAACCATTCTCTCTCCCAATTGGTAAACAAAGCAACGCACAGATCTGGTCATATTTTAGTGACCCAACATAAACTTTCCTCTATCGCAAAAACTTCAATAGAATTCGGCAATACGTCAGTTCCTTTGTCCAACTCTGTGAAGTATTTAGGAGTAGTTCTTGACAACACACTCTCTATGAAAAATTAATCGTATAAACGCAATTCGCAGTATTCTGTCCACTGATGCAACTTCCAAGCTTGTCACATCTCTCAATCTTTCACGTTAACTACGTATTTCTCTTTTGCTAGCCATCAGCATCATTCTAATCCACCTCTTCACGCATACAAAACCCTGCAGCTCGACTGTCCTAATAAAGAAAAAATTCTGAACACATTCACTCTCTTCTGCCATCTCTCACTGGCTGCTGTCTCACAAAGAACCAAAAGTATAATACAAAACCCTCTGTTTTAAATGTCTCCACAAACCAGCACCCTCTTATCCTGTAACTGTCATCACGCTGTACACACCATCCCTTCCCATCGTTCCGCCGCAGATACTTTGTGCTTTCAAACAACCCAGATTCAAACAAACCAACGTTGGCGGTCGCTTTTTCTCTGTTTCTTGTCACATCCACCTGAATGAACTCCTCTTTCTCTTCGCCAAAAGCCTTCACTTGATACTTTCAAATCCAGCCCTCAAAATACATTTATTTCCCTACCTGAGACTTCCCCCAACATATCTGTCACAATTTTTCAACCGCATCTTTTACTCCTAAGTGTGTTTGCTCGCGGGCGCGCGCGCGCGCGTGTGTGAGTGTGTGTGTGTGTGTGTGTGTGTGTGTGCGTGCGTGCGTGCGTCGTGCGTAAGTGCGTTCGATGGATTTGAAAACTGTTTGTTCATATATTTATAGGAGAGTTGCATGCGTTAAATGATTTGAGTGCAAGCGCTTCGGATTTGTTTGTTTTTTTTACAGACATTTAGGCTATATAAATTTCATATATTATTATTATTTTATTATTAATATTATTATTATTATTATTATAATTATTTATTATTTCATTAACATTATTATATAATGATTGTTACGCCAGTTTGAATGTATATGAATATCTAGGAATATAATTTTTCAACACGATTAAGTATTTTCCCTTGCCAGTATAGATCTGGTAAGTAGAGACAAGTATCCTTTAATGTGTTATTCTGAGAAAACGAATGCAATTCAATAATGAATCTCTTTACTTATTTCTGAAGTTGTTGATGCCCAAATTCAACCTATTGTACAATATGGTGCTGAATTATGGGACTAGACGCAGGTGTCGTGAAATTGAAAATTCATTTTGTATGGCTAGAAGAAATTTCTAGGCATATCAATCCAAACACCCAATGACTTAGTTTATGGGGAGACTAACAAGCATCCAATTAGTTTAATTTCCATGGTCAAGTGTATTCGCTATTGGCTAAAACTGACACAAATGGAATCACATAGATTACCTCATAAAGCTAATAAAATGTCAATGAATTTAGATGCAAGAAGTAAGAAAAACTGGGTCTCGAGTACTAGACTAAAATTATATGAATATGGTTTTTGGTTTGGTATGGGGAAAAATGGTATAGGGGACATAAATGAGTTTATTCATGCGTTTCGGCAACGACTAGTGGATTGCAGATGGCAGACATTGTCTTCACATGTTCAGGAGAGTGATGGATTTGATATGTACAGAATGTTAAATCCTTTGTATTGTGTTCCAGTCTATTTATCAATGCACATAGACAGACATCGAAACTAATAATTACTAAATTTAATTGGTATTTATCTGATATACATTTACATCTTATCGTTATAGAATCTGTCAATGTCACTTTGAAGTTTCCATATGTTCAATGATGCTCTTGAAAATGAACTCCATTTTGTTTGTCTTGCCCTAAAGCTTAAAAGAGCAACGAGAACAAGTGATACCTTTTCGTATTTTCGACAGGCCCCGATTTGTTCAAATTGATTTATGAGATACAAAACTCTGATGAAACAATTGCTTAAAAAGCTTGTTTGTATATTTTTATTTACACAAGAGCGTTTAAAGTACCATATTGTTTGTCAACATGAGATGTCTTAATCTGTAAAAATTCCTACAAGTGTGTTCTATCCTTGTATATATACACCTTTCTAAGGGCAATGGCCTTTTTGAATAAATCATCTCCGAATATCTCTCTCTCTCTCTCTATCTTGTTGTATTGTTGCCTAAGGCGATGTACAATTAAAACTATTTCAAAAAGATCAGATTCTCTCCCCCTCCCCCTCCCGTGTGTGTCGAGGCTGGATGTAAAAAAAAGTCTTGTACTTATTTCTACCACCCTCAGAAAATAATGAAATGTGTCATCGTTATGTGTCCAGCTGGAGGCGTGGGTCAAGTAGTTACGTGGCCCAATCATCCTCCGAAAGCAAAACGTTCGTTTCATATCGTTGTCCACCCCTCCTTCATCCACTACATCCATAAGAAGGGGAGGGGGGGGGGGATCGGCACTGATTTTTTCCGATATAATACAAAACCCAAATTGCAGATGTGAAATACATTTTAGCCCGCGCGAAAGAACCCACGACAATGAGTGTGTGTGGTGTGTGTGTGTGTGTGTGTGTGTGTGTGTGTGTTTGTGTGTGTGTGTGCAAACGTGAAGGTTTCTCTGCGCAAAGTGTACAGAAAGTGGAACTTAAAAGCCTGCCCGTGGAAAACAGAGCTCTAACATTATAAAAAAAATCAGATACAAGTTGTACAAGGTTTAAGGGTTCCGGCTAACATCGAGACCTCTGTTCCAGCGGATTTTCCCTGGAGTTAACACCAGTACCGACTCCACTCCCCTCAAAGTCCTTCAGATGAGACTGTAAACCCAGGTCTTGTGCTCACGTAAAAAGAAAAACGTTCCACCTTTCGGAAGAGTAGGCATTTGGTGCTTGTAGGCCCAGATGGCAACAGAAGTCAACGTATTTCTTTTAAAGAAAGCACGCTCCCTGATATCGCGCTCAGGGTGCAGTCCCAAGTGGAGATGGAATTGGGAACCTCAAAATATCAGCTGAAAATCAGAACTCAATACTCAACTGTCTCCATCGCCGCTGTTTCAGTAGGAGCTCCACGCAATGCCAGCACCAGGGTGCTCCATCTTTCTCTCTGTCTCTGCCGAGGTCTACCGTCTCCTGTAGCCCTCACTCCCAGACCACTGACCGACCTCAGTGATGCTGGCAATGTAGGATGTTGGTGGTCTGCCTCTATTTTCCTTCTGCCCTCAACCTTGCCTTGAAGAACTGTTGTCCCCTATGACTATGGTACATAAATTCCCTCTATGACTGTGGTAGATAAATTCCATCTATGACTATGGTAGATAATTCACCTCTATGATTATGGTAGATAAATTCCCTCTATGACTATGGTAGATAAATTCCCTCTATGACTATGGTAGATAAATTCCCTCTATGACTATGGTAGATAAATTCCCTCTATGACTGTGGTAGATAAATTCCATCTATGACTATGGTAGATAATTCACCTCTATGATTATGGTAGATAAATTCCCTCTATGACTATGGTAGATAAATTCCCTCTATGACTATGGTAGATAAATTCCCTCTATGACTATGGTAGATAAATTCACTCTATGACTGTGGTAGATAAATTCACTTCTATGACTATGGTAGATAATTCACCTCTACGATTATGGTACATGATTCACCTCTATGGCTATTGTAGATAAATTCCTTCTATGACTGTGGTAGATAAAGTCTCTCTATGACTATGGTAGATAAATTCCCTCTATGACAATGGTAGATAACTTCCCTCTATGACTATGGTAGATAAATTCACTTCTATGACTATGGTAGATAATTCACTTCTCTGACTATGGTAGATAATTCACCTCTATGATTATGGTAGATAGTTCACCTTTATGACTATGGTAGGTAATTCACCTTTATGACTATGGTAGATAATTCACCTCTGTGACTTACATACTTACTTTACTTTTACTTTTTCTTCCGCTTGTACTCTGTGGCGTCGCGGGGAGATAAAACTGTCTGTCTGCTGCAAGGCGTGTAGCTTGGAGGAGGGACAATCCATGGACTTTCAGTGTTTCTGCACGGAATCACTCCATCTCGCCTGGGATCCTACTTCGTGGCCCACGTGCAGAGTACCTCAAGTTGTAAGCACGCAAGGCTGGCTGGTTTGGCGGCATCCGTGTGAGGTACCCGAACCACTTGGTTCGTTGTTGTTGAATATGGTGTAGGACGGGTGTGGCTTCTATAATAATACAAAATAATAAATTGAACTTATATAGCGCTATATCTTGCAAAGACAAATCAAAGCGCATGCATTCGATCTAATCTTACTCAGTCATACAACCAATGACAAATAATCAATAGTTCAAACAGATATTACAAACATGGTATGCTGCAGACCAAATCTATGAATAAAATTTCAATAGTCAAATGTATTTCAAAAGCAAGCCACACACACAACACACACACACACACACACACACACACACACACACACACACACACAACACACACACACACACACACCACACACACACACACAGGTCCATATACTTTAGCAGGGTGATATACATGTTAGTAAAAGGGTGGGATAGTTCAGGTATGAACAGGAGGGGAAATCATAGTTTGAAATAAAATGTCATAAGGCTAGTTTAAAAGTGCATAGCTAGGCTTCTGCCGAAGAGAGAGAGGGAGCTCATTCAGTCGATGCCCTAAATAGAGAAAGGCGGGCGGCCAACAGTAGATTGGTTGAATCAGGTTATTTGTAGGCACAAATTATCTGCAGCAGAGCGGAGGGAACGTGAAGGATGGTACAGGTTAAGACATTCTCAGAGGTAGGGAGGTGCAGTTTTGTTGGAGACAATTTGAAACAAGGGTGCTGATCTTATATTCTACTCTCTGTGCAACCAGTCAGCCAGTGGAGAGTCAAGTCAATCAAGTTCAAGTCAAAACACTTTAATCATCCCATAAGGGCAATTACAATACTGACGAAGGCAGATTGATACCTCACAATATACAAAGACACAAAAGTTATATTTCATATTGGGTTTTCAAATAAAATGTCACGAACACACACACACACACCACACACACGCGCGCATGCGCACACACACGGCAAACGCCGCACGCACAACACATCAATTGTGAACACAATTTTTAAACCCATTGACAGAAGACATAAAACTTATTTTAACGCACGCATATACGCAGCACGTACACGACGCACGTACGTGGTGTTCGAACACGCCCACGCACACCACACCAACACCAATATATGAATTCAATGTTTTAAGACAGATTGACTAAACACAGACTTATTTCACACACCCACGCACCCACCAACACACACACACACCACACAATTATGTATTGCCTACTCCTAACAATGACAATCAGGCAGATAATTCAGAGAAATGTAAAAACTAGGTAGTCAACATCATTGTGAATTCAGAATTCGAATGCTTACTGGCACAAAGATCGCAAGAGGGGGGTAATGTGTTCCGATTTTTTCTTTCTGAGAACTAGTCGAGCTGCGGAGTTTTGTATACGTTGAAGGGAGTGGATAGATGATGCTGGCAGACCAGACAAAAGAGAATTGCAATAGTCCAGACGTGAATCAATAAGAGAAATGACAAGTTTGGCTGTTGCATTGGTGACAGAGTATTTTCGATTGCACTAATACTCCGTAACTGATAGTACGACGACTGAACAGGTCTGGGTGATGAATTTTTTGCATAAGAGTGTATTGTCGATAACGACACCTAGGTACTTCACAGCAGTGGATAGAGGGACTGATGCATTGCCAAGTTCTATTGAAGCTGTTGTAATGGAAGAGAGTTTGTGTTTGGTCCCTACAAGCATGGCTTCGGTTTTATCTGCATTTAGCTGTAATTTGTTCTGTGTCATCTAATTTTGAATATCTTCAAAGCAGTTGGCCATATTTGCTCCTACCATGTCTCTGATCACCTCGTTTCTTATCTTGTCTCTCCTGGTCTTGTTGACGGCTTTCCTCAAGCACTTCATCCGCACGTTACAGTTACTTCACCAGGCTTTTGTCAGGGCCAAGTCTGGCACAGGTAAGTGAGAAGTTGCAGGAAGATGGCGTTGACCACCTTGCCATGGTGCTCATAGGGATGTTAGGATGTCGCAATATGTGGGGCAAGTGATAGCAGACTGCGTTGCTTTTTGTCAGCGTGTTTCTATTTCTCTTGTCAAAATTTTTCCATCTTCAGTGAATATACTGCCGAAGTTACTATGAATTCAGTCGTCCACTTGAGTAGGTTCCGTTGATTTTGATTTTGACTTTCTGGAGTTTCTACTGACTGTCATGGGGGGACCCCCCCACCCCACACACCCCTTATTTTTTTTTTTTTTTTTTTCGGTCTTTTATTTTGGGGGGGCCCTTTTTTTAAAACGACACCCCCCCTGGAAAAAATTGCCATAGGTCACAGCATGTATTGAGCTGGGTCCTGAGGCTCATGCAGCTTGTCTTCTTGTCATTGACCATGACTTGATCGTAACAAACAGAATTCATTGAGTGCCTCCAGGTTTGAAGTTGGCTTCCTTTAGATCTGTCCATATATATGATGAAAGCAGAGGGAAAAGAACGCAGCACTGGTCTCACCCCAGACGTCACAGGGAACCCAGTCGGAAAGTCCACTTGGAGTGCGAACTGCGCTCTTGCTGTTTGTTGAATACAGCTCTGATGTTATCTAAGAGCTGCCCCTTGATATCATAACTGCTCCAGGATCACCCAGAGCTTATCTCTGTTCACTCTGACAAATGCCTTTTCTGGTCCGACAGATACTAGGTTGAGTGCTTGGATGTACTGCGAGAGCTCTCTACACCAAGAGATCGCGACATAGCCTACACCTCTCCTTTCCTGAAGCATTTTTGCGTACATACTTTCCTAGAGGGCTTAGAGTAGAAATGCCCCTGAGTTTACTACAGACCTTTTAACTGCCCTTCTTTTCCATATTGGCACTACAATAGCGTTCTGCCGTCTTCTGAATCTCTTCTTCCTCCCATGCCTTTGAAGATGGCTGTGATCCATTTGACTCCAGTCTCTCCACAGCCAGGGATGGCTTTCTGTTTTATGCCATCTGCAACCTCCTGCTCCCCCTTTTAGGGATACTATTGATGGCCCTCTCTTACTATCCACCACTCCAAGATGGTGGGGTTCGGAGTGGTCTGGGTGGTTGGGAGTGAATTGTCATTGTGTGGTCATCAGTCGCCCTCTGATGGGTTTTTAGAAGGTTTTTAAAGTAGTCACCCATCTCTGTATGATCTCATCCTCTTCTGCAGTGGCTTGTCCGTTTGCATCGTTGATACGAGTGGTGGGTCAAAGGGTTCCTCCCGTATTCGTATGGCTTTTACACTTTTGGTAGAACTCCTCTTGGGGAGTGTTTACACATTCGCTAAGTTTCCTATTCTTCACCATTATTTTTCCAATAAGCCGCCTTTTGCTGCTCTCAAAACCTCCCTTGCTGTTTCTTTTGCGAGTCTGTAGTTTCACTAGTCACATCATGATTTACTCAGCCAGATCTGAAGTCTCTTTTTTTTCTTTGATGGCCTCCCTCGACTTCTTCATTTCAGCACGCTGTTTGCCTTTCAGGTCCATTTCCTGTCCTTCCTGTTTGCCGCATGCCTCTTGCAAGGTGTCCATGAAAGCTGTTTTAAAGTACTACAGGCCTCCTCAAGCATTCATAGCTGTAGGGACCACCCCGTTCACTTTTGACTACAATTGAGATGTGTCCCGTCACTTCAAGCCATGTTGTAGCTCTTTCATGATGAACCTCTTTGCCAGTTCCCTTTTGCCTGCGTTCCTCTCTCCCTGTTGTGATTCAGATACTGGGTCTGTGTCTGAGTCTAGGAACAGCATTTGGAATAGTCCCTTGCATCGGATATGTGTTTCTCACACCAGTTCTAGTTAGAAATGAAGTGAACTGTGATCTTACATTTGTGTTGTTCCACTTGTACCAGGTGAATTTGGCTGGGTCGATTTGGAAGAAGGTGTTGGTGATCAGTAAAGGTCCGCTTCTGCGCACAGTTCCAGCCATGGTTGCATTGTAATTGCAGGGTGTGTCGTGTCACTGTGCGGGCCAAGATGCGGTGTCCATGCGTTCTCCTCCCACCAACTCTGCCATTGAATCTCCCATACATAAAGATCTTCACTGACATAGCACCCCGTTGATAAGGTCTGAGAGGTTTTGCGAAGAAGTCATCCTTTTTTTCGTCCGAGTATGTTTCATTACAAGGGCCATAGATCTGTATGTAGTTTGCGATCTTCTTTCCTTCTCTCACTCTGATCATGACGATCATCTCGAGATGTACCGGTGTACAAAATGTCTTTTGCTTTTATTGGAATGCAGAATCAATCCCACACAGTGTACTGCTCTCTGAACTTTGCTCACATCCGCCCAGATTAGAGTCCCATTATCTTTGTCGCTGTACCTTTTCCTTCTGGTGTCGGGAAATCCAAGATGGAGATTTTGTGTTTGTGACCTTCTGGTGACTATGGTAGAATAATTCCCTCTATGACTATGGTAGAATAAATTCCCCCAACTAAGACTATGGAAGATAATTCACCTCTAGACTATGGTAGATAAATGCCCTCTATGACTCTATGGTAGATAATTCACCTCTATGACTAGTAGATAATGCCCTCTATGACTATGGTAAAATTTCACCTCCTATGACTAAGTCGATAAAGCCCTCTATGACTAAGTAGATAATTCACCTCTATGCTATGGTAGATAAAATGCCCTCTATGACTTTGGTAGATAAATGCCCTCTATGACTATGGTAGATAATTCACTTCTATGATTATGGTAGATAATTCACTTCTATGACTATGGTAAATTAGCTTCCCTTTTGTGAAACAACTCCCCCCCCCCTCCATTTCCGTCCCTTTAACACACATGAAGTATAAGTTTGCTGAAATCTAGGTTAGTGGTGTATAAAATTTTATTATATGAAGGTTTCTCTGTACATAATATCAAGAACTAAATGTCTATTAAAACATGCTCGTGAAAACACAAAACTCCTGCAACTTTTAAGAGATGAAAGTTAAAGTTAACCCCCACCACCCCCACCCCCGCCCCGATGCCGAAACTTGACAGTATAGATAGCATCCCAACCTTCAGTAAACTCCGTCCAGATAAGAGGCACTCCGCGCTGGGGAATTCCCTCTTTTCTAATCCCTCCTCTTTGTTTTGCCTTGTTCGTTTGTTGTTTTTTTACTTCGGCACCTCCTTCATGTCTATTTTCCCTGCTTTCCAAGGCCCAA
>CM054158.1:21498360-21508360 GCA_028751875.1 Rapana venosa
TGTGTTATATATGTGTGTGTATATATATGTGTGTATATGTGTGTATATCATCATCATCAGACCCGTGACCTTGGCGGTCGTGGGGGAGACATGAAAGATGATGCCGTGGTAAGCCTCCTCCATCCATCTCGGTCCTCGGCTCTGCGCAGTAGTGCCGAGTCATTCATCCTGGTCCATTCTCTGATGTTGTCCATCCATGACTTGTTCTGTCTTCCCCTCCTTCTGCCACCTTCGAGTGTTCCCTGCAGTACTGTTTTGGGCAGAGTGTTGTGGCGGGTGACGTGGCCGAACCATGTCAGCTTTTTCTTCTTGACGATGGTGAGAAGGGGTTCCTGTAGACCTGCCAGCCGTGTTATTTGACTCATGACAAATTCATTGGTCTTTCGTTCTCTCCAGGATATGCCCAGCAGTTTTCTATGGCATTTTGTTTCAAATGAGTGGATTCGCTTTGCTGTTTCAGCAGTCAAAGTCCAGGTTTCACTTCCGTACAGCAGGATCGACTGAATTAGGGCTTTGTAGAGCTTTAGTTTGATTGGAAATGATCTCTTTACTTTTCCATATGGTGGTGAGTTTTGTCATGGAAGATTTGCCATGGCTATTCTGACTTTGATTTCTGTCGTCGATCGCCCGACCTTTGTGAGTGTAGCGCCGAGGTATTTAAAAGCGTCTACCTCCTCCAGTTGTTGGCCGTTCATGTAAATTTTAGCGGTGGCATTGCTCGTGCTGTTCACAAGTACTTTACTTTTCTCCGAGCTCACCTCCATCCCATATGCTCCAGCTCTGTTCTCAAGTCTGGTCGTAAGATCTTGCAGCTCTGTGTTACTTCCGCCCATGAGGTCAATGTCATCGGCAAACCGTAAGTTGTTGAGGGGTCTGCCGCCAATGGAGATGGTAGAGTGGAAGTCATGTAGGGTCTCTCTCATAATGTTTTCCAAGAACAGATTGAACAGGACTGGAGATAACAGGCATCCTTGTCGGACCCCAACTGTAGTTTTGAAGTAGTCTCCGACCTGTTTGTTCAGAAGGACTGCACTGCTTGCGGTGTTGTATAGTGCTTGAATGGTTTGCACTAGTCCTTCTTCAATGCCAAACATTCTGAGGACCTGCCACAGGCCTTCGTGCCATACTCTGTCCAAAAGCCTTCTTGAAGTCGATGAAGTTGGGGAACAGGTCTCTCTATGTTGAAGATGTTTTCCATCATGATGTGGCAGTTAAAAATCTGTTCGATTGTGCTCCTGCCTGCCCTGAAAACCCAGCTTAATCCTCTGCAAGGTGTTCTTCTGCCTCTTCTTGCGATTCAAATAACTTTGAGCATGATCTTGCTGGCGTGGCTGATGAGGCTGATTGTTCTATAGTTTTTGGCATTGGCGTAAATTCCCTTCTTGGGCAGGGGGTATGATGAGTGATTGTGTCCATTCTGTTGGCCACTGTTTTGTCTCCCAAATCTTCTGACAGATAGCTGTAACATATGTGATGACGTTTTCGCACCATGCTTGAGCAGCTCTGCTGGTATTTGTCTGCTCTGGGGACTTTCCTACTGGTAAGCTGCGGATGGCTTCTTCCACTTCTTCCCTCAGTATAGGTAATGGCGAGGGTGCTCTTGATGTTTGCTGCTTTCTCTTTATTATGCTCTTGTCATGTTGTATTGGGTAGTTGTACAGTTCTTGACAATATTCAGACCACCTGTTCAATGCAGCTGAGCTTTCTGTGAGGAGGTTTCCGGAGCTGTCTTCAAATGACTGATGATTTGGTTTGAAGTGGTTTTGTGGAGTTTTTTCAGGGTGTCGTATGCCTTTTTACTGTTGCCCACTTTCATGATTTTTCGATCTCATCACATTGACACTGATCCATTCTCTCATGGCCTTTAACATTGACTTCTTCACAAGATTGTTGGCCTCCGGTATTCTTTAGGGTTGGAAGACCTGGTTGGTTTCAGTGCTCTTCTTGTATCGCAGAGGTCCAAGATGTCATTGGTAGTCCATGGCTGGTGTTTTTTTCCTCTGACGACCGAGTACCTCCTCTGCTGTTTCTCGGACTGCCTCATTAAAGTTGTTGGTGAGGTCATTGATGTCATTGTCCAGGAGGGTTAATGCCGCAAAACGTCCGCCAAGCTTAGATTGGAAGATCTCCTCGACATCTGGATCTTTCAGTTTGTCCACGTCAAATTTGATACGTGGGTTTGCAGGCTGTTTGTTTTTCTTCAGCTTCATTTTGAATACCAGCAGCACAAGGTCGTGGTCGCTGCCTATGTCAGCTCCAGGGTAGGTTCTTGTTCTGGCTCTGTTGATGCTGGATTTGAAGCGCCGTGGTGTTAAGATAAAATCTATTTGGTTATGGATCTTGCCGTTTGGCGCATGCCAGGTTGTCCTCCTTGACTGCTTGTGGGGATAGAGGGTATTGGCAATGGTAAGTCTGTGGGTGCAGGCAAACTCCAGCAGACATAGTCCCCTGTCGTTGGTCTCCCCAGTTCCAAACTGACCAACTGTTCCGGCCCATTGGTTGTAAGAGTGTGTATATATGTGTGTGTATATGTGTGTGTGTATATGTGTGTATGTGTGTGTGTATGTATATATGTATGTGTATATATATATATGTGTGTGTATATATATATGTGTGTATATGTGTGTATATATAATAGTGTGTGTGTGTGTGTATATATATATGTGTGTGTATATATATATGTGTGTATATGTGTGTATATATATGTGTGTATATGTGTGTGTATATTATATATATATGTGTGTGTATATATATTGTGTGTGATATGTGTGTATATATATGTGTGTGTATATATATGTGTGTGTATATATATGTGTGTATATGTGTGTTTATATATGTGTGTATATATATGTGTGTATATGTGTGTGTATATATATGTGTGTGTATATGTGTGTGTATATATATGTTTATATGTGTGTTAATATATATATATATGTGTGCATATATATGTGTATATATGCGTATATATGTGTGTATATGTGTGTATATATGTGTGTATATGTGTGTGTATATATGTGTGTGTGTATATGTGTGTATTAATATATATGTGTGTATATGTGTGTATATATATGTGTGTGTGTATATGTGTGTTGTTATATATGTTTGTGTGTATTGTTGTGTATATATGTGTGTATATATATATGTGTGTATATGTGTTATATATTGTGTGTGTATATGTGTGTGTGTAATATATGTTTGTGTGTATATGTGTGTGTGTATATATGTGTGTATATATATATGTGTGTATATGTGTGTGTGTATATATATGTTTGTGTATATATGTGTGTGTATATATATGTGTGTATATATATATATGTGTGTATTATGTGTGTATATATATGTGTGTGTGTATATGTGTGTGTGTATATATATGTTTGTGTGTATATGTGATGTGTGAATTATGTGTGTGGATGATATGTGTGTGTGTATATATATGTTTGTGTGTATATGTGTTGTGTAATATATGTGTGTGTGTATATGTGTGTGTTATATTGTGTGTGTATATATGTGTGTATATATATATGTGTGTATATGTGTGTGCAGGGGTACCACTGAACAAGAGTTGCACGGATGGCACAGAAAACATTGAATGTGTGGCTGGTGCCAAATGTGACAATGGCACGTGCCAATGCATACCGGAAGTAGGCACAGCTCGTGGAGATCTGTGTGGTGAGTCAGTGGCTGTTCTCTCTCTCTCAGTTCTCTCTCTCTCTCACTCTCTCTCTCTCTCAGTCTCTCTCTCTCAGTCTCTCTCTCTCAGTCTCTCTCTCTCAGTCTCTCCCAGTCTCTATCACTCTCAGTCTCTCTCCTTTTTTTGTTCCTAAAGGGTATGGGTTACAATGTGCTGGCGTATGTGTGTGTGTGTGGGGTGTGTGGTGTGTGTGTGCGTGTGTGTGAGTGTGCGTGCGTGTGTGCGTGTGTGCGTGCGCGCGCGCGCGCGCCCGCGTGTGTGTGTGTATGTGTGTTTTTATTCTTTTATTTTATTCTTTTATATCGAGGATAATGGAATAAGCACTCATGTGCCTTTTTTTTACATTCTGTCCCCGTGTGTATGCAGTTTTTGTCAATTTTGTCATCCGTTCCCACCGGCACACAATGGCCTACTCTTCCGAAAAGCCGAACGGGTTTTAACGTGTGCGCAAGATGTTCTGTGTGCGTTCGCACACGGGCCTCGGTTTATAGTCTCATCTGAAGGACTTTTGGGGGGAGTGAAGTCTGCACTGATGTTACCTCGAGAGGAAAAAATCCTCTTGAACGAGATTCGAACCCGGATCAGCAGATCTCGAGAGCATCATTATACCATCAGGCTATTCCGTCCTTGCGCGCGCGCGGTGGGTGTGTGTGTGTGTGTGTGTTTGTGTGTGTGTGTGTGTGTGTGTGTGTGTAGTGTTTGTGTGTGTGTGTGTGTGTGTGGTAGTGGTGTGTGTGTGTGTGTGTGTGTGTAGTGGTGTGTGTGTAGTGTTGTGTGTGTAGTGGTGTTGTGTGTAGTGTTGTGTGTATGTGTTGTGTGTATGTGTAGTGTATGTGTGTGTAGTGTTTGTGTGTATGTGTATGGTGTGTAGTGTTGTGTGTATGTGTAGTGGTGTGTGTGTGTGTGTGTGTGTGTGTGTGTGTGTGTGTGTGTGTGTGTTGTGTGTGGTGTGTGTGTAGTGTGTGTGCGTTGATTGTGGAGGCTGTGTGACTATGGTATGTGTGTACATTGTGTGCTGTACGCGTTGTGTGTATGTTAGTGTATGTGTGTGTAGTGTTTGTGTTATGTGTGTGGTGTGTATTTGTGTGTGCATGAGTGCACGTGTTGTGGGAGACCTGCAAGGTGTGATTAGGGTGTAGTGTGTGTGTGTGTGTGGTGTGCTATACTGACACTGCTTTTAGGCTACATCTGTTGTACCAATGTTGGGGTGTCTTTAACCTGTGCCTGTGCCCCGTGTTGTTTCATTTACTGGAAGCACACACCCTCAGTTGTGGCAGTGAGTATGTCACTAGGAGGCGTTAATATGGGGGATAATGTAAACTAATAATGATTACAATATGAGATTATAATAACTTGACCAATGTGACCCCGGATTATAACAACAACGAACAACACAACTTAAGTATGATGAGTATGTAATATCATAAATAAATAATAATAATAATAAATAATAATAATAATAATATGGAATTTATAAAGCGCTATATCTTGCAATTACAAATTCAGAGCGCTTCCATTCAATCCGCTCCCACACAAGCAACCAACAATGATTAACAATATTCTAACAAAAAACCCAGTAGAGTGATGCTGCACAATAGCGATTAATTTATTGATTGGTTTATTGATTGATTGATTGATTGGATGATTGGTTCTGCATGCGTTCGCACACGGGGCCTCGGTTTATAGTCTCATCCGAAGGCCTTTTGGGGAGAGTGGAGTCGGCAGTGATGTTAACTCCAGAGAAAAAATCCTCTTGAACGAAAATCAAACTAGGATTAGTTGATTGGTTGATTAGTTGGGTGATTGATTGGTTGGTTGATTGAGTGATTGATTGTTTGGGTGACTGACTGACTGACTGATTGATTGACTGATTGATTGACTGATGGATTGGTTGATGGAAGGACGCTAAAGCCGAATGGTTAAAACCGTTTGATTTCTATCTCGTGAGTCCATGAAGTCGTGGGTTCAAATCTCCGCGACGGCGTTTTTGAATAAAGGATGGGAACTTTTACCATCTCCCTGAAGTGCAGACCTGCCAGTGCTTTCTTTCCATTCCTGTGCATACACGTGCAGGAGATCAAATATGCACGTTAAAGATCCCTTAATTCATGCGACCTCGATCCCATACCTGCTTCTCTTTTTGTACAGTGCCTACCACAACTTATACCCGCTATCACGAAAATAGTGAACTCATCTCTTGTTTCAGGAAATGTTCCATCATCTCTCAAAACTGCAATAGTTACACCTCTACTCAAAAAGCATGACCTTGACCCTAACATTCTGAAGAATTATAGACCTGTTTCCAATCTACCTTTCATCTCTAAAGTCCTTGAAAAAGTAGTTCTAAAACAGCTCAATAACCACCTTCTCTCCAACAGTCTTCTTCCTGAGTTTCAGTCTGCCTATCGCGTCAACCATAGCACTGAAACTACCCTAGTCCATACCCTAAATACACCTTCTACTGCTTCTGACTCGGAGAAAATCTCCCTTCTCACTCTACTCGATTTATCTGCAGCCTTCGACACTATTGACCATTAAATTCTTCTCTCCCGTCTTCAAAAAACATTCGGTTTTACTGGCACATCCCTCTCCTGGTTCAGTTCATACCTCACGACCGATCCAGACAGTCGCAGTAAACAAGATACAGTCAATACCTGCCAAACGGGAAAATGGTTCCCGCAGGGTTTAGTTCTCGGCCCTGTTCTTTTCACTCTCTAACCGCTCCACTATCACATATAAAAAACCCGTCATCATATCAACCATCATTTTTTATGCAGATGACTCTCAGATTCAAAGTAGTTTTACACCTGAAAACTGCCTTCTCTCTTGACAAAGATGGCCTACTGCTTTCAAGATATCCAAAACTGGATGATACAAAACAAGTTACAGTTAAAACGCAGATAAAACCGAAGCCATGCTGTAGGGACCAAACACAAACTCTTCCATTACAACAACTTCAATAGAACTCGGCAATACATCAGTCCCTCTACCCACTTCCGTGAAGTATCTAGGTGTCGTTATCGACAACACACTCTCTATAAAAAAATTTCATCACCCAACCGTCATCGTGCTACTATCAATTACGGCGTATTAGGCAATTCGAAAGTACCTGTCCACTGATGCAACAACCAAACTTGTCACTTCTCTCATTCTCTCACGTCTTGGACTATTGCAATTTCTTTTTTAAGCTGGTCTGCCAGCAACATCTATCCACTCCCTTAAAACAAACAAAACTCCGCAGCTCGACTAGTTCTCAGAAAGAAAAAATCTGAGCACATTACCCCTCTGCGATCTCTCCACTGGCTGCCTGTGCCACAGAGAGTAGATTATAAAATCAGTACCTCTGTTACAAAATGTCTCCACAAAACTGCACCCTTTCCTACCTATGTGAATGTTTTAAACCTGTACCCCTCCTTCACGTTCCTCCGATCTACTGCAGATACCTTGTGCCTACGAATACCTAATTCAACCAATCCACTTTGGCCTCCGTCATTCTCTATTTCTGGTCCATCCATCTGGAACAAACCCTTTCCCCCTCTCTCTTCGCCAAAACCTAGTTATGACACTTTTAAATCCAGCCTCAAAACATATTTTATTTCAAACCTAAGCCTTCCTCCCCCCCCTTTTTCAATATCAACCCCCCCCGTTCTATCAACCCTGCTAAGTATAGGCCCTTTGGAGTGTATTTGTTTGAAAACATTTGACTATCGAAATTTTAAATTTTTAAGAATTTTGTCTCATCGCACCATGTTTGTAATATCTGTTTGTTTTAAACTTTTGATTTTTCATTGATTGCATGACTGTGTAAATTAGTTCGAATCATCGCTTGATTTGCCCTTTGCAAGATATAGCGCTATAAAATTCCCATTTATTAACTTTCATTATATTATGTTTGGTTAAGTGGGGTACAGAAACACGAACAACCCAGCAATGCAACCTGTACAATGAAATGAAACTGCCTGAAGTGGGAATGTGTCGGCTGAGAAAAAGGGGAGACCTCCTGCAGAGTGACAGAAAAGCAAGGAGAAGATCTGGTACTACTCAGGGAATACAAGAAAGAGAAGAGAAGGGAAGGGAAGAGAAAGAAAAGAGGGAAAAGGACGAAGAAAAAAAGAGGAAAAGAGAGGAGAGGAAAAGAAGAGGAAAAGGAGAGAAAGAGAGAAGAGAAGAGAGAGAAGAGGAGAGAAGAGAGGAAGAAAGGAGAAAGAGGGAGGAGAGGAGAGAAGAGAAGAGAGAGGAAAAGAGGAGAGGAGAAAAAGGAAGAAGGGAGGAAAAGAAGAGGAGAGAAAGAAAAAAAGAGGGAAAAGGAAAAAGGGAGAAAAAGAAAGGAGAGGAAGAAGAGAAAAAGGGAAAAGAGGAGAGAAAGGAGAGGGAGAGAGAAGAGGAAAAAGAGAAGAGAAAAAGAGAAAAGGAGAGAAAAGGAGGGAAGAGGGGGGGGAAGAGGAAGAAGAGAAAAAGGGAGGAAAGGAGAAAGAGGGGGAAAGGAAAAGGGAGAGGAGAGAAAAAAAGGACAAGGAAAGAAAAGAAGAGGAAAGAAAAGAGAGGAAAAGGGGGAAAAGGAAAAAAGGGGAGAAAAGAAGAGAAGAGGGAAAAGAAGAGGAAAAGGAAAAGAAAAAAGGGGAAAAAGAGAGGGGAGGAAAAGAAAAGAAAAGAAAGGGGGGGGAAAGGAAAAGAGAGAACGAAAGGGGGAGGGCGAAAGGGGGGGGGAAGGGGTTCCCCTGTGCCTTTTCGCCCCCCCGAGAAGGGGTGGGGGTGGAGGTGGAGGGGGAAGGGGCAGGACAGCCCAGTGGTTAGAGCGTTGTGCTCGGGATCTGACGGCCCAGGATGGAGCCACCACGGAGCACCCGTTATAAGAGAATTTCACCTCTGGAGCTTATTAACCACAGTGCAGACTCCACTCCCCCCAAAAGTCCTTTGGATGAGACTGTAAACCGACGCCTCGTGTGCGAACGGACGCAGACCGTAATAACAATAATAATAATAATAATAATAATAATAATAATAATAAACAACCCACTATTACTAATAATAATAAACAAGAAAAGAAGAAGAAGAAAAGAAGAAGAGAAGAAGAAGAAGAAAGAAGAAGAAGAGAAGAAGAAGAAGAAGAAAAGAAGAAGAAGAAGATATTTGTATAGCGCTATATCTTGCAACAACAACACACACAAAATCAAAGCGCTTGCATTCAACACACCACTACACATACAACCGATAACAAATCACAGAGTTAACAAATTCAAATGTACATGCTCACACACACGCGCACGCGTGCGTACACACACACACACACACACACACACACACACACACACACACACACACACACACACACACACACACACACACACACACGCACACACACACACAGGTTATAAACTTTGGCAGGGTGATGGGGATTGCGGCTGTTGAAGGCAGGAACAGAGTTGAGATGAAACAGGACGGGGAAATTTTAGGTTTGGAATAAATATGCCTTGAGACTGGATTTAAAAGTGTTATAAGAAGGCTTTTGGCGAAGGGAGAGAGGGAGGTCATTCCAGATCACCGGAACACAAATAGAGAAAGATCGACGGCCAACAGTGGATTGGTTGAATCTCGATATTCGGAAGCATAGGGTATCTGGAGCAGAGCGCAGGGAACGAGGAGTGTACAAGTGAAGACAGTCACAGAGGTAGGAAGGTGCTGTTTTGAGGAGACATTTGTAACAGAGGATACTGATCTTATAGTTTTCTCTCTCTCTCTCTCTCTCTCTCTCTCTCTCTCTCTCTCTCTCTCTCTCTCTCTCTCTCTCTCTCTCTCTCTCTCTCTCTCTCTCTCTCTCTCTCTCTCTCTCTCTGGCACAGGCAACCAGTGGAGAGATCGCAAGAGAGGAGTTATATCCTCAGATTTTTTCTTTCTGAGGACAAGTCGAGTTGCAGAGTATTGTATGCGTAGAAGGGAGTGGATAGATGATGCTTGCAGACCAGCCAGAAGAGAATTGCAATAGTCCAGACGTGAAAGAATGGGAGAAGTGACAAGTTTGGCTGTTGCATCGGTGGACAGGTACTTTCGAATTTGCACTAATACGCCGTAATTGATAGTAACACGACTGACAGGTCTGGGTGATGACTTTGTGCATGGAGAGTGTGTTGTCGATAACAACACCTAGATACTTCACAGCAGTGGATAGAGGAACTGAATTCTATTGAAGCTGTTGAAATGGAAGAAAGTTTGTGTTTGGTCCCTACGAGCATGGCTTCGGTTTTGTCTGGATTTAGCTGTAACTTGTTCTGTATCATCCAGTTTTGGATATCTTGAAGGCAGTAGTCAAGA
>CM054158.1:21520860-21525860 GCA_028751875.1 Rapana venosa
CACACACCAAACACACACACACACACAAAACACACACCACCACCACACAACCCCCACAACACCCCCGGAAACAACCTTAGAGGGGTGAAAGATGCTGTTAAAAAATTTGGAAACGTTATGGGGGGGGAAAAGTTAGGTAGGAAATAATGGGGTTTTGGGGACGGGATTTAAGGAACCCAAGTGAAGGCTTTTGACGAATGAAAAAAAAAAAGGGAGGGGTCATTCCAGGGGAGGGACCAGAAACAGAGAAGGAGCAAAGGGCCAAAAAGTGGTTTGTTTGAATCGGGGTTTTTCAAAAGCAAAAAGTACTGGGGCCCTGAAAAAGGGGAAGGGGATGGAGTGTACATAAAGACTTTTTCAAAAGAAAAGAGGGTGCAGATTTGTGGAGACTTTTTGAAAAAGGGGGAATTTGTTTTTAAAAACGCATTTTTTTGGTGAGACGGAAAACCAAGGAAAGATCGCAAAACGGAAGGGAGTGATGTTTTTCAGTTTTTTTCTTTTTTTGGGCCATCGAGTGCAGATTTTTTAAATCGTTGAAGAGAGTGGTTAATGATGCTGGGAGGCCACCCAAAAAGGGAAAATTTAAACAGTAGCCCAAAAAGGGAAAAAGAATAAGAGATTGACAACTTGGAAGTTGCAACCCGGGGACAATACTTGGAATCGCGCTACGCCCGAAAATTGAAATTTGCAAGCCGGCGGGTTGGGGGTGATAAATTTTTTTTCAAAGAGAGTGTGTTGTCAAAACCCTACCCCTTTAAATACTTAACAGAGTTGGAAAAAAGGGAAATGACGTATTCCCAAATTTTATTGAAGTTTTTGTGAAAGAGGAAAGTTTAGGGGGGGGTCCCTATAGCATGGCTTCGGTTTTATCGCAATTTGTTGAAAATTTGGGATCGGAGCCCACCCAGTTTTGAATGTCTTAAAGGCAGTAAGGAAACCAATTTGTAAGGGGGAAAGGCAAGTTTTCAACAGTACCCGCTGCACGAATTTGGAGTATCATGGGCTTTAAAAAATGAGATCAATGGGTTTGGGGGTTTTTATTTTAGGGAAGGTGGAGCAGTGTATAGATAAAGAAAAACGGGGCCCCAGGATCCCCCCTGGGACTCCCATTCCTTTTTGCCCGGGTTTTGATTGAATTTTTTTTTACAATAACTTTCGGGAACCCTTTCTGTGAGGTAAAAGAAAACCCGGGTTGGGGGGCTGTCCCATTAAACCAAACCCGTTTTTTGGGGAGGCGGGGAAAGAAAATTGAGTGGTCTAGGGACAAAGGCTGCAGAGAAGTCAAGAAGAGTGAGGGGGGAGATTTTTCCTGCATCGAAGCAAGTAGAAGTGTATCAAAGAAATGGACTAGGGGGGTTTTTCGGTGTGGGGTTTGGGGGCGATGGGCAGATGAAAGGGGGAAAAAAGATCTTTGGGAATGAAGGTGACTTTTGAGCTTTTTAGAACCCCTTTTTTATATTTTAAAAGGAAAAAGGGGAAAAATTTTTGAGACAGGCCAAAAATTCTTCAGAATTTGGATCGAGGTCGTGCTTTTTCGTAAGGGGGAAAACTATTGTTTTTTAAAAAGAGCGATGGAAAATTTCCCTGACTAAAGAGATGAGTTTACTATTTTAGTAAAATAAATAGGCAAAAGGGGGGAAAGGGCATTGTGAGAAAACAGGAGCAGGTATGGGAAATAAAAGGTCCCCTTTTTGGATTTTATAGTCATTTTTTCCTTCAAAATTTGCATGATTTTTTTTAAATTTGTGGGATAAAAGGGAAAAAACGAGGGAAGGGGGGGCCCATTTTGAACGGGGGGTCAGGGGGGCCCCGGCGGAATTGATTTTAAATTCAAGTTGGAGCGTATGTTTCGAACTTTATCGGGAAAAGAAGGCAGAAAATAGGGGATGGAATTTCCGACAGGCTGTGGGTTGTTAGCAGAGGAGGTTTTTTGCAGATCCAAGGAGTTTTGAGGTGGGGGGAAAAAGGGGATTTTAGGGAAAGTGGGCACGGAAAATTTTGGGGAAAAGAAAAGGAGTTGTTTTGCTGAATGGATTAAAAAGTTTGCTTTGTTTTTTTTTGTTTTGGGGAAAAGCTGTTTTTTAAATTTTTCGGGTTTTTGACTTCCCCCCACTGCCGTTTAGTTGCCGCTTTTTGGCGTTTTCGCTATCAAGATTTCTTGGGTTTTTCCAGGCCCGCACGGGGCCCTGTCGGGGAGGAGAAAATTGATTTTGGGGTGTTTGCCCCACAAGCGTTGGCGGAGAATGTGTTTTATTGTTTTCAGTGAGGTCAGTGTGGTCAGAGGTTTGTAAAAAAGGGTTGGGAAAAGTTGGGAAGAAAAAGGGTTAAATGTCAAAGGGCCCTTTAAAAAAAACGACGAGTAACTTTTTTTCTTTTTCTGACGGGTTTTTGTATTTTGGGGGGGGGAAAAGAAGGCGGAATGATCAAAATTCCCATTTCGTCGGCGACGAAACAGATGGGACAAGATTAAATAAGCTTAGTAATCACCAGTCTAAAATTGACCAGATCTTTGCGTTGCTTGTTTCCCATTTTGAGAGAGAAAAAGGGTTTGGGAAACAGAAAAAAGAGAAAGATTTGCCCTCTGGGGGAAGACTGGTTGTCGAAAGGGAAGTTGAAGTCCCCAAAAGAATTATAAGTTTATGGGAGGAGGCTGTAGGGGGTTCGAGGGTGACTGGAATTCTTTGGGGGAAAAAAGAAGGGGTTAGGTTGTTTTTACGGCGGGGGGGAGGGGGCCCGGTAAAGGCAGCAGATAGTAATAGGTGGCCAGGTGGGTTGAGATTAAATTTCGCAAACTTAAAAAGGATTAAAGTGAAATTGAAGGTTTTGACTGAAAAGAAAAAAGGAAGGGTCCAATATGTTTTTGAAAATGATGGCAATCCCACCCCCCTCGAGAAAAGTGGGGGGAAAGAAATGGTTTATATCCAGGGGGACCCAGCTGTTTTTTTTTTTGGTAAATGGCCATTTTTTTTTAAGCCAATTTTCCGGTGGGGAAAGGGTTTTTTTTTAAGTCAATTTTTTTTCCCCGAGATAAAATCAATATGTAATCGGCTTTTCCTTTGGACAGACAAACTGACTTTTGAAAAAAACAAAATTTAAAAGGAGATCTAAAAGGGGGTGGAGAGGTTAAAAATTTAAAAGGGGTGATTTTTTGGAATAGCACAGAGGAAGAGGCAAAGGGCGTGGGGGGAAAATGCCGCTAGCGGAAGAACAGACAAGAGTTTGGGATGGGGGCCCAGGAGTAAAGATGGTGAAAAAAACTGTGCTGATCAGGGGATTCGGTTTTTGAAACACATCAGGGTCCCAAACATTTAAACATCAGAACCAAAAAAAATTATCAGAGGGGGCAAACAACAGAAAAAATCAAAACTGAAGGGGGGGGGACCGGGAGCATGGGGAAGAAGCTTGTCCCCGGGGTGACAGAAATTTACGTAGAGGGGGGGGGGGGGGGGAGAAAAGGAGAGGAAGCCCCCCCACCGGGGGTTTAGTCGGCCCCGCCCCTGTTCCCCTTTTGGTTTTGCGGCGATTAATGCCTAAGTGTGGTTAAAAACTGCTTAATAGCAGGAGCAAGCGTGTAATGTTTTTTTAAAAAATTTTCCCGGTGGGCTTTGCTCTAATGTCCCCCGGTCTCACTCCCATGGGAGCGAACAACACACACTAACTTGATTGATGGGGGTGGTGGCAGTTCGTGGGAACCCCGTGCAATTTGGGTTTAACCGTAGGGTCGATTAAAAGGGGGCACGAAACCAGCGCACCCGGTAAAAACAATTTATAAGCGAATCGAAATTTTTTAAAAATTCAAACAAAGATGAAAAATACAAACGAAAAATCTCAAAAAGTAGATAATTAAAAAAGAAAAAAGTTCTGCCAAAAAAACTCCCGGGGGAAAACCCAACAAAAGATGTAAAAAATTTTTTGAAAAGGGAAACCCAAAAAAAACACACCCCCCCCCCCATCCGATTCAAAACAAGGAGGGGACACACAGTGCTTTCCGACAGGGGGCCCAAAACAGATCACTTTTCTGCGTAAAGCATGATTGGAAACCTGCGCCCTTTTTTTAACTTTCCTTTGGGTTTCCCAAGGGATGTTTTGTCTCTCCAAATGGTCCCTTTATTTTGCCCCCTTGCCCGCTTTCTTTGTGCCGCTCTTTCAAAGGGTTTCGGTCTTTTGATCCCTCCTCACTTATGAGGGGTCCAAGGAAATTTAAATGGTCCCAAAAGTCTCCCGTTCCCTTTTCCGCTGAAGTGTTTTTGGTGGTGATTGGGCTGGGCATGTTTGACATAGTTTGGGGTTTTTTTTTGGCGCTGATTTTCCCTGCCGTTTTGTGAAAAATATTTTGTCCAGTTGCTTTACAAAGGGTTTGGCCAGTTCCCCTTCATTTCCTGCCAGACCGTCAATGTCCCTCGGGAAACCTTTAGGTTTGGGGGATTGTTTGCCCCTTTTGTTTGCCCGGGTGTGCGTTTTGGGCTTTTCCCAAGGGGTCAGTCATATGCGTTCGAGGAAAATGTTAAAAAAGTACCCGGGGGACAGCCAAAACATCCCTGGGACCCCCAAATGAGGTTTTCGGAACCCTTCCCCCACCGTGCCCTGTCAGGGAAATGCACTGGTGGCCTTTGAGTAGGGTTTTCCCTTAAAAGGTGTGGGTCACTTTGGCCCATGTTGAAATTTTTTCGATGGCCCACAGAGCCCTCATGCCTGTTATCGAAGCCTTAAAAAAATGAAGACCCTTGAAGATGTCTTTTTGTGCTGGCTGTATTTTCACAAAAAGAACCCTCAGGTTGAATATCGTTCTTGGGGGGCTTTATTTGGGGGGAAACCGGCCTGCTCTTTGGCGTGATCTTTTTCCCCGCCGGGGGTTTCAGCCTGTTTAGGATCCCTTTTAGCATGACTTTTCTGGCATGCTTTTGAGGCAATTGTCCTTTTAGTTTTTTGGGATGTGGAGATTTTCTTTTTTGGGGAGAGTGGGTGATGAGTGATTGGGTCCTTGGGGTAGGCCCTTTTCC
>CM054158.1:21533360-21550436 GCA_028751875.1 Rapana venosa
CCCTTTGGGGTTTTGTCTGCCTGCCTGCCTGCCTGTCTGTCTGTCTGTCTGTCTGTCTGCCTGCCTGCCTGCCTGTCTGTCTGTCTGTCTGTCTGTCTGTCTGTCTGTCTGCCTGCCTGTCTGTCTGTCTGCCTGCCTGCCTGTCTGTCTGCCTGCCTGTCTGCCTGCCTGTCTGTCTGTCTGTCTGTCTGTCAACCAGCCTTAACAACACCAGTGCCCACTCCCTTTCCCAGCTGTTTTTTTTTAGCCCAGACGAGACTGCACCCTGAGGTGTTGTCTGTGCCCATGAGCTAACAAGCGCAGAATATTTTTAGCGCGTAATTCTTGGAGGGGGGGGGGGGGATATCTCTCTTCCGGGGTGGGGGTGGTGTGTGGGGGGGGGGGGGGGGAAGATGAGCTAGTCTGGTGGTCAGAGCAAGTGCAAGATCACGAACTGACGACTCGGGTTCCAGCTACCAGTGAAACGCCAGGAGGTGTGTTTTGTGTTATGTTGCGTTGTGCTGTGTTGTGTTGTGTGTTGTATTGTGTTGTGGTGTGTGTTGTGTGTTGTGTTGTGTTGTGTTTTGTTGTGTTGTGTGGTGTGTTGTGTTGTGTTGTGTGGTGTGTTGTGTTGTATGTTGTGTTGTGCTGTGTTGTTTTTGTGTTGTGTTGTATGTTGTGTTGTGTTGTGTTGTATGTTGTGTTGTGTGTTGTGTTGTGTTGTGTTGTATGTTGTGTTGTGTTTTTGTGTTGTGTTGTGTTGTGTGTTGTGTTGTGTTGTGTGTTGTGTTGTGTTGTGTGTTGTGTTTTTGTTGTGTTTGGTATGTTGTGTTGTGTTGTGTTGTATGTTGTGTTGTATGTTGTGTGTATGTTGTGTATGTGTTGTATGTTGTGTTGTATGTGTGTTGTGTTGTATGTTGTGTTGTGTTGTATGTTGTGTTGTGTTGTTATGTTGTGTTGGTTGTATGTTGTGTTGTATGTGTTGTGTTGTATGTTGTGTTTCTCCCTCAGCGGTTCACGGCACTGACGACTGTGCTCCCGCTGTAAGTCCTTCCACTGAGGCCATGAACCAAAGTTTCCAGAGTGCGAATGTACGCAGAACATCGTTCACACACGTTTCGCCTTTCAGAAGAATAGGCCATAGTGTGCAGGTGGGAACAGATGACAACATTTGCAAAACGGCAGGCATAAAGAGATAGGATTAAAAAATACACAAACCTACCCCGGCCCCCAAACCCCACATGAGTGCTTATTCCGTTACGCTGAAACTGAAAGAAAAGAAAGTCGAATAAAATCAGATGAAATAGATGACACGAGCAAACAAGCTACCATTCTTAGCCCACTGACGCTGCTTTTCTGTGAACGCTGAACTGATGTGTGTGCGTCTTTTTTACCTGCCAGCGATCCGCCATCACACGCGTCAGTCTGCTCTTGAAGCTGATGGCGATGTTCTTCATGTTCCAGAGGACTTTCAGTTTGGTCATTGCAGCTGTGGTCTGGGCTATCCTGGTGAGACTTTCAGGTTTTGATCCTTCATCCGATACTATAGCTCCCAGATATTTGAAGCTATGGACGGTCTCGATTTTCCTGCCGTCTATAATGATGCCATAGCTGAGGCCATTATCATCAGCTGGGTTTTCTCTGCACTGATCTGCATGCCATATGCTGAAGAGGCTTCATCGAGGTGATTGACCAGGTTGACCAGCTGTTGCTCTTCTCCAGCTAGACCGTCGATGTCGTCGGCAAAACGTCAGTTCAGACAGACAGTGAAAAAACGCAAGCTAAAGTGGTACGGGCACGTGACACGAACATCTGGACTGGCCAAGACTGTCCAACATGGAACAGTACAAGGAGGGAGACGAAGAGGCAGACAGAGAAAACGAGGGGAAGACAACATCAGAGAGAGGACTGGCCTTGAGTGGAACGACTTGCTACGGAAAGCTGAGAACCGCGGGGAGTGGAGGAAGCTGGTTGCAAAATCTTCAGTGGTGCCCCCACGGGACTACGGGATAGGTGAAGGAAGGAAGGAAGGAAGGAAGGAATGAAGGAAGGAAGGAAGGAAGGAAGGAAAGAAGGAAGGAAGGAAGGAAGGAAGGAAGGAAGGAAGGAAGGAAGGAAGGAAGGAAGGAAGGAAGGAAGGAAGGAAGGAAGGACCATCAAACCATTCCTGACGATGGCCGATAGTTACCGTGTTGGGCATCTAGTTTTGTTCATGAATGTGAACGTCTCTTTTGCCGCTGCAGCAGTCAGCGCAGTCACTACACCACTGTTACGTGGTCACATCATCACATGTCAACAACAACAGCATCATCGTCACGTGTCAACAACATCATCATTGTCACGTGTCAACAACATCATCATCACATGTCAACAACATCATCATCACGTGTCAACATCATCATCATCACATGTCAACAACATCATCATCACGTGTCAACAACATCATTATCATCGCGTGTCAACATCAGCATCAAAATCACATGCCAACATCAACATCATCATCACGTGTCAACATCATTATTATCACTTCGTGTCAACAACATCAGCATCACGTGTCAACAACAACTTTATCATCACGTGTCAACAACTTTATCATCACGTGTCAACAACTTTATCATCACGTGTCAACAACAACTTTATCATCACGTGTCAACAACAACTTTATCACCAAGTTTCAACAACATCATTATCATCACGTGTCAACAACATCATTATCATCACGTGTCAACAACATCATTATCATCACTTGTCAACAACATCCTTATCAATACGTGTCAACATCATCATTATCTCTACGTGTCAACAACAACATCATCACTACGTGTCAACAACATCACTACTACATGTCAGCAACAACATCATCACTACGTGTCAACAACATCACTACTACATGTCAGCAACAACATCATCACTACGTGTCAACAACATCACTACTACATGTCAGCAACAACATCATCACTACGTGTCAACAACATCACTACTACATGTCAGCAACAACATCATCACTACGTGTCAACAACATCACTACTACATGTCAGCAACAACATCATCACTACGTGTCAACAACATCACTACTACATGTCAGCAACAACATCATCACTACGTGTCAACCATATCATGACATGTCAACAACAGCATCATCACTACGTGTCAACAACAGCATCATCACTACATGTCAACAACAGCATCATCACTACGTGTCAACAACAGCATCATCACGACATGTCAACCACAACATCATTACTACGTATGAACATCATCACTACGTGTCAACAACAGCATCATCACGACATGTCAACCACAACATCATTACTACGTGTCAACAATATCATGACGTGTCAACAACAACATCAACACTACGTGTCAACAACAACATCATCACTGCGTGTTAACAATGTCATGACGTGTCAACAACAGCATCATCACTACGTGTGAACAACAACATCATCATCACTACGTGTGAACAACAACATCACCACTACATGTCAACAACAACATAAACACTACGTGTCAACAACATCATCACTACGTATGAACAACAACATCAACACTACGTGTCAACAACATCATCATCACTACGTATGAACAACAACATCACCACTACATGTCAACAACAGCATCATCACTATGTGTCAACAACATCATCATCATTACGTGTCAACAACATCATCATTACTACGTATCAACAGCATCATCATCACTACGTGTCAACAACAACATCATCATCACTACATGTCAACAACAACAACATCATCATCATCATCATCATCATCATCATCATCATCATCATCATCATCATCACTACATGTCAACAACATCATCATCATCATCATCACTACGTGTCGTCAACATCAGCATCATCATCATCATCACTACGTGTCGTCAACATCATCATCATCATCATCATCATCACTACGTGTCGTCAACATCATCATCATCATCACTACGTGTCGTCATCATCATCATCACTACGTGCCGTCAACATCATCATCATCACTACGTGTCGTCAACAACATCATCATCACTACATGTCAACAACATCATCATCATCACTACGTGTCGTCATCATCATCATCACTACGCGTCAACAACATCATCATCATCATCATCATCATCACTACGTGTCAACAACATCATCATCATCACTACGTGTCAACAACATCATCATCACTACATGTCAACAACATCATCATCACTACGTGCCGTCAACAACATCATCATCACTACATGTCAACAACATCATCATCATCACTACGTGTCAACAACATCATCATCACTACGTGCCAACAACATCATCATCATCATCACTACGTGTCAACAACATCATCATCATCACTACATGTCAACAACATCATCATCACTACGTGTCAACAACATCATCATCATCATCACTACGTGTCAACATCATCATCATCATCATCACTACATGTCAACAACATCATCATCACTACGTGTCAACAACAGCATCATCACTACGTGTCAACAACATCATCATCATCATCATCATCATCATCATCATCATCACTGCATGTCAACAACATCATCATCACTACGTGTCAACAACATCATCATCATCATCACTACATGTCAACAACATCATCATCACTACGTGTCAACAACAGCATCATCACTACGTGTCAACAACAGCATCATCACTACGTGTCAACAACATCATCATCACTACGTGTCAACAACATCATCACCACTACGTGTCAACAACAACATCATCACTACGTGTCAACAACAACATCATCACTACATGTCAACAACATCATCATCACTACATGTCAACAACATCATTATTATCACTACGTGCCAACAACAGCATCATCATCACTACGTGTCGTCAACAACATCATCATCACTACATGTCAACAACATCATTATTATCACTACGTGCCAACAACAACATCATCATCACTACGTGTCGTCAACAACATCATCATCACTACGTGTCAACAACATCATCATCATCACTACATGTCAACAACATCATCATCATCATCACTACGTGTCGTCAACAACATCATCACTACGTGTCAACAACATCATCATCACTACGTGTCGTCAACAACATCATCATCACTACGTGTCAACAACATCATCATCACTACGTGTCGTCAACAACATCATCATCACTACGTGTCAACAACATCATCATCACTACGTGTCAACAACAACATCATCATCACTACGTGTCAACAACATCATTATTATCACTACGTGTCGTCAACAACATCATCATCACTACGTGTCGTCAACAACATCATCATCACTACGTGTCAACAACATCATCATCATCACTATGTGTCAACAACATCATCATCACTACGTGTCGTCAACAACATCATCACTACGTGTCAACAACATCATCATCACTACGTGTCGTCAACAACATCATCATCACTACGTGTCAACAACATCATCATCACTACGTGTCAACAACATCATCATCACTACGTGTCAACAACATCATCATCACTACGTGTCAACAACAACATCATCATCACTACGTGTCAACAACATCATCATCATCACTACGTGTCAACAACATCATCATCATCACTACGTGTCGTCAACAACATCATCATCACTACATGTCAACAACATCATCATCACTACATGTCAACAACATCATCATCATCACTATGTGTCAACAACATCATCATCACTACGTGTCAACAACATCATCATCACTACGTGTCAACAACAACATCATCATCACTACGTGTCAACAACATCATCGTCATCACTACGTGTCAACAACATCATCATCATCACTACGTGTCGTCAACAACAACATCATCATCACTACGTGTCAACAACATCATCATCACTACGTGTCGTCAACAACATCATTATCATCACTACGTGTCGTCAACAACATCATCATCACTACGTGTCGTCAACAACATCATTATCATCACTACGTGTCGTCAACAACATCATCATCACTACGTGTCAACAACAACAACATCATCACTACATGTCAACAACATCATCATCATCATCACTACATGTCAACAACATCATCATCATCATCACTACGTGTCAACAACAACAGCAACAACATCAGCATCACTTCGTGTCAACAACAACATTATCATCACTACGTACATCATCATGTGTTCTAGTTTGCTCTGTCAGATCCAAGTTTCTTTTGCGAGAGTTTTGCCAGAGAAGAAAAGCCCAGTGATTCCTCACACACACACACACATTCTGATCTGCTGCTGTTGCTAGGGTTGTTTTGTTCACATGGTCTTGTTTGTAGTGAGACTTTACATTGTCAGTCTTGTTTTGTCTTGAAGTGAAGGGGGAGAGGGAAACTAACATCTGAAAACAATGTATCAACAGGATAGTTCCATTGACAAGCATTGCAGGCACGCCCACTCGCGCGCGCACACACACATCTGGAGTTAACATCAGTGCTGACTCCACTCCCCCCCAAAATGTCCTTAGGATGAGACTATAAACCGAGGTCCCGAATGCGAACGCACGCAGAACATCTTGCGCACACGCTAAAACCCATTCCGCTTTTCGGGAGAGTAGGCTATTTTGTGCCAGTGGGAACGGATAACAAAACTGACAAAACTGTATACAAACAGGGACTGGATGTAAAAAAAGCACATAAGTGATAATTCCCTTATCCTCGGAATAAAATAAAAAATAAAAAATAATAAATAAACACGCACGCGCACGCGCACGCACGCACGCACGTGCACACACACATATCTATCTATCTGTCTGTCTATCTATCTATCTATCTATCGATTTCTCTCTCTCTCCCTCTCTCTCTCTCTCTTTTATATATATATATATATATATATATATATATATATATATTAATATATTTATATATATATTTGTAGTATCTGTTTATGTTTGCTTATATCTATCAATCTACTGTCAAAACACTAATCTGACCTGTATTGCTGTATGGGTCAGAAGCCTGGACTATACAGAAATTGGAAAGAAACAAAAAATAAACGCAGCCGAAATGTGGTTCTGCAGGCGACTTCCAAGCGTCAACTGGTCAGACAGAAGAACAAGGAAAGCATTCTTGGATGAACTAACTCTCAGTGCAAAGACAAATACTGGCTGAAATCGATACACGCAGACTGAGATAGGCTGGTCATGCAACAGAAACACACAGACAACTCAGGACGCATTTTGGGTCCAAGGCAAGGTATGAGCAGAAATGGAAAAAACAAAGAAAACCACCAAATGCTACTCTGCAGCACTTCGCAGGTCAGTCAAGTGGTCAGGAGGAAGAACACAGGAGCACGTAATACTCTCTGCAGAGACAAGGCAAATCGAAAGCAGGAGAAGCCTGGTCTGGCATCGAGACAACTAGACCTCTAGACGACAGTGCAATGGACACGGAGCAGAAGGACGATGCAGATCACAAATCTACATTACACTGCTGAGTCATCGGCTAGAGCTCGAGGTGAAGCAGTGGACATGATGCTCTGTGAGGGAGTCTACCCAGCCGAAAGGGTAGCTGCGACAGATTGGATTAATAGTATCATCGTGCTGGTCGTGGTAGTAGTCGTGTAGCGTGGGACATGTGTCGTGAGTTGTGTAGTGTGATTGGTTTACGTGTGTTGGTGGTGGGTGTGGGTGGTGTGTGTGTGGTTTGTGGTGTGCGTGGCTGATGTGTGTGTGTTTGTGTGTGTGTGTGGGTGGTGTGTGTGTGTGTGTGTGTGGTGTGTGTGTGTGTGTGTGTGGTGTGTGTGTGTTGTGTGTGTGTGTGGTGTGTGTGTGTGTGTGTGTGGTGCGTGTGGTGTGTGTGGTTGTGTGTGTAAGCGTGTGCGTGTGTGTGTATGTGTGTGTAAGCGTATGTGTGTGTGTATGTGGTGTGTAGCGTATGTGTTGTTAGTATGCGTGTGTGTGCATGTGTGTGTTTATGTTGTTGGCTGTGGTGTGTGGTGTGGGGGTGTGTGTGTGTGTGTGTGTGTGTGTGTGTGTGTGTGTGTGTGTGTGTGTGTTCAGAGGCGGGGCGGGGATCGCTGTGTGACTCTAGCGAGGCCTGTGTGGCGGGGGCAGTGTGTGACGCTTTTTCCACCTGTCTCTGCGCTGAGGGCGTAGCCTCTGCCACAGGCAGCGTTTGTGGTCAGTCTCTCTGTCAGTCTCTCTGTCCATCTGTCTGTCTGTCTCTCTTTCTGTCCGACTGTCTCTCCGTCCGTATGCCTGTCTGTCTGCCTGTCTGTCTGCCTGTCTGTCTGCCTGTCCATCTGTCTCCCTGTCCGTCTGTCTGTCTTTCTGTCCGTACGTCTCCTGTCTGCCTGTCTGCCTGTCTGCCTGCCTGACTGCCTGTCTGTATGCCTGTCTGTGTGCCTGTCTGTGTGCCTGCCTGCCTGCCTGTCTGCCTGTCTGTGTGCCTGTCTGGTGCCTGTCTGTGTGCCTGTCTGTGTGCCTGCCTGCCTTGCCTGCCTGCCTGTCTGTCTGCCTGCCTGTCTGTGTGCCTGTCTGTGTGCCTGTCTGTGTGCCTGTCTGCCTGCCTGTCTGTGTGCCTGTCTGTCTGTCTGTCTGTCTGTCTGTCTGTCTGCCTGCCTGTCTGCCTGCCTGTCTGTCTGTCTGTCTGTCTGTCTGTCTGTCTGTCTGTGTCTAACTTCAGCCAGGACTGTGAAGAGAGTGCTTCTCCTTACAGGCGTTGTTTGTGGTCAGTCGGGATGTTGGTTGACCAGTCGATTGGGCCAATATTTCGCCTTGCTCACCTTTGACCTCCCTGTGGATAACATTCCAACGTATCGCTCTCTCTTTTCTGCTTGAATTCTCCACGACAGTCAATTATAGTTTGTAACTGACCTTCACGGGATGGTTAGCTCGAGTAGGTTTTGACTTGACATACATACAGCTACCCTCTTCCCCCTCCCCTCTATCTCCCCCCCCCTTTGCCCCCCCTTTCCCCCCCCCCTCCGACCCCTCAAAAAACACCCCCAACAACAGCAACAACAAACAAACAGATAAACACCTGGTGTTCCATTTCCTTGTCCTTCCATCGCATTCAGTTTTGTGCTTTCGCGTGTGGTGTGGTAGGCATTGTGTGTGGGCCTGTGTCATCAGCCAACACCTTCCTTCCTCTCCCACTCCAAAGATCTGCAGCCAGACTGTACTGTATGTAACCCCTCAATAACTCGGGGAAAATATTCAACGTTGAGGTTTTCCAGCAGAAAATAGCCACGGACGCGCTGATCTCCACAGAGAGGTCAAAGGTGAGCAATACGACCTTCACCCGATTGTCAACCCCCGATTAGGTCCTGACTGGCTGTCCGTCCGTCTGTCTGTCTGTCTGTTTGTTTGTTTGACCTTCTGCCTGTCTGTCTGTCTGTCTGTTAGTCCGTCTGTCTTCACTCTGTCCTATCCATCTCTCTATCTGTCTGATCTTCTGTCTGTTTGCCAGTCCGTCTTCAGTCTGTCTGTCTGTCTCTCTGTCTGTCTGTCAGTCCTTTCGTCTTCAGTCTATCTCTCCATCTGTCTGTCTTTCTGTCTTTCTGTCTGTCTGTCTGTCTGACTGACTGACTGACTGATTGACTGACTGACTGACTGACTGACTGAGTAAGCCTGCAACTCTGACTGTTAATTTCTGTGTGTCTAGAGTTTTTGTGTTTTAAAAAAAATATGTGTGTGTGTGTGTCACTGACTGTCTGGCTGTCTGGCTGTCTGGCTGTATGTTTGGCTGTCTGGCTGTATGTTTGGCTGTCTGGCTGTATGTTTGGCTGTCTGGCTGTATGTTTGGCTGTCTGGCTGTCTGGTTGTCTGATTGTCTGTCTGTCTGGCTGTCTGTCTGGCTGGCTGGCTGTCTGTCTGTCTGTCTGGCTGGCTGGCTGGCTGTCTATCTGTCTGGCTGTCCGGCTGTCTGTCTGTCTGTCTGGCTGTCTGTCTGTCTGACTGGCTGTCTGGCTGTCTGGCTGGCTGGCTGGCTGGCTTGCTGGCTGGCTGTCTGTCTGTCTGTCTGTCTGTCTGACTGGCTGTCTGGCTGGCTGTCTGGCTGGCTGTCCTACTGTCTGTCTGTCTGTCTGTCTGTCTGACTGGCTGTCTGGCTGGCTGTCTGGCTGGCTGTCCTACTGTCTGGCTGTCTGTCTGTCTGTCTGACTGGCTGTCTGTCTGGCTGTCCTACTGTCTGTCTGTCTGTCTGTCTGGCTGTCTGGCTGTCTGACTGGCTGTCTGGCTGTCTGTCTGTCTGTCTGGCTGGCTGTCTGGCTGTCTGTCTTGCTGTCTGTCTGGCTGTCTGGCTGTCTGTCTGTCTGTCTGTCTGTCTGTCTGTCTGTCTGTCTATCTGACTGGCTGTCTGGCTGGCTGGCTGGCTGTCTGTCTGGCTGTCTGTCTGGCTGTCTGACTGGCTGTCTGACTGGCGCTGCTGGCTGTCTGTCTGGCTGTCTGTCTGGCTGTTCTGCTCTGGCTGGCTGTCTGTCTGTCTGTCTGTCTGTGTGGCTGTCTGTCTGGCTGTCTGCTGTCAGTGTCTGACTGGGTGTCTGGCTGGCTGGCTGGCCTGTCTGTGCTGTCCTGGCTTGTGTGGCTGCTGTCTGTGGCTGTCATGGCTGTCCTGTCTCGCTGCCTGTACTGTGCTTTGTCTGCTTGCTGGCTGCCTGTCTGTCTGCTCGTCTTCTGTTGGTCTCGTCTACTGGCTGTCATCGTTCAGTGCAGGCGTATGTTAGTGTACGCGAGTGTGTATGATGTCATCGTTATCAATTGTCTCATCACTAGTCATCATTTCATCATTGTCATCATAGTTACACAGCATTAGTGTCATCATCAGAGCATTTTTCGCTCATCTATCTGTCCATTCATGGTTATACATCAGTCATCACATCATCATCATCATCATGGTCATCATCGTCATCATAGTCATCGTTAGTGTCATCGTTAGTGTCATCGTCATCGTTAGTGTCACTATCATGATCGTCGTCATTGTCATCGTTATCACTATTGTCATCATCATCATAGTCATCATTATCATCATTGTCATCATAGTCATCACCATCATTAGTGTCATCATCAGAGTCATTTTTATCGTCATAGTCATCATTATCATTAGTGTCATCATCGTTATCACCATAGTCATCACCATCATTAGTGTCATCATCAGAGTCATTATTATCGTCATAGTCATCATTATCATTAGTGTCATCATCGTTATCACCATAGTCATCGCCATCATTAGTGTCATCATTACCATCATAGTCATCATTATCATCATAGTCACCACCGTTACCATCATAGTCATCATTACCATCATAGTCACCACCGTTATCATCATAGTCATCATTATCATCATAGTCATCATTATCATCATAGTCATCATTATCATCATAGTCACCACCGTTATCATCATAGTCATCATTATCATCATAGTCATCATTATCACCATAGTCATCATTATCATCATAGTCACCACATTATCATCATAGTCATCATTATCACCACAGTCATCATTATCATCATAGTCATCATTATTATCATAGTCATCATTATCACCACAGTCATCATTGTCATCATAATCACCACCGTTATCATCATAGTCATCATTATCACCATAGTCATCATTATCATCATAGTCATCATCATCATAGTCATCATGATTATTATCATCATTATCATCGTAGTCATCACTATCATGAGTGCCATCGTCATTATTATCATAGTCATAAAGGTCATGATGGTGGTGGTGGTGAGGGTGGTGGTGGTGGTGGTGGTGGATGTGGTTGTTTGTGTGTATGTGTGTGGAGGGGGGTACACACACGCGTGGGTTAGTGCGTGTGGGTAAGAGAGGTAGTAATGTGGGGGGTGGGATGCTTTGACACGGGAAGCTTCTTAATGCTGAAGGGTAGCCAGTCAGTGACAAGAATAGGGGAGTGGGTGGGGGGGTGGAGAGGAAAAGTTGTGTGTGTGTATACATGTATATGCCTGTTTGTTCGGTAGTCTGAAAAATGTCTATGTGTGTGTGTGTGTGTGTGTGTGCGTGTGTGTCAAGTCAAGTCAAGTCAAGTCAAGTCAAAATTTTCTTTCCAGATGGTATATTGAATAAGCAATGCATTTGCTTTTTTTCATCAAGCCATCTATCTAAGAACAAATTTCGTAATGATTATACTGAGATACTACATTATTGCATCATTTACCATTAAATTAAACCAGTAAAAAGAAAGGAAATTTACTATGGTAATACAGTGAAAATACAAATTACCACATATACATATACACGCACACACATACTCATACACACCTGCGCGCGTGCGCGCTCACGTCCACACACACATTTGAATAGAAAATGTTTTAAGAATTAAAAAAAGAAAATCATAAAACGTCAGAACAAACAAATTACTTCACCTACTGTTTCATCCATTCTTACACGTTTATACTTAAGATAATAAAAAGGTACAGGAACAAAACGTTAGAAAATACTAGGCATACGTTGCGTCAGTACTGACAATATTGCCTTCAATGACCTCCCTCCTCTCCTCCGCCACCCAGCAAACGTGTGCTTTTTATGCGCTCATACTCTTCAAATAGCGCTTTTTAAAAATAATATATTCACACGATAACTATCGAACAGGCAAGATTAGTCAAATAAGACAATAATAATGATTATTATAATAGAGATACAATAATAACAACAATCACCCATCACCATGAGACAACAATATACAAATAATCCCCATCACCATGAGACAACAACATAACTATAATAACAGAAAAGCATTGGAAAGGATAGGGGGGTGGGGGTGGAGGAGTATCAAGGGGGAAGGGGAAAAACACATTCAATCAATTGTGTGTGTGTGTATGTGTGTGTGTGTGTGTGTGTGTGTGTGTGTGTGTGTGTGTGTGTGTGTGTGTGTGTTGTGTGTGCATGCATATGCCTGTTTGTTCGGTAGTCTGAAAAATGTCTATATGTCTGTTTGAAAGCGCTCAGAGCGTTCATAATACGATCAATTTCAGGCGCACAAACTATTTGGATTCACTTCCTTCTTTCCTTCCTTCCTTCCATCCTTCCTTAGAGGTGCTGTGTTGTGCTGTTCTGTGCTGTGCTGTGCTGTGCTGTGCTGTGCTGTGCTGTGCTGTGCTGTGCTGCAGTGAAGTGCAGTGTAGCGTAGGGTAGGGTAGGGTAGGGTACTCTATGTAATGGTTTTCATTGAACTGCAATTATTGTCCCTCCCTTCCTTCCTTCCTACCTTCCTTCCTCCCACCCTCCCTTCCTCCCTTCCTTCCTTCCTTCCTTCTTTTCTTCCTTAATTCAATCCGTCCTTCCTTCCTCCCTCCCTCCCTCCCTCCCTCCCTTCCTTTCTTCCTTCCTTTCTTCCTTCCGTCCTTCCTTTCTTCCTTCCTTCTTTCCTTCCTTTCTCCATTTATTCTTTCCTTCCTTTCTTCCTCCGTTTCCACTTCTTCTCGGAGGATAGGGTGACTGTCTGTGTCTTTGCTTGCGGGTACATTAAGGACTTCTGGATCTCCTGCGGTTCTATAGTTATACAGGTCGGAGCAGTATTCTGTCCATCTGTTCAGAATATCCTGGTCGTCAGTGAGACACTTCCCTTTTTTGTCTTGGATTGTTAAACCTTTTCCCTGTTTTGTGCTAGTCAGGTCTTTCACCAGCTGATATGCTTTCTTGCTATTGTTGTTGTTGTGCGTTCCCCAGCTTTACACCCTGGGGGTCACCCACAACATGCACTCTGACTCACTCATCCCACCTGGGAATCACTGTGAGATAGGAAGTGCTATTGTTTTTCTTGATGTTCTCTTCAATGTCTTGGCACTGTTCACCGATCCATTTCTCTTTTGCCTCCGTCATGGACTTCCTGATTCTTTTGTTGACTGCCCTATATTGTTCTGCTCTTTCTTTTGTTTCCTTTTTCTTTTTCTTCAACTCTCTACGCTTGTCGCATAGTTGTAGGATGTTAGGTGTGACCCATGGTTTTTTGATTGGTCGGTGTTTGCCAAGAACTCGCTTGCTGTTTCATCACTGCTGTATTGAAAATATTCGTCAGTGTACTATGTCTGAGTCTATCACAGTGAGTGCTGCAAACTTTCCACCTATCCTTGCTTGAAAAATTTCTAATACCTCTGGGTCCTTCAGCTTCTCGAGGCCAAATTTGATCCTAATGTTGTTCCGCTTGTGGATTTTCTTTAGACGTAGTCGGAAAGTCATCATCACAAGATCATGATCACTCCATATGTCTGCTCCTGGAAAACTTCGTGTCTGTACGATGTTAACACTAGACTGAAACCGTCTTTTCACCATGATGTAATCTATTTGGTTGTGGTGTTCTCCATTTGGGCTATGCCATGTCCATTTTCTGGATTTCTTGTGTGGGCCAAGTGTATTCACTAGCTGGAGGTGGTTGTTACTGGCAAACTCCAGGAGTCTCAAGCCTCTTTCATTTGATTGGTTATTACAATGTGGCCCACAAACGCCCTCCCAATCTTTCCATGCATCTTCTCCTACCTTGGCGTTCCAGTCACCTTGCACAACGAGGATGTCTTTCTTGGGAGTTTGATTCAGACCCTCTTGTAGCTGGTCATAAAATTCTTCTATGGCTTCATCTGTGCAGTCTGATGTAGGGACGTATGCCTGTACTACAGTTATGTTAAAGGGGTTGCTCTCAGGCGGATGGTAATAAGTCTGCTGGACACAGGCTGACAGCTCATGACGGTGTTCACGGTGTCTTTGTGAACGAGAAACCCCACGCCGTGTTCATGTTTATCCTGTTTTCCACTGTAGTATAATTTGTGGTCTTCCTGGGTTGTTGTTTCTCCCATGTTTTTTCACCTGACTTCGCAGAGCCCAAGGATGTGCCATTGATATCTGGACATCTCATGTGTCAGTTCTTCCACTTTGCCTGCAGCTCTTAGTGTCCGTACATTCCATGTGCCAATGATGGTGTTGTTTCTGGCACGGATTTTGTTGTGTTTTACATCAGTAGCATACTTTCGACCTCTGTCCTGATGAGCAACAGAAGGCGCGGTCCTTGGTAACCCGGGCGACGACCGATCCGGTATGGAAATTCTGGCTGTCTTTCTCATGGGTGTAACTTGGGCAAATCAAACCTGGCGGAGCCCATCCCTCTCCAGGTCGGAATTTTTGATTGGGTTTACTCCCCACATGTGGCAGGTGGTACTGGGTTACATGGTTACCAGTAGCAGAGGGAGTCTCTGACCTGACAGTTGCCTGACCATGCCATAGTTACCGCACAATCATCCTCATATGCCACCCAAGCAAGGTCATGCTGCAGATAATATTGAATAGACTGAAGCCACAAGCAGAGACCACCATTGCTGAGGAACAAGCAGGTTTAGAGCAGGGCGCAGCACAACAGAACAGATATTCAACCTCAGAATACTATGTGAGCGGTACCTTCAACATCAACAAGACCTTTACCACGTATTTATCGATTTTAAGAAGGCATTTGACAGGGTGTGGCATGCAGCTTTGTGGGCAACCATGAATTTGTACAGCATCAATACAAACCTGATCAGAGTCAAACAAACAGCTGTACAGCGAGGCCACCAGTGCAGTGTACTACAACAACAACATTGGAGAATGGTTTCAAACAACAGTTGGAGTAAGGCAGGGCTGTCTACTCTCACCCACTCTTTTTAACATTTCCTTGAGAGAATCATGGCTGATGCACTGGAACATCATGAAGGATCAGTCAACATTGGGGTGCAGAACGATCACAAACCTCCGCTTCGCAGATGACATTGATGGAATAGCAGGATCAGAAAAAGAGCTTGCCAGCCTAACAGAACACTTGAATAAGGCCTCCAAAACATACGGCATGGAAATCAGTGCAGAGAAGACCAAACTGATGACTAATAACACCAACGGCATTAGCACTGATATCAGGGTTAATGACCAGAAGCTGGAAACAGTTCAAAGCTTCAAGTACCTGGGAGCCATTGTATCAGACCAGGGATCCAAGCCAGAAGTAGTATGCAGGACTGCACAGACAATAACAGCTTTGTCAAAACTAAACACCATCTGGAGAGATAAAAATATCTCACTTATCTCCAAGATCAGACTAATGCGCTCCCTTGTCATATCCATATTTCTGTATGCCTGTGAATCATGGACCGACTGCAGATTTGGACAGAAGAGTACAGGCAGTGGAGATGAGATGCTTTCGGAGACTCCTTGGCATCTCCTACAAAGACCACATAAGTAAGCAACGAAAGCGTGCATAACAGAATCCAGCAAACCATTGGACCCTATGAGAACCTTCTAACGATCGTGAAAAAACGTAAACTTAAATGGTATGGGCATGTCACAAGATCCAAGGACTTGCAAAGACAGTTTTACAAGGCACTGTCCAAGGAGGAAGAAGAAGAGGCAGACCAAGGAAGAGCTGGGAGGATAACATCAGCGAATGGACAGGCCTAGAACTAAACAAAACCCCGAGAAAGGCAGAACAGAGAGAGGAATGGAGGGAACTGGTTGTTGAGTCTTTGAGGGTGCCCCCACGGTCGTCAGACTACGGGACAGATAGATAGATAGATAGATAGTTTGATAACACTGAAGTGGCTTGGACACTCACTCATCATACTAACAACTCCTAGAATATTGTTTACCACTTCATCTTTTGTGCCATGATCAAGTTTTATTTCTACTTGCTCACCAAAGTCTTCTATAATGGCATAGCTGTAAAAGCAGAGTCGAGGTATTGTACAACTTCCATAGTATTTGATAAAGAGTAAACAATCCATTGTGAGCCTCAATCAGAATTTTTAACTTCTATATAAATATGAAAAAAAAATAAATTATTAATTACTGTTTGTTCTCCAGTGTCGAAGTGCGTATGAGTGCTCTGGTGAAGAATATATCCGATTTGTGTCCTGTGCAATCAGTGTCTTTTTTCTAACCACAGTCGTGTTGATTTGATGCAGGGTTGAGCAGAGCTTTGGGTTGTCGTGATGAAATACTCTATCTTCAGAGCCTCTTTGTAGTTATCATGACCGATGCTTGTTTTGACCACCTGTTTACCAACACCTTTTGCCTTTTTTATGACACCTGTTTGGCTTGCAACACTGTACATCTTAGCCCTTAGCCCAACATATTCTTTGATAATAGTGCCGTTCATCTCATCCTTTTGCCATTTTTTTTTTATG
>CM054158.1:21550936-21558436 GCA_028751875.1 Rapana venosa
CTTTTTTGTGCGGTGACAACCTGACAAAAATGATGCATCAGGGACTGGATTTTTTAAAAAACACCAAAAAAAGACACGGAGTATTAACTTCTTTTCCCCTTTCCACTTCAACAATGAAGACACACCGAGGCTTTTTTTTTCCATTTTTAGCTTGATAGAAGAATAAAGGCTCCTTGTGTGTACTGATTCGAACTTTAAAAAATTTTGTATATTTATACAGGCGAGGTAGGTACTTTTTGTCAGTAGCTGTTTAGGCCCCTCCTCACTTTTTCCCCAGCACAGCAACAGCAACAGAAGCACACTTCACCATGTGGGGGCCCAGTGCTAAAACACACGCATTGCACTAACAGCCCATTACATGCACGCGCTTTAAAAAAAACAACAAAAAACCAAAAACAACAAAACATCCCCCTCTTCCCCCCCCCCCTCCCCTCTAACATCATCATTTTTCCAACCCCCCCCCCACCCCCACCCCCCCCCCCCCCAAAAGTCCCCCCCCCCATTTTACTTGACCACCCCCAATCACATACACAAGCACTCTCTCCCACTCTCTCTCTTTCTCTCCCTCTCTCCCCCTCCCCCCCCCCTCTTATCTGTCTTTCCCCCTCCCCCCCCCCCCTCCTCTCCTCTGTCTATTGTCTTTCCCCCCTATCCCCCACCTCTCCCTTTTCCCCCCCTCTCCTCCCTCTGTCTATTCTCTCTCCCCCCCTCCCCACTCTCTCCACTTCCCCCTCCCTTCTCTCCCCCGTTTATCTTTCTCCCCCCCCTCTCTCCCTCTTCTGTTCCCCTCCCCCCCCTCTCTCCCTCTTTATCTGTCTCCCCCCTCTCTTCCCCTCTTCCCCCTCTCCCCTGTTACTGTCATCCCCTTTTCTCCCCCTTCCCTTTTTGTCTTCTTCTCTCCCCCTCTCCCTCCCCTCTCTTTTCTCCCTCTCTCCCCCTCTCTCTCTCCCTCTGTCGTCTTCTCTCTCTCCCTCTCTCTCTCTCTCCCTCTCTCCCCTCCCTTTTGTCTTTTCTTCTTCCCCTCTTTTCCTCCTCTTTTCCTCTCCCCTTTTTCCCCTCCCCTCCCTCTTTTCCCCCCCCCCCCCTCCTCCCCTCTTCTTCTACCCTGTCTCTCCCCCTTTCCCCTCCCCTCCCCTTTTTCTCCCCCTCTCCTCCCCCCTCCTCTCTGTCTATCTGCCTCCCCCCCCTTCTTTTCCCTTTTTCCCCTATCTTCTCTCCCCTCTCTCTCTTCTACCCTCTGCCTTCTGTCTTTCCCCCTTTTTCCCCTCTCTCTCTCTCCCTCTGTCTATCTGTCTTTCCCCCCTCTCTCCCCCCTTCTCTCCCTCTGTTTTCTTCCTCCCCCTCTCTCCCTTCTATCTGTCTCTCCCCCCCTCTCTCCCCTTCTATCTTCTCTCCCCCATCTCTCTCCCTCTTTCTCTCTCTCTATCTTCTCTCCCCCCCCCCCCTCTCTCTCTTCTTTCTGTCTCTCCCTCCCCCCTCCCCCCTCCTCCTCTCCCCCCTCTCTCCCTCTCCCCCCCCCCCCCCCCCCCCCCCCCCCCCCCCCCCCCCCCCCTGCTCTCCCCTCCTTCCTTTTCAGCGTTGGTACCCGGGGCCCATATCTGAATGAAATGGACAAAAACTGCGTACTCACGAGGGAAATGGATGTACATTTTTCTTATTTGTTATAAAAGAAAGCGCACGAGTGCTTTATTCCATTATCCTCGAATGAAAGATAACTAACAAACAAAACTAACACACACACACAAAATAAAACAATCAATCAATTAAAAACCCTTTTACCAATCCTCGTTTACCCCCCCCCTCCCACCATCTTCATCATCTTTTCGAAAAAGCGGGGACAGCGCAGGGTATGGTCACGAGGGTCCAGTGGTAAATTTCCCCTCTGCCACTTTGGGTCGGGGTATGTAACCAAACCTGAGACATGAGACATCACGTCACAACCGATTTGTCACTTCTTCTTTCTTCTTCCCTTCTTCTTCTTCTTCGCATTATTCTTGTTCTTTTTCTCTTCTTTTTTCTTTTTTCGCAATTCTTTTTCTTCTTTTTTCTTCTTCTTCTTCTTTTCTTCTTCTTCGCATTCTTCTTCTTCTTCTTCTTCTTTTTTCTTCTTCTTCTTCTTTTCTTCGCATTCTTCTTTTTCGCATTCTTCTTCTTCGCATTCTTTTTTCTTCGCTTCTTTATTTTCTTCTTCTTCTTCGCATTCTTCTTCTTCTTCTTCTTCTTCTTCTTCTTTTTTCTTCTTTTCTTCTTCTTCTTCTTCTTCGCATTGTTCTTCTTCGCATTGTTCTTCTTCGAAATTCTTCTTCGCATTTTTTCTTCTTCGCATTTTCTTCGCATTCTTCTTCTTTTCGCATTCTTCTTCTACACCAAACGCTCAGACAGCAACTACTGTTGTCTGTCATAGTCATAGCGAATTTTTAATTATTGCCTTAACGTGCCTGACAAGTCGGGCCCCAAAGCACATCCGACTTCGGCATGGGAGGAGAACTCTTATCGTTTAATCTTTTGGTCAAAAAAAAAATGGGGGGGGGAGGAGGGGGGGGGGGGGGGGGGAGGAATGGCCCAAGAAGGTAGAAAAGAGACGAGGAAAAGGGGGTGACAAGAAGAAGAAGAATTCGAAGAATTGCAAAGAAGAAGAAGAATTGCGAAAAAAAGAATTGCGAAGAAGAAGAATTGCGAAAAAGAAGAAAGAATTGCAAAGAAGAAGAAGAAGAATTGCAAAGAAGAAGAAAAAATTGCGAAGAAGAAGAAGAATTGCGAAGAAAAAGAAGAAAAATTTAGCGAAGAAGAGGAAGAATTGCGAAAAATTTTGCGAAGAGGAATTGCGAAGAAGAATTGCAAAGAGAGAAGAAATTGCGAAAAAAAAGAAAAATTTGCGAAGAAGAAGAATTGCGAAAAAGAAGAAGAATGCGAAAAAGAAGAAGAAATTGCAAAGAAGAAGAAGAATTGCGAAGAAGAAGAAGAATTGCGAAGAAGAAGAAAAAGAATAGCGAAGAAGAGGAAAAAATTGCGAAGAGGAATTGCGAAGAAGAATTGCGAAGAAGAAGAAGAATTGCGAAAAGAAGAAGAAGAAGAATGCGAAAAAGAAGAAGAAGAAGAAGAAGAATTGCGAGAGAAAGAAGAAGAAGAAGAAGAATTGCAAAGAAGAAGAAGAAGAATTGCGAAGAAGAAGAAGAAGAATTGCAAAGAAGAAAATTGCAAAGAAAAATTTGCGAAAAAGAAGAAGAAGAATTGCGAAGAAGAAGAATTGCGAAGAAGAAGAAGAAGAATTGCGAAGAAGAAGAAGAAGAGAAGAAGAAGAAGAATTGCGAAAGAGAAGAAGAAGGAAAGGGAAAACAAGGGCAGGAACAAAGGGAGGATAGAAAAAGAGGGAATTCCTAGATAGAATTTCCCAAAAAGGGTTTGGGGGTGTTTTTTATATGACAGGCCCCTGGCATCCCACAGCGCGAGGATGGGGGGGGGGGGGGGGGGGAGGGGAGGGGAGGGAGATTTTTCACGTCTTAACTCAGCAGGGTTTTTTTGGGTTAAAAAAATTCTTTTTTTAAACCTAAACCCGGTGGAGAATTGCCTGCCCCGAGAGTTTTTCTTTTGTGTGGGGTGTGTGTGTGTGTGTGTGTGGTGTGTGTGTGTGTGTGTGTGTGTATGTGTTTGTGTGTGTGTGTGTTTTGTGTGTGTGTGCGTGTTTGTGTGTGTGTGTGTTTTGTATGTGTGTATGTGTGTGTGAGGGGTGTTTTGTGTTTGTGTGTGTTTTGTGTGTGTTTTTGTGTGTGTGTGTGTATGTGTGTGTGTTTGTGTGTGTGTTTGTATGTGTGTTTTTTGTGTGTTATGTGTTTGTGTGTGTGTGTTTTGTATGTGTTTGTGTGTATTTTGTGTGTGTGTTTGTGTGTGTGTGGTGTATGTGTGTTTGTTTTGTGTGTGTATGTGTGTGTGTGTTTGTGTGTGTGTTTGTATGTGTGGGGTGTGTGTTTGGGGTGTGGTTTGTGTGTGTGTGTTTTCATTTTTCATTTTTATTTTATTCTTTTATATTGAGGATAATGGAATAAGCACTCATGTGCTTTTTTACATCCAGTCCCCGTGTGTATGCGGTTTTGTACATTCTGTCATCTGTTCCTACCGGCACACAATGGCCTACTCTTACGAAAAGCGGAACAGGATTTAACGTGTGCGCAAGATGTTCTGCGTGCGTTCGCACACGGGGCCTCGGTTTATAGTCTCATCCGAAGGAGTGTGTGAGAGTGTGTGTGGAGTGTGTGTGTGTGTGTGGATGTGTGTATGTGTGTGAGTGTGTGTGAGTGTTTGTATGTGTGTGTGTGAGTGTGTGTGTTTTGTGTGTGTGTGAGAGAGTGTGTTTTTGTGTGTGTGTATGTGTGTGTTTTGTGGTATGTGTGTGTGTGAGTGTTTGTGTGTGAGTGTGTTTTTGTGCGTGAGTGTTGTGTGTGAGTGTGTAGATGTGTGGTTTGTATGTGTGTGTTTGTGTGTGTGTGTTGTGTGATGTTTTGTGTGTGTAGTGTGTGTGTGGGTGGTGTGAGTGAGTGTGATGTGTGAGTTGTGTGTGTGTGAGTGTGTGTGTGTGTGTGTATGATGTGTGTGTGTGTTTGTTGTGAGTGTGTGTGTGAGTGTGTGTGTTGTATGTGTGAGTGATGTGTGTGTGTGTGTGTGTGTGAGTTGTGTTTTGTGGTGTGCATGTGAGTGTGGTGTGTGTGTGTGGTGTGTGTTGTGTGTGGGGTGTGTGTGTGTGTATGAGTGTGTGAATGTGTGTGTGAGTGTGTGAGTGTGTGTGTGTGTGGTGTTGTTGTGTGTGATTTGTGTGTATGTTTATGTGTGTCGTACTGTGTGTGTGTAGTGTGTGTGAGTGTGTGTTGTGTGTGTGGTGTGTGTGTGTGTGTGTGTGTGTGTGTGTGTGTGTGTTTGTGTGTGTGTGGTGTGTGTGTGTTGTGTGTGTGTGAATCAGGTTCAGAATATTTTATTGCCATTTAAGTCAAGTAGACTTATTTGACATAACAAGAAAACAAACAAGCATCTTTTTTAATCATCTCTTTGGCTCAAATTGATGTACACTAAAGCATGTTGCATTCTACTTCTCATTTTCTCTTTTCTTAAAACATTCGTACACATATTTGTTGATATCTGCTTGATAGATATCAACTGTGATTGTATCACCTATTTTTTGGGGGTACAGTTTTTACGTTTTTTGTCTTTGTGTGTGTGTGTGTGTGTGTGTGTGACTGTGTGTGTGTGTGTGTGTGAGTGTGTGTGTGAGTGTGGTGTGTGTGTGTGTGTGTGTGTGTGTGTGTGTGTGTGTGTGTGTGTGTGTGTGTGTGTGTGTGTGAGAGAGAGAGAGTCTAAATTTGACATATGTTATGGATGCACGCGTGTAAATGATTTGAATGTGAGCACCTTGGTTTGTGGGCTTTGCTGGATTCAGCGCTATTCAAATTACATACATTAACATTAGTATCATCAGTATTATTACATGCATATTGTGATCTTCTGCATGTGTATAGACACGAAGGGAATTAAGGCACTGGCAGGTCTGACTTGAAGTTGACCTAGGAAATCGTTTATAAAAAGAATTCCCACCCTTAATTCACCCGGCGTTGACGCAGAGATTCGAACGCACGACTTCATGGACTCATAGGATTGAAGTAAAACAGTCTTAACCATTCGGGCCTAGAAGGCGTGAAGCACAAGTGTAAATCATCATCCTTCTCTCACCCTCTCATCATTTGTCACCCTACTCACCAGAAATATAAATCATCGTCATCTCTCCTAGTCTCAAGTACTTTGTCACCATAGTCACCAGAAATGTAAACCATCCCCTCTCTCGTCTTCAGGTACTTTGTCACCATAGTCACCAGAAAATATAAAATTGTCATCTGTTGTCATCTCAGGTAATTTGTCACCATAGTCACCAGAATATATAAATCATCATTGTCTCTCCTGTTCTCACGAAATTTGTCACCGTACACACCAAGATTTTAATCATCATCATCTCTCCTAGTCTCAAGTAATTAATTTGTCACCATAATTACCAAAAATATAAAATTGTCATCTGTTGTCGTTTCAAGTAATTTGTCACCGTACTCACCAGAATATATAAATCACCACCATCTCTCTCCTAGTCTCAAGTAATTTGTCACCGTACTCACCAGCCATATAAATCATCACCATGTCTCCTAGTCTCAAGTAATTAATTTGTCACCATAATTACCAAAAATATAAAATTGTCATTTGTTGTCGTCTGAAGTGATTTATCACCCTACTCACCAGCAATAATTATAAATCATCGCCATCTCTTTCCTAGTCTCAAGTGATTTGTCTCCGTACTCACCAGCAATACAAATCATCATCATCATCTCTCCTCGTCTTCAGGCAATTTGTCACCGTACTCACCGTGAAATAGAAATCATCCTCATCTCTCCTCGCTCTTACGTAATTTGTCACCATAGTCACCAGAAATATAAGTCATCCTCTCGCTCGCCCTCATGCAATGTGTCACCATGCTCACCAGGCTCTGTCCAGTGACCCCGTGGCACCATTCGGATCCTGCTTATGACCCATACTGTAACAAAAACAACACATCCTACAATCCTAATAGCTGCTTATGACCCATACTGTAACAAAAACAACACATCCTACAATCCTAATCACTGCTTATGACCCATACTGTAACAAAAACAACACATCCTACAATCCTAATCACTGCTTATGACCCATACTGTAACAAAAACAACACATCCTACAATCCTAACAACTGCTTATGACCCATACTGTAACAAAAACAACACATCCTACAATCCTAACCACTGCTTATGACCCATACTGTAACAAAAACAACACATCCTACAATCCTAACAACTGCTTATGACCCATACTGTAACAAAAACAACACATCCTACAATCCTAATAACTGCTTATGACCCATACGGTAACAAAAACGACACATCCTACAATCCTAATAACTGCTTATGACCCATACTGTAACAAAAACAACACATCCTACAATCCTAATAACTGCTTATGGCCCATACTGTAACAAAAACAACACATCCTACAATCCTAATAACTGCTTATGACCCATACTGTAACAAAAACAACACATCCTACAATCCTAATCACTGCTTATGACCCATACTGTAACAAAAACGACACATCCTACAATCCTAATAAAATTTCTTATGACCCATACTGTAACAAAAACAACACATCCTACAATCCTAATCACTGCTTATGACCCATACTGTAACAAAAACAACACATCCTACAATCCTAATCACTGCTTATGACCCATACTGTAACAAAAACAACACATCTACAATCCTAATCACTGCTTATGACCCATACTGTAACAAAAACAACACATCCTACAATCCTAATCACTGCTTATGACCCATACTGTAACAAAAACAACACATCCTACAATCCTAATCACTGCTTATGACCCATACTGTAACAAAAACAACACATCCTACAATCCTAACAACTGCTTATGACCCATAC
>CM054158.1:21563436-21622147 GCA_028751875.1 Rapana venosa
GTCCCCTGTATGACGTAACAACCTTCACCTATCCCGTAGTCCCTTGGACCGTGGGGGCACCACTGAAGATTTTTCAACCAGCTTCCTCCACTCCCCGCGGTCCTCTGCTTTCCGTAGCAATTCGTTCCACTCAAGGCTACCAGTCCACTCTCTGATGTTGTCTCCCCATCGTTTTCTCTGTCTGCCTCTTCTTCGTCTCCCTCCTTGTACTGTTCCCTGTAGGACAACAGTCTTGGCCAGTCCAGACGTTCGTGTGACGTGCCCGAACCACTTCAGTTTGCGTTTTTTTCATTGAAGTGAGGAGCTCTTCATAATGGTCCGATGGTGTTTTCAGTTCTGGTTTTCACTTCCTCATTAGTGACGTGATCTCTGTATCAGACACCAAGTAATTAAACTGCCTGTGACATCATCAAGCCAAAAGGCGGAAGCTGGTCTAGAGGTAACGCGCCTGCCTAGAAAGCCAAAAGTCCGGGTCGGACGTGTGCGGTGGTTCGAATCCCGTTTGGACCCGAAACTTTCCCCCCCCCCCGTCCATTAGATCATGAGTGGTGGTCTGGGTGCTAGTCTTTCGATGAGACGATAAACCGAGGTCCCGTGTGTTACACATAATTATTTAGCGAACGTAAAAGAACCCACGGCAACCAGAGAGTTGTCGCTGGCAACATTCTTTAGAAAAAGCCACTCTGGTAGGGAAACAAATGCAATTGCAGACAGGAAAATGAAGAAAAAAAAGGTGGCGCTGCTCTTGTGGCGACGCGCTCTCCCGGGAAGGAGCAGCCCAAATTTCACGCAGAGAAATCTGCTGTGACTTAAAGTGGTATAAATAAATAAACAGATAGGTAAATAAATAAATAAATACATAAATAAAGCCACCAATCAGACGACTGACTACATCATAAAAGGTAGGTCAAAGTAAAGGTCAAGGTGTCCCATAACCTCTGTGGTCGTAGGGGAGCGAGACATCAGAGACCTCAACTTCTCCAGGGGCTAGCATATTGAGGGTGGCACCCATCTCCTCTCCCTCGCTGCTTTACCTTCGCTGACCCTAAAGAGGGCAGGTACCCGTTTACAGCTGGGTGAACTGGGGGACTTACTGAAGCCAAGGCGCGCAAATGGTCACCCATCCACTTGGTAACCACGCTGGACGCTGCTTAACCTTGGCTGGGGGAAAGCGAGTGTTCTGACCACTGAGCTATCCCGTCCCCTTTCTATCATAAAGAAGCAAAAGGTTAAAGCACGGGAAGCTACTGTTTCTGACCCTATAAAACTGATATTTCATTAAATTCTAACATGATTTAAACAGAAGAAAAACAACAACCAAAAAACCAAAACAACCCCTCCCCCCCCCCCCAACAAACAAACACCCCCCTCCCACCCCACCCCACCACAACACCCCCCACCCCCACGACCTCAAAACCGCGATGTTGTGAATTACAGGGAAGTATGAAGCTAAACAACAACAACAACAAAACAACCCAATGTCACACTTAGTCTCACTGTTGTCTACCATGAATATTCAAAAGGGCTTCGTCGTCGTTGTTGTTGTCGTCGTTGTTGTCGTCGTTGTTGTCGTCGTTGTTGTCGTCGTTGTTGTCGTCGTCGTTGTTGTCGTCGTCGTTGTACTTGTCATTGTTGTTGTCGTTGTTGTCGTCGTTGCTGTTGTCGTCGTTGTTGTCGTCGTTGTTGTCGTCGTCGTTGTTGTCGTCGTTGTTGTCGTCGTTGTTGTCGTCGTCGTTGTTGTCGTCGTTGTTGTCGTCGTTGTTGTCGTCGTCGTCGTCGTTGTTGTTGTCGTCGTCGTCGTTGTTGTTGTCGTCGTCGTTGTTGTCGTCGTCGTCGTTGTTGTCGTCGTTGTTGTCGTCGTCGTTGTCGTTGTCGTCGTTGTCGTTGTCGTCGTTGTTGTCGTCGTCGTTGTTGTCGTCGTCGTTGTCGTTGTCGTCGTTGTCGTTGTCGTCGTTGTCGTCGTTGTCGTTGTCGTCGTTGTTGTCGTTGTCGTTGTCGTCGTCGTTGTCGTCGTTGTTGTCGTTGTCGTCGTCGTTGTTGTTGTCGTTGTCGTCGTCGGAAAGTACTTCTGATTTTTCTATCTTTTTCTTTTATGCAAAGTTTTTACAAATATTTGTCATTTCTTTATTCTTTGTTCATCTCTGTTTCTTAGTTTCTCAGAATGGAAAGAAGTAAACAGGACTGAATTTTGAAGATGGATTCTGTTGTGCCTTTCCTTAACTCCTCTCTGCTTCCACGCTCACTTGGGACGGGGCAGCCTAGTGGTTAGAGCATTGCGCTTCCAATCTGACCACTTGGGTTCAAATCCCGTTCAAGAGGAGTTTTTCCCCTGGAGTTAACATCAGTGCCGACTCCACTCTCCCCAAAAGTCCAGATGAAACTATAAACCGAGGCCCCGTGTGCGAACGCACGCAGAACATCTTGCGCACACGTTAAATCTTGTCCCGCTTTTCGTAAGAGTAGGCCGTTGTGTGCGGTGGGAAACGATGAAAAATTTACAACACTGCATACACACGGGGACTGGATGTACAAAAGCACATAAGTGTTTATTCCATTATCTTCGATATATAAGGAAAAAAACTTATTTCTTCATTTGCATCAAAATTTGTAAAACACATTTAAAAAAAAAAGGATGTGTGTGTTTGTTTGGTTTTTGTTTTGTTTTCTTAAATCTTTTTATTCTTTTTATATCGAGGATAATGGAATAAGCACTTATGTGCTTTTTTTTAACATCCAGTCACCGTGTGTATGCGGATTTGTCAATTCTGTCATCCGTTCTCACCGGCACACAATGGCCTACTCTTACGAAAAGCGGAACAGGATTTAACGTGTGCGCAAGATGTTCTGCGTGCGTTCGCACACGGGACCTCGGTTTATAGTCTCATCCGAAAGACTTTTGGGGAGAGTGGAGTCGGCACTGATGTTAACTCCAGAGGAAAATATCCCCCTTGAACGGGAATCGAACCACAGTGTGTGTGTGTGTGTGTGTGTGTGTGTGTGTGTGTGTGTGTGTGTGTGTGTGTGTGTGTGTTTCACAAGGCTGCTCAGGGTCAATTGAATACATAACAAAAAATAATGAGTGCCTATCGCACAACAACAACAACAACAACAACAACTTCTTACATTAATAAACGAAAGGAAACTCAAATATCTAGGCCATGTGCTACGTACGACACCAAGATACAGACTTCACAAAGACTGTCTTTCGAGGAAAGACCGAGGGAAAAAGATTGAAAAGGGACGGGGAAAAAAAGGCAGACGACCCCCAGCTTCTCTCACGGGCAACATCACCCAATCCTGTGGCAGCCTGAGAATCCATGAAGTCAGCAGTACAGGGCAGCACAGCCAAGACCGGAGGAGGAGCACATGGAGAAGGAAGGAAGGAAGGAAGGAAGGAAGGAAGAGCATGTGGGTGTCATTGGGTGTGGCGGCTAACACCAAACTGGGTGATGCCGACAGGTGAGACGGACAGGTGAGACAGACAGGTGAGACAGACAGGCGAGACAGACAGGTGAGACGGACGAGAGAGAGAGAGAGAGAGAAGAGAGAGGAGAGACGAGAGAAGAGAGGAGAGAGAGGAAAGAAGAGAGAGAGAGAGAGAGAGAAGAGAGAGAGAGAACTCGAACTCAAAACGTTTATTCACAAAAGAGCCATTGGCCCATACATGAAGGGGGGTTGCCGAACTGCTTAGTATTTTGGTGAGAGAAAAGAAAAAGAAGAGGAAAAGCACAAACAACAAAATGGTATTGTATAACCACAACCACCACAACACAAATCAGTTGCCAAAAAATATGACTTCAGAAACCAAGATATCTCTTATTCTAAAGGCTTTACATAAAATATAAAGCGAGGCTGCGACACAATATCAGGGTGACTAGACGCCATGAGTAAACAGAATCTAAATAAATTAGGCTGTCTACTATATTTTACGGGAATGTAATTCTGTCTTACATCTTCTAATGCTGGACAGCACAGCACAAAATGAACTTCATCTTCCACTGTTTGCTTACATAATGGGCATAGTAACCTGCGGTCATCATCACCATGTTCCATATATCTAAATTTATGAACATTTATGTCTGATACACCAAGTCTAAACTTAGACATAATGAGAGAGAGAGAGCGACAGAGAGACAGAGAGAGAGAGAGAGAGACAGAGAGAGAGGCAGAGGCACACAGACACCCCAGAGACAGAGACAGAGAGACAGAGAAAGAGAGACAGAGAGAGACAGAGACACACAGTCACAGAGAGAGACAGAGACAGAGAGAGACAGAGACAGAGAGAGAGACAGAGAGAGACAGAGAGAGAAACAGTCACAGAGAGAGAGAGAGACAGACAGACAGACAGAAACTGAGACAGACAATGAGAGAGACGTACTCTTGGTAGGCGAAATAAGCATCAGGGTAGAGTCCACCCCTATCTCCCGCTGAAGGGGTAAAAGCCGGATTGTCAATCATGTCATTGTAGTGTCTGCAATCATTCAACAATCATTGTGGTGTCTGCAATCCTTCAACAATCATTGTGGTGTCTGCAATCCTTCAACAATCATTGTGGTGTCTGCAATCCTTCAACAATCATTGTAATGTCTGCAATCATTCAACAATCATGGTGGTGTCTGCAATCCTTCAACAATCATTGTAATGTCTGCAATCCTTCAACAATCATTGTGGTGTTGCAATCATTCAACAATCATTGTGGTGTCTGCAATCCTTCAACAATCATTGCGGTGTCTGCAATCCTTCAACAATCATTGTGGTGTCTGCAATCATTCAACAATCATGGTGGTGTCTGCAATCCTTCAACAATCATTGTGGTGTCTGCAATCATTCAACAATCATGGTGGTGTCTGCAATCCTTCAACAATCATTGTAATGTCTGCAATCCTTCAACAATCATTGTGGTATCTGCAATCCTTCAACAATCATTGCGGTGTCTGCAATCCTTCGACAATCATTGTGATCATCGCTTCACTTGAAATAATCCCTCTTGCCCCTGCCCCCCCCCCCCCCCCCCCCAATAAAAAATATAAATGACAAACAAAACCCTAAACAAATAAACAAACCCCAAACAACAACAAACAACAACACATTAAAGCAAAACAAAAAACAAAAACAAAACAAACCAGACTCCAACCAACAACAACAACAACCCCGCCCTCTCAAAACCAACCCCCACCCCCTCACCACCCCCCCCCTTAGCGCCCCCCCCCAAAAAAAAAAACAACAAACACAAAAACCCCAACCCAACAAACAACAAACAACACCGACAAACAAACCAAAACCAAAACAAAACCCAAACCTCACCCCCTTTGTTTGCCAGTGACACACAGCGCATGAGGCTGAATAACATCAATGTCAACCTGATCACAACCATAGAATGCCTCTGTGACGAGGCAACCAGCGCAGTCTACTAGGACAGCGACATAGGAGATTGGCTCCCAACCACGATCGGATTACGCCAAGGATGTCTGCTCTCTCCCACACCCTTTTTACCATTTTAGGGAGAATAAAGGCTGACACACTCGAACATCATTCGGGAACAGTCAGCATCGGAGGCAGGACAATTACAAACTGAAGTTTTGTCGACGACATCGACGGCCTAGCTGGAGAAGAGCAAGAGCTGGTCAGCCTGGTCAATCACCTCGATGAAGCCTGTTCAGCATATGGCATGCAGGTCAGTGCAGAGAAAACCCAGCTGATGATAATGGCCTCAGCTCTGGCATCATTATAGACGGCAGGAAAATCGAGACCGTCCATAGCTTGAAGTATCTGGGAGCTTTAGTGTCGGATGAAGGATCAAAACCTGAAAGTCTCACCAGGATAGCCCAGACCACAGCTGCAATGACCAAACTGAAAGTCCTCTGGAACGATAAGAACATCGCCATCAGCTTCAAGATCAGACTGATGCGTTCCCTGATCATGTCCATATTTTTGTACGCATGTGAAACGTGGACCTTAACAGCAGACATTGAAAGAAGGGTACAGGCAATGGAGATGAAATGCTTTCGCAAACTTCTTGATATCTCATACAGAGATCACTTCACCAATGAAGAAGTAAAGACCAAAATTTAAAACACCATCCGACCATACGAAGAGCTCCTGACTGCAGTGGAAAAAAAAAGCAAACGAAAGTAATACGGGCACGTCACACGAACATGTGGACTGGCCAAGACTGTCCTACGTTGAACAGTACAAGGAGGGAGACGAAGAGGCAGACAGAGAACACGATGGGAAGATCTACAACGTCAGAGAGTGGACTGACCTGGAGCGGAACAGAAAGCTGAAAACCGCGAGGGAGTGGAGGAAGTTGGTTGCAAAATCTTCAGTGGTGCCCCAACGGTCCACTAGACTACAGGACAGGTGAAGGTGAGGAAAGGAGGATACAGTACGTACACTTTCTGCTACCCCAACCCCTATCACCCCCACCCCCCCTCTTCCTGCCACCAAACCAACTTTGAACGGCGAAGCGTCATTCACATCTTTTGACACAAGTGAGCAACCATACAGACGCTCACTTTTCTTCTTGTCGTTGTCGTCGGCGGCGGCAGCAGCAGCAGGAGATGAGAGTGATGATGGCCACAACCACCAGGAAAGCCGCACAGCCCAATGCCGTCCCCAGCACCACTTTCTCCTGCGTTGTAAACTCCCAGGTCCCTGAAAAAACAATCCTCCGAAGTTGGAGTATGGCTGCCTGCCCAAACGGTAGGGTTGCTGGAATGTTGACAGTCCCACGAGCAAACGTGCCCTTCTGCGCTCTAGTGTGCCACCTCGCAGGGATTGCTAAGTGTTGTTGTTGTTGTTGTTGTTGTTGTTGTTGTTGTTGTTGATGTTGTTATGCCGTCAGCGCCTGGGCTTTATCACAGTTCTTGATTAAACCATTGACACTGGGGGCAACAGCAAAGTGAGAGGCTGTATGACCAGTGGCTTTCCCACTCATGGAATTCCACTTTACAGCTTAGTCTTCAGTGATCGACTATGACTCTCTGACTAGGAGGCTTGACTCGCACAGTCCTTATGTGCTGCAGCCCTGGGGGCTGGTTGGCCTTTGGAGAACATCTCCAACGCTGACTGTCCTTATGCCCACTTGGCCGAGAGAGTGGGGATGTACTGTGGGCAAGGCATCTCCACTATAATCAAATTTCTGCCCAGTTTCCGAAACAGCAGCTGCCTCCTCTGCTGTTTTGGAGGTCATCGTCAGACACGACGGACAAACATACATACATGTTGTTGTTGATGTTGTTGTTGTTGTTGATGTTGTTGTTGATGTTGCTGTTGTTAATGTTCTTGTTGTTGATGTTGCTGTTGTTGTTGATGATGATGATGATGATGATGATGATGATGATGATGACGATGACGACGACGACGACGACGATGACGACGACGACGATGATGATAATGAGAGAGACAGACAGACACACAGAGAATATAATTAGGGTGACCCCCCAAGGTGTTTAAAGCTAAGGAATGCCCAACAATATCATCATCATCATCATCACCATCACCATCACCACCACCATCATCGTCATCATCATCATCACCATCATCGTCGTCGTTGTCATCATCACTATCATCACCATCTCCATCTCCATCACCACCATCACCATCGTTATCGCCGTCATCATCATCATCGTCGTCATCATCATCACCACTACCATCACCATCATCATCGTCGTCGTCATCATCATCATCACCGCCACCATTATTATTATCATCACCATCATCATCATCATCATCATTATCATCACCACCACCATTATTATTATCGTCGTCGTCATCATCATCATCATCGTCGTCATCGTCATGTCGTAAGGAGGAGGGTGGAAGGATGGTTTAGACGTTCACCTGCCAACAAGTGAACTGTGAGGTTCTGGTAGGTAAATGGAAATCACCTGATTACCTACAATGCATGTCAGAATACGCAACTCTTGAATATAACTTTAGCACAAGCAAAACAAACAAAAAACCACCACCCCCAAAATATCTAATTTGTAACGAGATCTAACAGCTGAACAGTACAAAACAAAACAAAACAAAAACACCCAACAACAACAACAAAGACACACAAAACAACCACCCCCCCCCTCCCCAAAGCCATGCCTAACAATAATGAACAAAAGGAAATAATTATATTCCGCTAAAAGAGAATGTCGTTTAAATCCGTAATAATCATAATAAAGAACCAACTGGACTATGCAATAACGATTTGAATTTTATTTTTCATAGATCAACAGAGGATCACTGCAGATTGCCGATGACGATAATGAGGTGAGAATAGGTATAACGTCTTTCGGCACCTGGCGTATTGATTTAAGTTTTTTACAATGAAAATATAACAGTAGGTAATACAGTAATCAAACACACGTATTTAATACAGAAAGGTATATATTCTATTAATCACTTTCTCAATAAAAATGTGAATTTATTAATTACAAAGATTTCAGTTCAAGCTGTGGCAGGCCTTTTGACTTTCTTACTTTTCATGGGTGGATTTCCTCAATGAAACAGTACATAAGAAAAGCTGGCATACAAATAAGTGACAACATAAGTAATAATCAAGAGACACCCACAGTACTGCGGATCATTGATAGTGTAAATAAGGGGACAAAAAAGTATTATGAATATCTGGTATCAGACAAAGAACTTCCAAACTGTTGCACAAAGTGGACAGAAAAACTACATGAACATTTCCATTGGAAAGATATCTTTGTAAAATACATAAAATTAAGATGTAATATAAAATGGCGCGATGAGAATAATTCAGCTTTGCTACAAACGTGGTTTGAATGCTATGGGTTTAGGTGAACACAACACTTGTACTTTGTGAAATGAGACCAGAGACGATAGAACACTTTTTTATTGGATTGTAAATATTAAACTTTTGGACAAGTTTAGAAAATTTTTTAAAAAAAAAGATGCAAAAAATATCTGTAACATAACTTTTCCCGAAATTTTAGTCATTTTGGGGTAACCAACACATAAAAAAATAACTTTGATTTGATCAGTTGCTTGCAAATTTACACATCTACAGATGCAAATTGCAGACAAGTACCAACACTTTCTGTTTTCAGGCACAGCTACACAATAGTTTTTAAATGGCAGTAAATCAAGAGGGCAAATAACCCTATGAATTTGAAATAGAAGGGAAATCACTACAAATCATTATTTTTTGTCACATAAAGAGAATAAAACATCAGAAGACACACAGCTTGGGAAAAAAATAACATCCCATCAAGGGCCTCCTTAATGGGGGAGGGGAGGAAAGGCAACTGACAAATTGTGTAATATCTCGAGGCATGGTATTAAATTGTGTACTGTATTAAATCCAATTGTGTATGTATGTATGTTGCTTGTGTGTATGTATGAATGTATGTATGTATGTATGTAAAAACCGCTATGTACAATATTGAAGACATTCATGAACATGCCGGACTAAATTTAAGTTATTGATATTAAAAGTTGTCATGCATTATGTGTATTTTAAAAACCAAAAGGAAATTATATATAAATAATATATATATAAATATATATTATTATAAATATATATATATATATATATATATAAATATTATATATAATAATAATAACGCAGTTAGTTTGGAGCCCTCGGGTACGGGGGTTTTTTTGTTTAATTTTTTAATCTGATTTTAATGTAGTGTATGTGATACGCCAGAGCGTTTAAAAATTTTTTATCAATATATATTTTTTTCACATCCGTCACGGGACCTGGGTTTTATAGTCTCATTCAAGGACTTTTTTTTGGGGGGGGGGAGGGGGAGTGGGTCGCCTGATGTTAATCCAGGAATATGCATCCCCTTGAACGGTTTTCGAACCCAGGGTCAGCAGGAAATGCTGAACGCGAGACTCCAAAACCAATGTCAAGTCCTTCGATATGACTAAAAACCCGAGGCCCGTTCGCGCTGCAGAACATCTTGAAACCACGTTAATCCTGTTCCGCTTTTCGGAAAGTAGGCCATTGTTGCCGGTGGAAACTGATACAAAGTTTACAAACCGCAACACACGGGGACTGATGAAAAAAAAGCACATAATGTTTATTCCATTACCTCGATATAAAAAAAAATTTACAATAAATAAATAAATGAATAAAACACCAACCCTAGTAGGTCAAGTCATCACGTTAGGTTAAATTCCCACTTGCCCATGTTTTGTTAATATTGTGATGACTGGACAAATGTTTCATTTTCTGCCCAAGTGACGTGCTTTAAATCACAGGAGGAATGGGAGGGGTTTCACCCCCCTACAACCGTGAAACTGTTCCTGTTTTGGTTTTTCGTTTTTGCCAGAGTCTACATAGTGAACTGTACAAGCCCGGCATTTTCTCTGCCCTGCACCAACATTGGGCACTTTTCAAACACCAACGGCCTCAAGCATCCCCCCAGTGACCCTGACCCTGACCCCAGTCATGATCTCACTCTGCCTGCTTGTGCGAGCAACATCGACAGTACAGATTCAGATTCAGAATATTTTATTGCCATTTAAGTCATGTAGACTTATTTGACACAACAAAAACATCAACTATAATTATTATCTATTTTGGCTAAAAGTGATGTACACTAAAAACATGTTGTATTTTACTTCTCTTTTTCTCTCTTTTCAAAACACTCATACACATATCTGATGATATCTGCTTGATATATATCAACTGTATTATGTCACTTAATTTATGTACACAGTTTTTTGCGTTCTTTGTCTTTCGTTTGATTTTTAATAACAAATTATTTCTGAGTTCACACATAAAATGCTTCATCAAGTAAATGAAATTCATCTTCAATTTTGTTACAGTGTCTACATTTTCTGTCCTCTCTGATATATTCTGGTGTCTCCCTTTCTCTATCATTAAATTGTGACAGCTTGTGCGAAATTTACAATTTTGTCTTCTTATAGTTTTGTTTTCATAGTTACTAAGTATGGTTCCAATCTGTATTCTTTGGGTAGCAAAATCATAAAATTTTAGTTTTCAAACTCTTTCTTTGGTAGATTCCAAAATGTTTTATAACATGTCCTCAAGTTTTCTTCTAACAGCATAAACTCAACCGATGAACATTAAGAGTGCTTGGCTCTTCCAGACATGTTTGAATCTAATTTGTGTCAGAATATTTTTCACTGTGTTTATCCATTATCGTATTAATTATTCTGATACAAATAATCGTATACTATTCTAATTATAAGAGTCTGGTTTTTGATTCTGGTCAAATGAATCCAAAAGGATATTATCTGGCATATGATTTTTAAGGGTCCGTGGAAATCTCCCAATTCACCCAAAGTGGGTAGTACTAATGCTTTTTTATGAACTCCTATCATTTGTTTACAAAATTTTACATGGAAATTCTCATACAAAAACTGATTGGATAAGCAGGGCCCTTGAACAGTTTATCAATAAAAAACTCTGTCTCCCCATTAAAACAAAAAGGAAACCAAACTTCTGCTCCATAGGTTAAAACAGGGGTTATCAGTGAGTCGAATAAACGCATTATTATAGTAGTCTTTAAATTTTGTCCATGAATTGCTCTTTTAAAGGCGTATATTGCTTTGTTGCTTTGTTTTACTAAATGTTCTGGTGTTGTTCGAAATTTCCCCTTCTGATGAAAAACGAGACCTAGATATTTATAAGTTTCTACTGTTTCAATTACATGCTCTCCACATTTAAAATGAATTGGAATTTTAGGAGGTGATCTCGTAAAGACTATTACCTTTGTTTTGTTTTTTTTATCTTTAAACCCAATTAGAACAGTATTCTTGCAGTTTGTTCAGTTTATTTTTGAAACCTATTTTGGTTGTTGATAGCAATGCCAGGTCATCAGCATAGAGTAAACAAGGAATTCTGTCTTTTGCAGTTATATATGGCGAATCTTCTCATCAGTATATTGAACTATATCATTGACATATCATTAAATAATGTAGAACTTAATGAAATTTCCCTGGTGTACCCCTTTTCTGACTATGATTTCATCTGTGTGTTTGCCTTGTATTTTTGTAATATTGTTGCATTGGAATACATGTTTTTAATGACATTAAAGTTTCGCCTTTTAAATTCCTATTTCGTTTAACTTTATAAGAAAAACCCTTGTACCACAACATTATCAAACGCTTTCTGAAAATCTAAAAGCAGCAATAAAGTCTTTTAGTTTTTACTTCAGTACCTATCATTAATTGTTAAGTAGGAAGATTGGTCCGTTTTGTGTGCATGCTTTTCTGAAACCAGCTTGTTCTCTGACAATACTATTGTTATTTTCTAAATATTCAGAAATTCTATGGTTCATATTTGACAAAAAAGTTTTCCAATAGTGTTTGTCAACGTATTCCTCTGTAGTTTCGGGTTGTATATGCATCCGTTTTTTATAGATTGGGACATTCACTCCTACTTTCCAGCACAGGGATTTATACCCGTTTCTAATACAAAATTGAAATATTCCACATTATCTCTGTAACATTAGATGAAACTGATTTGATAAATTTCTTTTGTGATTCCATCTTTTCCAGGCGATTTGTTTTTTTTTCAGCTTTTAAATTGTTTTTGTAATTTCCTCTGTTGTAATTTGTTTATCTAGCAGGGGTTATTAGATACTTTTAATTCATTAAAACCTGCTTGTACTTGCTTTTTGTGGTCTGGATCTATTTGCGGTTCTTTCCCCAATAAGTGTTTTTAAGTGTTCAGTCCATTTACTGCTACTAATAAAGATTATGATGTTTTAATCCATCATCTTCGCTTTCTTTTAATTTTTGTAAAGTTTTCCACAATATAAATCGGATCTTCGTCAATGGCATCATGTAGCTGTGATAAACCCGTGAAATTTTTGAAGATTTTCTTTTTCTTTTTTTTTATTAAAGTATTATATTGTTTTCTTTTTATAAGTATTTTTCTCGAAGTTCAGGGTTTATAGGGGTTCTATTTATTGCATTTAGTAAAGACTTTACTTTTTTCTTGTACTGGGTTTCATTCCGAATCAAACCATTTTTTTTTTGTGTTTTTAATTTTTTCTTACCTGACTTCTGGTCTTCAAGCTTAATTGTGCCACTTTGAGAAAGATATCAGACAGCTTCGGAATATTCATTTACTACATTTGAGGAATCAGCTGCTTTGTACTTTGTTTTATTTGTTTTTAAAACTGTATTTGTTTCAGTTTTTATTGTTGTTATGTGTATGTATTGCTGGTAGTAGAAGGCTTTTCAAATTGTCCTTTGGGAAATTTGTATCCCATACAAAACGTGTTTGTTGTGGTGAATCTTTAGTAATATACTCTGCCTGTGTGGGCTCTTACTATTTTGATAGACCTCTGCAAACGTGTTTTGTCTATATCTGGATATCTATATCTAAATCTAGTGGACAATGATCAGAGTATTCCATTAAATCTCTAACTTTCATATGCTTCACCTCTTTCATAAATGATTTTGAACAAATGAAATAATCCACAACACTACAACCTTGAGGTTGAAAGCATGTAAATCTACCCTGTAAATCTCCTAATGTTCGGCCATTTAATATATATAATTGATTGTTGGTACAAATATTAGCTACAAGTCTACCATATTTGTGTACAAGTGAGCGGCTACAGTACTGGCATGCAGCTCCTTCCTGCATGCCTTCTCTTCTGACCCCTGACGTCATCGCCCGGCTTGCTCACTGCAAATCGGAGCCAATCTACCCGGAAGCTGTCTCCTTGTCATGATGTAAACAATCCAAAGACTGCAGACAACTGAAAGTTTTGACTCTCAACTGTCAGTCCTGCCGAGCATCGGACTTAAACGAACTTTTTATCCACGAACATGTTGACATTGCCCTTTTGTCAGAAACTTGGCTACGTGACACAGGTGATGAAGCTTTTATTGCCTCTCTCACTTCAAGTAATTTTGAACTGTTTTCCTTCCCTCGTCAACATACGACCAACAGATCCAGCGGCAGCTTGGCTATCGTGATGAAAAAGACTCTCTCACATCATGCTACCTGCAAGAGACTGGACTATATTTCTTTCGAAGGTGTTGAGATTCGTTTAAAAAACCCCCGACCAACATCAACAAACTTGGTTCTCATTTACGGTGTACTCCCACCAAGAAGAACAAAATTCCTAGTAATTTGTTTTTTCAAGAACTCCCAGACTTGCTCTCTTATTACACCAATGACAGCAGAAGTTTTTCTATTCAAGGGGACTTCAATTATCATTATGATAGTCTTTGTGACAAAGATGTACAGAAGGTGAAGTCTATTCTATCTGATTTTAATTTGTGTCAACTGGTTGACAGATCTACTCACAGAGATAATAATAATAATAATAATGTATGGAATTTATATAGCGCTGAATCTTGTAAAGCAACAAATCAAAGCGCTCAGATTTGAATTCGGGCTGCTCTCCCCGGGGAGAGCGGGAGAACGCGTCGCCACTTAGCGCTGCGCCACCCTTTCAAAACCCTTTTTTTTTTTTTTTTTTTTTTTTTTCTGCAGCTGTATTTTGTTTCCCATCAGAGTGGCTTTTTTCTAAGAATTTTGCCAGGGACAACTCTCTTGTTGCCGTGGGGTTTTTTTAAAGTGCGCTAAATAAATTTCGTGTAACACACGGGACCTCGGTTTATCGTCTCTCCGAAAGACTAGCGCCCAGACCACCACTCATGGTCTAATGGATGGGGGAAAAATTTCCGGTCCAAACGGGGTACGAACCGCCGCACACTTCAGACCCGGACTTTTCGCTTTCTAGACAGGCGCGTTACCTCTAGACCACCGATCCACAGACACATTTTGGACTGGATTGTAGTAAGAAATGATGATAATGTTGTAAAGCTTTGTGATGTTAAAGAGTTCCCGGGCCTATCAGATCATTATGGTGTTTTCTCCCAGCTTGACTTGCGGCGGGCCTCCGCCGGTCACCCGTTGGGTATCCTCCAGGGGGATCGGGAGATTTTGCCGGGAGGATTTCCGCGCTGATCTTGGGGCTCTGGGGGAGGGTGCTGGAGGCGAGATGTTACATCCTTGGTTGAGACCTATGATCGGGGGCTTGAGAGAATTGTTGACAAACACCTCCCGTTGTTTCTCGGAAGGGTGCGCGTAAAAGGCCTTCAGCGCCTTGGATGGACGATGGGGTGAGAGAGGGTAGAAGGGTGAAGCGGCGGGAAGAGAAAGTGAGAAAGACAAAACTCTCAGTGCACAGAGGGAATTTTAGTCAAGGAAAATGCGGTATACAGGAATCTGAAAGAGTCAAAGATAAAAAAATTTTATTTTGAGGAAATGAAATCATGTCTTCATCCAAACAAATTTTTCCCCTATAGCTAACGCCTCCTGGTAAGAATAATACCACCCCCCTTCCCTCAAATGTGCCCCTACACGATCTACCACAAAGTTTTTGTAACTTTTTCATGGATAAAATCAGACAAATACGCGATGATCTTGATCAGCAACCATCTGTTCCACCTAGTTTCCATCATACGATGGTCCCATTTTGTCATCCTTTCAACCAGTTTCTGGGGAAAGACATCCAGAAGTAAAATTTTGTCCATGCCAACAAAAGCTGTTGTTTAGATCCTCTGCCCACTTTTTTGATAAAGCAAAACCTTGATATTTTGGCACCTATGGTAACAGACATCATCAATGCATCTCTGTCGGCGGGCTCTGTACCCTGTCAGTTAAAAAATGCTATTGTTTCCCAATCCTCAAGAAAAAAGGTCTAGACTGCAATGCTATGAAAAATTAAAAGGCCGTTTCCAATCTTTCCTTTCATTTCAAAAATTCTGGGGAGGGTCGTCCTCAAACAGCTTTAGAAGCACCTAGTTGTAACCACCTTTTGGAAGATCATCAGTCAGCGTATAGGGCTGGTCACAGCACGGAGACTGCCCTACTGAGTGTCACCACAGCCTGCTTTTGCAGAATGACGACCGCAGAGTGTCGGTCATGGGCTTGTTGGACCTCAGTGTGGCATCGACACGCTTGACCACTCTATTTTGCTCAAAAGACTAGATTACTCTTTTGGAATAAGAGGTGTTGCCTTGGCATGGTTTACCTCTTATGTCTCTGATAGGTCGCAGAGCGTGCTGATAGAGGGAGTTAAGTCACAACCGCCCCTCTCCTATATGGCGTACCCAAGGTTCTGTTTTGGATCCCATATTGTTCACACTATATTTTCAGCCCCTGTCTAATGTGGGTGACCTTACATGATTGCCAGTTTCCCTAAATATCAGATGATACAGAAATTTCGGCAAATGCAACACCTCAAATTTTCAGACGCCACACGCACACTGGCAGATTGCACGCACAGTGTCCTTCAGTGGTGACAGCAAAAAACTCAAATTAAATAAACAAGACAGAAGTTATGGCAGTTGGTTCACCATCTAGTCTTATGCGGGTTCGGAGAGTTCTGTGGTCTTGGGTGGCTGTGACATATTTTTCAGAGTTCTGTGCGGTATCTGGGTGTTCAGCTAGATCCTACTCTCTCCATGAAAGACCACATTAGTAACGTCTGCAGAGCTGCTTCTAAACTGCGCGGTATTGCACACATTAAGAAATTCTTGCCTCGAGATGCAGTGATCAAGCTCGTTTCAGCGACCGTCTTGTCGCGACTGGACTATTGCAACACCTGTTTTTATCGGTAAAAAGTGATGAACAGTTTACAAAGCCTGCAGCGAATTCCCGAACTCTGCTGCCCGGCTCATCCTTGGGAAAAAGCAAAAGGGACCATGTGACTCCCATGCTTAGGGAGCTTCATTGGTTACCTGTAAGGGCACGCTGTCCCGTACAAAGTTGCTGTCTTGGCATACCGTCAAATCTGAAGGCTCGCTTGCTCCATCTCTGTCAGCTGCTTTGAAAACACGCACCACAACTAGAACCCTGCGTCCCTTTGAATGATAACTTACTTGTTGTAACCCCATTACAACCTCAAAACCCCAGGTCGTAGATCTTTGGTGTGCTGCGCCCACGATCTGGAACTCTCTGCCCCAGCCGTCAGGGCATGCTCCCACTTTATCCCCGTTTAAGTCTTCATTGAAGACACATCTCTTTAATGTATTTCTTAGCTAGTTAATAATTGTGCTTGTCTTGACGGTCCCGTTTGTCACACTGTAGGCTACTTAGTGCATGCCTGGCTGTTGGTTATGTTTTGTTTTTTAGTTATGTTATTGCTAGTGCCTTTTCTCTGAGTGTACTGTTAATTGCCCTGCTAGTGGGTTGCCCGGAGGCAAGTGTGTGCCTCTACAGTGCGATAGGTATCTCTTGTAAATTTATTTGCGCTTTAGAAATGCTCATTATCATTGTTGTTGTTGTTATTATGTGCTGTGTGTTGTTGTCTTCAATTTAACGTCTGTTCACTCTAAGTGATATTAGACGAGGGAAATAGAAAGTATAGTGGAAGTTAAAGAAGGGAGAAGAAGGAGTGGAAGGAGAAAAGGTTAAGAAATAGCACGTGTTGGGGTTTGTTTGTTTTTTGGAAAACACACACACCCCAAACAAAAACACCCCCCCCCCCCAACCAACCTAGAAAAGTAATGATAATACTTTTAAACAGGAGCAAAATGTAAACTCAACAATGTGGAAACATGAAATAACAATACTGTAACTACAATAAATAATCAAGTGGACTATGCAATAAACATCTGGCAATGGCAAAGGCTAGCTTTGAATTTTCAAAGACATTTTCCAGAGACTGTTCAGAAAATGTAGGTAAAAATGTGCTGTGTGTGCATGTGTATAAATGCGCATGGTATGAAAGCGCATTGAGTCATTGCTTTGAGAAATGTGCTATATAAATGCTATTCATTATTATTATTATTATTATTATTATTATTATTATTATTATTATTATTATTATCCCATCCGCCAACGGTGGATGGACGGGTGTGAATGTAAAGTGACGATTTCGCTCTGGTTCATTTTAATCTGTGTGATAGGGGCAATAATTATGATCCCGATTCGGTTGGGTTAGGGTTAGTGGTTAGGCTAGTGGTTAGAACATTGCGCTCGCAATCTGACGACCCGGGTTCGATTCCCTTTCAATGGGATATTTTCCTCTGGAGTTAACATCAGTGCAGACTCCACTCTCCCCAAAAGGCCTTCGGATGAGACTATAAACCGAGGCCCCGTGTGCGAACGCATGCAGAACATCTTGGGCACACGTTAAACCTTGTCCCACTTTTCGTAAGAGTAGGCCATTGTGTGTCGGTGGAAAGAGATGACAGAATTGACAAAACTGCATACACACGGGGACTGGAGGTAAAAAAACAACAACGCATAAGTGCTTATTCCATTATCTTCGATATAAATATATAAAACAAAAATAAAATCAATTAAAAGAATGAAGAAGAAAAGGAGAAAGTAACCACAGCATGTGTTTTCTCTTACCCCTCTTCTTCCCCCCTCCTATTAAATAAAAAAAAAATTACCAACCGCCAGAATTTAGTGTGGGATTGAGCCAGGAACCTTTAGATCTTCAGTCTAACGCTCTCCCAACTGAGCTATTTCGTCTGGTATGAACCTGGTGAAATTTAGCAATATAACAGATACTTCAACTAAATCTCTCTCTCTCTCTCTCCTCTCTCTCTCTCTCTCTCTCTCTCTCTCTCCTCTCTCTCTCTCTCTCACACACAATCTATATGCAAGAAAATTATGTTTTTATTAATTTATTCAGTCTACTGTGGATTATGCATCTACCCTATGGAATTAAGCCAGTAATAACTTATTCAAACCATTAATCAGTATACGTAAACGAGCTGTCAAAATAGTAATAGGTAAGTCATCTTCATTAACATTTTCAGATTACAAAAATGTCAACATTCTTCCTCTCAAAACAAGATTGCTGTTTAATAAAGGTGTACTAATGCATAAAATTCTTCATGGTAGTGCCCCATCTTCCTTGAGCAGCATGTTCTTCGAAAACAATTTTCGACATTCACATACAATTAACCTTCCTTTACCAGCTATTCTATCTATCTATCTGTCCCGTAGTCTGACGACCGTGGGGGCACCCTCAAAGACTCAGCAACCAGTTCCCTCCAGCTATTACTCTGTTTAAATCAAATCTAGAATATTCTGGGGGGTGGTTTTGGAATAGGCTCCCAACCTTTCTAACAAATGAAAGTTTTCAACCTTTAAGAGGCTGTTGTATGATTTTCTGATAACTCATGAAAATGTCACACTCTTTTTACTGCAAATGTTTTGATCAAAGGGCTAGTTATTTCAGTTACATGAATTGTCTCCCTGGATGGTGTAGTTAGTTTTTGTTATTATGCATTCCTATTAATTTTGTTTGATTTCCATCATTTCTATGTATATCTAAATTCTCTCTCTCTTTGATGTTTTCTATATCTTGCTTGCTTTTCAGTGTGTGTGCGCGCGCGCGCATGTGTGGCGTCTGCGTTGTGTGTGGGGTGGGGTGTTGTTGTGGGTGTGTGGTGTGTGTGGGGTTGTTCTTTTTTAAATTTTAACGTCTTTTCCATTACTGATTTAGAAAAGTTGGTGTGTGTGTGTGGGGGTGTGTGTGTGTGTGGTGTTTTGGGGGTGTGTTTTTTTGTGTTTGTATGTTGTGTGGTGTGTGTCACGTGTGTGTATGGATGGGTGTGTTATGTTTTAGTGGTAATAGAGAGAGAGAAAACAACAGGGGGTTTGATGTGTGTACTATTTTTGTAAGAGTGTGATTTGGCGGGCGCAGTGTTTGTGTGTGGGTGTTTGTGTGTGTGTGTGTGTGTGTTTTATGTGGTTTTTTGTCTTGTGTGTGATTTGGGGTTGTGGTGTGTGGTGTTTAGCAATGTATGTGGTTTTTTGGGTTATATGAATGTGTGGGGGGGGGGGGGGGGGGGGGGGGGGGGGGGTGTGGGTGTGTGGGTTGGTGTGTGGGGGTTGTTGTGTGGTTTTTGGGGTGTGTGTGTGCAAAAACTGTATACTCTACACACTAGGAATTTTGTGGGCCTACATAGATTTTGTGTTTAAAAAAAAAAAGAACAAAAAAAATTATATTATGTTAAGAAATCAAACGGAATCAAATTTAACTTGAACGGGAAAAAAAAAATTCTGTTAAAAAAACCGACCGATGGGCTCCTTACTCAAGTTTTTTCCAAATTCTAGCATTTTAAGATTAAAACCAAATGTCTGGTGGGAAAAAAAACTAGCAGAGTTGTTTAAAAACCAACCCGGAAAAAAAAGGCTTCAACTGATCAAATAAAACAAACATGTTCTGGCGTAATCTGATCACCACAAATACAACCATTTCGCTAAATTTCGTTTGGAGCACGAGCCTTGTTGTTATCAATTGTAACAGTCTATGACAAAAATTTGTTTGATCAGAGAAACGTTGTATTTAGACTTTGTCGACTTGGGTTTGCACTCCTTTTGAATGAAATTTTTTATGATATAAGTCCCAAACGATCCCAGCAAGTCTTCTTTGAAGACAATCCCTCTTGTAAAGCAGGGGGCAGTTGCTTTTTGTGGAATTTTCCTTGTTCATTGCACCCCTTTTAGCTTTCAATCTCCCATTCATTTCCCAAAGACCCAATGGGATGGAACCGCAAAAATTGTATCGGGTAAACGTGTGGAAAAAAAATAAATTTAAAATAAACATTTAGTCACAACTTTCACCTCTTTATTAGAACAAACGATTGAAAAGCGTAAACGATTGGAATAAACACAGAAAATATTGTTCACGGGCAAAAGGGAAAATAAAAAGCGGGAATTTTTAACGCCACCCAAAAATTGAACAAGCTCGCTGAGAAAATAAAAAAGTTTTTTCCAATGAAAATAAAGACCTTTCAATTTTCAGGCGGAATTACAAACCGCACCTCCCATCATTGTTTCAAGTACGAGCCCCTGTATAGATTTTTTAAATGATTATTATAATTTTATGTAGATGAGATCTACAAAGCCAAAAAACAGGCCCATCATTCTTTTTAAGGGGCAGCATAGTTTTTTGTCAAATTTGGCAATGTTTTTGCTCCCATGGAGGAATAACGCTGAACGACAAACGAGGAGCAACATTTTTTGGATTCACACCTGATTTTTCAAACAGGGCGATGTAAGCCCCTTCGGAGTTAAGAAATTATTGTTTTTTTCTCTTTTGGGGTAATGGGATTCGCCTTTTAAAAAAAGTTCTGGCATACATGATTTTTTATTTTTGACTTCCAAGATTATTTAGCTGAAGCAAGCTTCATTTGTGTTCAAAAAAGGGTCACCCAATTTCAGCATATACACCAGGTCGCAGAAATGAACCGGCACACCGAGGCAAATTTGAGGCTTTTCAACTCGCTTTTTATTTTTTAAATAAATTTTGGGGCCGAGAAGAAAATTTCTTTCGCTTATGTTAATTTTGAACGAACCAAAGATGTTGCTAGTGTAAAAAGGGTATGGTATCCTGACCCAAGGTTGCCTACCAAATCTTCAAAAGTTTAAAAAATTTTTTGGCCCTTTTTTAGTATGTACTCTATATGATGATTCCCAAACAGTTTAGATGTAAAATAACTCCTAAAAATTTTACAACTTGTGGTATTCAATTGCGATCCCTTTTTTTTAAAAAAAGGGGAAAAATCCCGGATTATCCCGAATTGAAAAGCATCTAGAGTTTTTTCTGAAGAAAGGGGTAACCCATTTTCAACAGTATGCATTAATTTTATCAAGCCAGTTTGAACATCTTTTTAAAATTATTTAAGATCTACGGGGTGCGTTTTTAAGATTTTACTTTCAACCACATGCATATACATCTGCGACGCACAATCCCAACATTTTTAGATAACGGGGTTTGAAGACATAGGTCAAATATTAAACATATTGGGGCTATAACGATCCTTGCGGAATTCCCCTTGAAGAACCTTTAATGAGAAAAGGCGCTTCCTACTTTTTTTGAATGGACCTTTCCTTAAAAAAGCTTTAAAAAAATTATTTGCAACCTGAAAAACCCAATTAATCCAGTTTATAAAGTAGCTTGTCATGCCGACTTGGTCGTCGCTTTTTTTTCATCAAAGAAAGTTGCAATACATTTTGTCTTCTAGCAAACTGGTTTAATTTGGGGGCGTAATTTTTAAATTTGATGTCGACAGTTGACCCGCCTTTTCCGAAGCCGCTTGAGAGCAGGCATGTGTTAGCTTTTTTACAGTATGATTGAGCCTTTTTAAGATATCTTCCATTAATTTCCCTAAGTGTGTGTTAGGGCACGGCCTTAGCTGTTTTTGGGCGCATTTGGTTACCCGTTTTAAAAACTGGCACAATATCGATTTTTTCCACAAAGAGGCAGAGTCCCCCCTTAAAACCAACAGTTCTGAAAATATTTTTGTAAAAAAGTTAAAAGTTATCTGAAGATTTCTAATCATTTCATTAAAACCGCATCGGGCCCAACAATGTTTTCTTTTCCCAAGGGTTGAAATATTTTTTTTAAATTCCTAAGAGAAAGGTCAGCATTTAGATAATGCTGATAGTAACTGTTAGCAGTTTTTTTGGTGGTTGGTTTTGTTTTGTTTTTAGTTTTGGGGGTTTTTGTGGGTGTGTGTGTGTGGTGTGTGTGTGTGGGGGGCCGCGCACGTATGTGTGTATTGTTTTTTTCAATTTATGTCTTAGCATATTTTTTTTCCTTTATGTTTTTTTTTTTTTTTTCGAGGGTGGATGAAAAAAAGAAATGTAATGCAAATTTATTCCCTCTGAAAAAAAAAAAATTTTTTAAAAAAAAATTTTTTTCCTCTTTCTCTCCTCCCTTCTCCTCTCTCTCTCTCTCTATCTCTCTTCTCCCCTCTCTTTTCCCCTCTCTCTCTCCTCTCTCTCTTTTTCCCTTTTTTTTTTTTTTGTTTTTTTTTTTTTTTTTGTTTTTTGTTTGTTTTTTTGGGGGGTGTTTTTTGTCTTTTTTTTTGTTGTTTTTTTTTTTGGGGGGGGGGGGGGGGGGGGGGGGGGGGGGGGGGGGGGGGGGGGTTTTCTGGGTTTATTTTGTCTTTTGCTCCGGGGGTTGTTTGTTTGTTTGTTTGTTTTTTCTTTTTTCTCTCTTTTTCTTTAAAAAAAAAGTTTTTTCCCTTTGCTTCTACGTTTAAAAGTAAAGTACTGGTGATTTTTAAATGTGCCCCCCACGGGCGGGGACTGGATGAAAAAAGCACTGATATTTTTCATTATCCTGGAAAAAAAAATTTTTCTTTTTATTACAATGTGTAGAATTTCCTTTTAGTCTTTATTGGTTTTTTCCCCCCTCTTTATTAGTGAGTGTAGGATATTGAAACTTTTTTTTATTTTTATGAATTCAATTTGATGAGTATAATTAAAAAGTGTTTGTTTGAACGTGTGCTATTGAGTATTACATATTTGTATTACCCCTGAAACACCCCCCCCCCCACCCCCACACACACACCAAAAATCCACACACACCACCACACACACACACACCACACACACCCAAACACACACAAAACACCACACACACCACACCACCACACTCATCACTCACTCAATTCTCCCCCCTCAATGACGGGTATGGTTTGTTTTTCTTCTTTGTTTTGTTTCTTGTTTTTATTGTGTGAAAAGTAAGGGTATTAAATTTATTTCATTATCTGAAATTTAAATTTGAAAATATAATCTAAATGAGGTTGATTGGGGTCGCAACTGTTTTTGGGATTATATAATTATTGGATATTTTCTTTAAATACAACACAACACCTCCTTTGCTTGTCTGTCGTCCTTCTCTCTCACCTTTTAACGTCTTGTTATATTAAGTGTACCCCCATGAAGGTTCTTTTAAAATTTTCAATCTTATTGGGCTTGCCTTTACTTTAAATTTTAATGAGGGCCCTTTTTCAATCTTATAGTTTGTTAACAAGTATGTGTATACCATTTTACCAAAAGTGTAGATTTTATCTTTATGACTTATTAAATTTTTGGGTTTTGTTATTTTTTTTGGTCTGTTGTTTTTTGTTGTTTTTTGTCTGTTTTTTTTCTTTTTTTTATCTTTTGTTGGGTTTGGGTTTTTTTTTCTCTTTTGTTTTTTGATTGTTTTTTTTTAGGGTTTTTTTTTTTTTTTTGGGGGGGGGGTGGGGTGGGGGTTTTTTTAGGGTTTTCTTTTATTTGCTTGCTTTGGGGGGGGGGGTTGTTGGGGGGGGGGGGGCTGTTTTTGTAAAGGGTTATTTCCCCTTGTTTTTATTGTGAGACTGTATAAGTATTGGGTTATTATTATTAAGATGTATCCCTAACGGGCGGGGACTGGATGTAAAAAAGCACATGTGTGCTTATTCATTATCCTCGAAATAAAAGAATTTGTCATTTCATTGTCATTGTCATTGTCATTGTCATTGTCTCTCTCTCTCTCTCTCTCTCTCTCTCTCTCTCTCTCCTCTCTCTCTCTCTCTCTCTCTCTCTCCTCTCTCTCTCTCTCCCCTCTCTCTCCTCTCTCTCTCTCTCTCTCTGGACGAAACTATAAATGGAGTTCCTTGTGCGAACACACGCAGAGCATATTGTGGACACGTTAAAACCTGTTCCGCTTTTCGTAAGAGTAGGCCATTGTGTGTTGGTGGGAACGGATAACAATATTTACGAAATTGCATAAGGACACAAGATTGCTTGTTCCATTATCCTCGAAATAAAAGAATAAATAGATAACTACAACTCTCTCTCTCTCTCTCTCTCTCTCTCCTCTCTCCTCTCTCTCTCTCTCTCTCTCCTCTCTCTCTCTCTCTCTCTCTCCTCCCTCCCTCTCTCACCCCCTTCATTATCCTCGAAATAAAATAATTTGTCATTGTCATTTTCATTTGTCAATGTTATTGTTACTTTAATTCTGCCACAAATGTTGACAAAGTCTTATGTACAAAAACAAGCACACCACCAGAATTTCTTGCACCTTTTGTCAGTTTCACTGCTTTTGAAATATGGATCTCATAATCATTAAATGCGGGATAAGTATATTTCTCTGAATCCACAGCAGTTTCCTTTAGAGCAAATATATCCTAACACAGCAACGCCTGGTTACATCTTTAATATCCAGATTTTACAACCAGCCACTACAGTTCCATCAAGTCAAGTTCAGTCGAGTCAAGTGAAAAACACTTTAATAATTATCCCATGAATGAAGGGCAACTACAATACTGACAGGCACATTGATATAATTATATAATTATCTCCAAAGAGGCAAGAAAAATACATTTCAAATTGGAAAGAACAGTCCAAGATAGCTTCAAAAACACAAACACACGTGCGCGCGCGCGCATGCACACACACACACACACATATACCCACACACCAATGTAGGAATACAATGTTGTAAAAAAAAAAACCACCTGTTGATTGGAAAAGACCTATACACTTATTATTGACCACTGCATGCACGCAGGGACTCCCTCACACGCACGCGCATGTGAGCACACCCATGCACACGCACGGATATGTGAACACAAATTTTTAAAAAAGACTATTGACTAGTAAATATACACACCACACACACACACCCACAGCGCACGCAGGAGCCTGTGACACACCATTATGATCATTGACTAGTAAAGACACACACACACACACACACACACACACACACACACACACACACACACACACACAAAACACACACCACACACACACTTAAAAAATCATTTAAACCAAAAAAAGGACACAGGAGTATTTTTTTTCATGAGCATACCTTCCCTCACCCCACCCCTTCACACACACATGTACATAATAATTAATCATGATTTCTCCAGGGCTTTGCCTACTTCTCTATTTATTTGATCTTCCTCCCCCCCCCCCCCAAACACACACACATGTACATAATTATCATGATTTCCCCAGGCTTTAGCTACCTTTCTATTTAGTTGATCTCCCCCCCCCCCCACCCCAACACACACACACACACACACACACACACACACACACACCACCAAAACACACATTAATTTTCAAGATTTTCCCCAGGCTTTGGCTAACTTTCTATTTAGTTGTTCCCCCCAACCAAACCAACAAACACACAAAAACCCCCAATACACACAACACACACACATGTTCATAATTATCATTATTTCCCAGGCTTTGGCTATTTCTTTTTATTATATCTCCCCCCCCCAAACACACACACCACACACACCACAACACACACACACTCAAAAAAACACAACAACATTACATAATTATTATATATTTCTCAGGGCTTTGGCACTTCTTTTAATTTGTTATTCACCCCCCCCAACACACACACACACACACAACACACAAAACACAAACACACACACACACAACACACACACACACACACACACATGTACATAATTATATTATTTCCCAGGAACTTTGGCACTTCTCTTTTATTTACCTCCCCACCAAACACACACAACACACACACCCACACACCACACAAACACACACACACACACACAACACACACACACACACCAATGTAGCATAATTATCATATTTCTCCAGGACTTTTGGGCTACTTCTCTATTTGATCTCTCCCTCCCCACAAACACACACACCCAACACACACAAACACACCCCACCCAAACACAAACACACACAAAACCACACACACACACACATGTAAATAATTATCATTATTTCTCCAGGCTTTGGCTACTTCTCTATTTGATCCTCCCCCCCACTACACACACACACACCAACACCACACACACACCACACACACCACACACACACACACACACACACTGTACATAATTTCATATTTCTCCGGCTTGGCTACTTCTCTTTTGTTCCCCTCCCCCCAACACACCACACCACACCCCACACACACACACACCCCACACACACATCACACACCCACCCCCACAAAACAAAACACACACTGACTAATTTCATATTCCCCAGGACTTTGGCTACTTCCTATTTGATCTCCCCCCCCCCCCCCAAATACACCCACACACAACCCACAACACACACACACCCCACACCCCACACACACACACCACACACACAACACACCACACACAAACCCACACACACACACCACACATGTACATAATTATCATAATTTCCCAGGCTTTGGCTACTTCTATTTGATCTCCCCCCCCCCCACCCCCCCCCCCCCCCACCCCCACACACACCCCACCCCCCCCCCCACACCCCCCCTCCCCCCCCCCCCCTCCCCCAACACACCCCCCCACCCACCCCAACACCCACACACCCAACTTTAATTTCTCCAGGGCTTGGCTACTTTTTTTTCCCCCCCCCCCACTCAACAACAAAAATTACAAAATTATTATATTTTCTCCAGGGCTTTGGCTACTTTCTATTGATCCCCCCCCAAAACACACACAACACGTACATAATTATCATTATTTCCCAGGCTTTGGCTACTTTTATTTAGTTGATCTCCCCCCCACCCCACCCCCCACACAAACACACAAAAACACATGTACATATATTATTATTTCTCAGGGCTTTTGGCACTTCTCTTTTAGTTGATCTCCTTCCCCCACAACACCACACACACAACACTCACACAACACACACACAAAACACACAACACACACACACACACACACACATGTACATAATTATCATTATTTTCCAGGCTTTGGCAAACTTCTCTTTTTATTGTCTCCTCCCCCAACAAAAAACAACACACACACACAACACAACAACACACACACACACAACACAACACACACAATGTACATAATTATCATATTTCTCCAGGACTTTGTACTTCCTATTTGATCTCTCCTCCCCAACACACACACACCCCACCCCACCTCACACACACACACACAAATTCAACCAAGGGGTACAATTTTTTATTTCTCCGATTTGGTACTTCTATTTGATCTCTCCCCTCCAACATACACACAACACACAAACAACATACACCACGACACACACACACAAAATCAAAATATCATATTTCGCATTTAGGATTTTTTTGGGGTTATTTCCCCCCCCCCATAAAACCACAACAACACACAACAACACACACACACACACACAAACACACACACACACACAAAATTACATAATTATCTTTAAATTTCCAGGCTTTGTTTTACTATATTTGTCTCCCCCCCCCCAAAACACACAACACACAACTAATAATTATATTATTTCCCGAGGCTTGGTACCTTTCTATTTAGTTGACCTCCCCCCCCCCCACCTCACCACAACACATTGTACATAATTATCATTATTTCTCCAGGGCTTTGGCTACTTTCTCTATTGATCCCCCCCCCCAAAACCCCACACACACACACACACATTACAAAATTATCATTATTTCCCCAGGCTTGGCTATCTTTCATTAGTTGATCCCCCCCCCCCACCCGCACACACACACACACACACCACACACACCACACAAAATGTACATAATTATCATTTCTCCGGGGTTTTGGGGTACTTCTCCTATTTGATCTCCCCCCCAACAACACCACACACAACTGTACATAAATTTTCATTTCTCCAGGACTTTGACTACTTCTCTTTTTTGATCTCCCCCCCCAACAACACACACATGTACTAATTATCATTATTTTCCCCAGGTTTTTTCTACTTCTCTATTTGATCCCCCGCCCCCCCCCCCCCCCCCCCCATACACACCACACACCACAACACACACACCACACAACACCCACCACACACACACACAACACAACAAGTCCCTAATTATCATTATTTCTCCGGGGTTTGGCTACCTTTCTATTTGATTGCCCTCCCCCCAAAAAAACCACCACACACACAAAAAATGTACATAATTATCATTATTTCTCCAGGCTTTGGCTACCTTTCTATTATTTCTCCCCCCCCCCCACCCCACACACACATGTAAATAATTATATTATTTCTCCAGGGCTTTGGCTACTTTTCTATTTGGATCTCCCCCCCCCCCCCCCCCCAACACACACATGACATAATTATATTATTTCCCAGGGCTTTGGCTACTTTCTTTATTTGATCTCCCCCCCCACCCCCCCCCCCACAACAACACAACACACATGTACATAATTATCATTTTTTTCCCTCCAGCTTTGGCTACTTCTATATTTGGATCTCACCCCCCGCCCCCCAAACACACACACACACCACACACACCCCAAAACGTGTACATAGTATCATTTTTTCCCCAAGCTTTGGCTATTCTTATTTGTTATCTTCCCCCCCCCCCCCCCCCCAACCCACCCACACACAGACAACACACACAAACACACCACCAAACCAATACCCTCCCCACCACACACACCCACACACCACCACACATGTACATTCCATTATTTCTCAGGCTTTGGCTACTTCTCATTATCTCCCCCCCCCCAAACACACACATTTACAACACATTGTACATAATTATCATTATTTCTCCCGGACTTTGGCTATTCTCTATTTAGTTGATCTCCTCCCCCCCCACCCACACACCACACACACATGTACATAATTCCATTATTTCTCCAGGGCTTTGGCTACTTCTCTATTTATTCTCCCCCACCCCCAACACACACAACACACACATGTACATAATTATAATTTTTCCCGGGCTTTGGCTATTTTCTCTATTTTATTTGATCTCCCCCCCCCCCCCAACACACACATGTACATAATTATCATGATTTCCCCAGGCTTTGGCTACCTCTCTATTTTGATTTCCCCCCCACAACACACACACACACATGAACATAATTTCATATTTCCCCGGGCTTTGGCTACTTCCTTATTTTAATTTGATCTCCCCCCCCCCCAACACACACACATGTACATAATTATCATTATTTCTCCAGGGCTTTGGCTACTTCTCGATTTGATCTCCCCCCACCACCCAACACACACCACACATGTACATAATTATCATTATTTCCCCAGGCTTTGGCTACCTCTCTATTTATTTACTCTCCCCCCCCCCCAACACACACACACCACACACCATGTACATGATTATCATTATTTCTCCAGTTTTGGCTACTTCTCTATTTGATTTTCTCCCCCCCACCCCCCAACAAACCCACACACATGTACATAATGATATTATTTCCCCAGGCTTTGGCTACCTTTCTATTTAGTTGATCTCCCCCAACCCACACCACACTCACATTACATAATTATCATGATTCTCCGGGACTTGGCTACTTCTTATTTGATCTTCTTCTCCCCCCAAAACACCACACACCACACAAACTCACAACAACACCCCATTTAACATGTATAATTATCATCTTTCTCCCAACTGGCATTCTTATTTATTTTCCCCCAACACAACAACAACAATTACACAAACACACACAACACCCCCACACAAACACCCACACACAAAACACAAAACAAACCCAACACAACATTTAATAATTATGTTTCGCCAAGCTTTGCTACTTCCTTTTAGTTGAATCCAATCCTCCCCCCCCCCCACAAACCAACACCACAACCCACAAACACCCAGACTATACCATACCCCCAGGACTGCATTTCTCTTTATTAATCCCTCCCAAACCCCCCTCCAACACACAAAAACTTATAATTAAACCCCACTTTGCATTTCAAACTCCCCCCCACCAAACACACCAACCTGTACAATAGATCTTTTATTTTCCCCGGCTTTGGCCCCCAATTAACACCCCCCCACACACCACACCACACACACACACACACAACAAAACACACCCAACCCCCCAACCCCCCCAAACACACACACACACACACACACACACACTCAAAAAATTTTTCCCACACACCCCAAACCCCCCCCCCACAACACCACACGCACACAACAGTACAAAAATATATTTCCCAGGGCTTTGGTTTATTTCTTTTTATTTGTATCCCTCCCCCCCCCAAAAACACACACCAAAAACCACACACACATGTACATAATTTATCATTATTTCTCCAGGCTTGGCTACTTCTTTTTATTTGATCTCCCTCCCACCCCCCAAAAACACACAAACACATGTACTTTAATTATCATTTTTTCCCCCGGGGTTTTGGCTATTTCTATTTTTTTGATCTCCCCCCCCCCCAAACACACCAAAAACAAAAAATTAATTATCTTTATTTCCCCAGGCTTGGCTCCCTTCCATTTAGTTGATCCCTCCCCCCCCCACAAAAAAACCACACACCACACACACACACAACAACACACAAACAAAAAGTACCCCAAAAATTTATCTTTTTTTTCCCCCAGGTTGGGTACTTCTCTATTTGATCTCTCCCACCCCCCCAAACACACCACCACACACCACATGAAATAATTACCTTTATTTCCCGGGGCTTTGGCTACTTTTTTTATTTATTGATCCCCCTCCCCCCCACCACAACACACACCACACACACACACATGTACAATAATTATCATTATTTCCCCGGGGTTTGGCTACTTCTCTATTATGATTCCCCCCCCCAACACACACACACATGTACTTTAATATATATTTCCCCAGGCTTGGCTACTTTCTATTTATTGATCTCCCCCCCCCCCCAAACCACAACACCACACCACAAATGTCCCAAATTTATCATATTTCCCCAGGCTTTGGCTACTTCTCTATTTGACCCCTTCCCCCCCCCCAAACACACACACACACCAACACAGTACAACATTATCATTTTTTCTCCAGGGTTTTGGGGTACTTCTCTTTTATTCTCCCCCCCCCCCCACACAACACACAACACATTACAGTAATTTACCATTATTTCCCAGGCTTTGGCTCCCTTTCATTAGTTATCCCCCCCCCACCCCCAAAACACACCCACACCCCACACAACAAAACAACCCAACACACCAAAACCCCCCCCACCCAACACCCCACACACATGTAAAATAATTTTTATTTTTTTCCGGGTTTTTTGGGTCCCTTTCTATTTATTTATCTCCCCCCCCCACCACACACACACACACATGTACATAATTATCATTATTTCTCCAGGGCTTTGGCTACTTCTCTATTGATCTCTCCCCCCCAAAAACCACACACACAACACATGTACATAATTATCATGATTTCCCCAGGCTTTGGCTATTCTCTCTTTTATTTGATCTCCCCCCCCCCCCCACAACCACACAAACACATGTACATAATTATCTTTATTTCCCCAGGCTTTGGCTCCCTTCCATTTAGTTGATCCCCTCCCCCCACCCACAACACACCACACACACAACACACACACACACACACACACACCACACACACACACACACACACACAACACACACACCACACAATGTACATAATTATCATTATTTCCCAGGCTTTGGCTCCCTTTCTATTTATTATTCCCCCCCCCCCCCAACCACACCCCACACACACTGTACATAATTTCATTATTTCCCAGGGTTTTGGGCTACTTCTCTATTTGATCTCCCCCACCCCAAACACACACACACAACATTACAACCCCACCACCTTTTTAACTCACCAACACACACACCCCACATTAAACAACATTAATTATCATTTTTTCCCCCAGGCTTTGGGCTACTTCTATGTTGATCTCCTCCCCCCACCCCAAACACACAACCCACACACACACACACACACAAAAAAAAAAAAAATGACCCCCTAATAATTATCATTATTTTTCAGGCTTGAAACCTTTCTATTAGTGATCTCCCCCCCCCCCACCACACACCACACACACAACAACAACAACCCCAAAACACTCTCAACTCCCACCCCCCAACACACCACAAAACACACACAACACACCACACAAACACACACAACACACCACAAACACACATGTACATAATTATCATTATTTCCCAGGCTTTGGCTCCCTTTCTATTTGGATCTCTCCCCCCACCCCCAAACACACACTACACACACACACACACACACCATGTACTTAATTATCATTATTTTCCCAGGCTTTGGCTACTTTCTATTTATTGTTGACCCCCTCCCCAAAACCCTCCCCCCCCCCAACCACAACCCACACCCCCCCACCCACCCCCAACCCAAACCACAGTATGTAATTTTATTTTCCCCAGTTTGGCTACCTTTTTATTTGTTGTTTAAAGTGAAAAAATATGTACTTATATATTTGGTTTGTAATTTTCTTTGTTTGATCCCCCCGTGTCAACCCCAACAAAGCCATTATTTTTCAAAGGACATTTTGTGTTGTGTGTGGTGTGTGTATGTGTGTGTGTGTTTGTTGTGTGTGTGTTGTATGTTGTGTGTGTGTGGTGGTTGTGTGTTGTGTGTGTCAAAGTCAAAGTCAAAGTCAAACTTTTATTTTCAGATGGTACATTGTGGGTATGTGTTGGGTGTGTGAGGTGTGTTTTAGTATGTGTGTGTATGTATGTGTGTGTATGTGTATGTGTGTGTGGTGTGTGTTTGTGTGTGTGAAGTCAAATCAAAGTCAAGAATTTTATTTTCAGATGGCCCTTGTGGTTGTATGTGTGTGGGTGTGTGTTTTGTTGTATGTGTGTGTATGTATGTGTGTGTGTATGTGTAGTGTGTGTGGTGTGTGTGTGTGTGTGTGAAAGTCAAAGTCAAAGTCAAACTTTTATTTTCAGATGGTACTTGTGTGTGTATGTGTGTGGGTTGTGTGTATGTGTTGTAGTGTGTGTATGTATGTGTGTGTATGTATGTGGGGTGTGTAGGGTATGTGTGTGGGTTTGTGTGTGTGTAAAGTCAAAGTCAAAGTCAAACAAATTTTATTTTCAGATGGTACATTTGTGTGTGTATGTGTGTGGAGGTGTGTATGTGTGTGTATGTATTGGTGTGTATGTTTTGTTGTTTGGTATTTTGTGTGTGTTGTGTGTGTGTTGGAAAGTAAAAGTCAAAGTCAAAGTAAAAATTTTATTTTCCAGAATGGTGCTTTGTTGTGTAATTTAGTGGGTGTTGTATGTGTGTGTATTGTGTTATGTATGTGTGTGTTTTGTGTGTTTGGTAATTTTTGGAGTGTTGTGTTGTGGTAAAAGTAAGTAAGTCAAAGTCAAAATTTATTTTCAGATGGTACATTGTGTGTGTGTATGTGTGTATGTGTGTGTATGTATGTGTGTGTATGTGCTGTGTATGTGTGTTGTGTGGTTGTGTGTGTGTGGAAAGTCAAAGTCAAAGTCAAAGTCAAAATTTTATTTCAGTGGTACTTGTGTGCGTATGTGTGTGGGTGTGTGTATGTGTGTGTTTAGGGTTGGGGTGTGTATGTATGTTTGTATGGTAGTGGTTGGTGTGTGTAAAAACAAAGCAAAGTCAAATTTTATTTCAGATGCTTGTGTTGGGTGGGTTTTGTTTATTGTGTGTGTGTGTGTCAAAGCAAAGCAAACTTTTATTTCAATGGTACAGGTGTGTTGTGTTGGTGTGTTGTGTGTGTACGTGTGTGTATGTATGTGTGTGAGTATGTTGTTGTGTTGGTGTGTGTGGTGTGAAGTCAAGTCAAGCCCAATCAAACTTTTTTTTCCATGGACGTGTGGTATGTGTGAGGTGTATTATTGTGATTTGTGTATTATGTTGTGTAGATTTTGGTGGGGTGTTTTCAAAGTCAAAGTCAAGTCAAAATTTTATTTCAATGTACATTGTTGTTATGTGTGTGTGTGTATGTGTTGTATGTGTGTGTATGTTGTGTTGTTGTATTGTTGTATTTTAAAGTGGTGTGTGTGTGTGTGTGTGAAAGTCAAAGTCAAAGTGAAACTTTTATTTTCAGATGGTACATTGTGTGTGTATGTGTGTGGGTGTGTGTATGTGTGGTATGTGTGTTGTAATGTGTGTGTTATGTATGTGTGTGTATGTATGTGTGTGTGAAATGTGTAGTGTGTGTGTGTTTTGTTTTGTGTGTGTGTGAAAGTCAAAGTCAAAGTCAAAATTTTTTTTCAGATGGTACATTGTGTGGGGTTTTGTATGTGGGGTGTGGGTGTGTGTATGGGGTGTATGTGTGTGTATGTATGTGTGTGTATGTATGTGTGTGTGTGTGTGTGTGTGTGAAAGTCAAAGTCAAGGTCAAACTTTTATTTTCAGATGGTACATTGTTGTGTATGTGTGTGGGTGTGGTATGTGTGTGTATGTGTGTGTATGTATGTGTGTGTATGTATGTGTGTGTATGTATGTTGTGTATGTTATGTGTGTGGTGTGTGGTGTGTGTGTGTGAAAGTCAAAGTCAAAGTCAAAGTAAAAATTTTATTTTCAGATGGTACTTGTGTGTGTGTATGTGTGTGGGTGTGTGTATGTGTGTGTATGTATGTATGGGGTGTGTGTGTATTGTATGTGGTGTGGTGTGTGTGTGTGTGTGTATGTGTGTATGTATGAGTGTGTGTGTATGTGTGTGTGTATGTGTATGTATGTGTGATATGTGTGTGTATGTATGTGTGTGTATGTATGTGTGTGTGTATTTGTAGTGTATGTATGTGTATGGTGTATGTGTGTATGTGTATGTATTTTTTTTATTTTATTTTTTTTTTATTTTTTTAAATTCTTTTATCGAGGATAGTGGAATAAGCACTTATGTGCTTTTTTACATCCGTCCCCGGGGTTTATGCGGTTTTGTAAATTATGTCATCTGTTCCCCTGGCACACAATGGCCTACTCTTACGAAAAGCGGAACAGGATTTAACGTGGCGTATGTGTGTGTATGTGTATGTGTGTGCATGTGTATGTGTGTGCATGTGTATGTGTGTATGGGGTGTTTGATGTGTTGTGTATGTTTGTGTATGTTTGTGTGTATGTATGTGTGTATGTGTTGTGTATGTGTGTGTATGTGTGTATGTGTGTTGTTGTTGTTGTTGTCTTCGATTTTACGTCCGTTCACGCTCAGTGATATTAGACGGGGAAAAAAATGCATGGAAGTTGAGGTGGTGGTGGAGGTCCTACTGAAATGTGTACAAGGGAAACATAGTTTACATCGGCAAAAAAGAAACTACACAAAGCAAGAAGAACCAGTTAAAAAACCAAACCAAACAATCAAACAAACAACCCCCCCCAAAAAAAATAAAATTCCAACAACAAACAAACAAAACAAAAATACCCCAATCTTTAAACTTAATGAGGTTATAACAAATGTCCTATAGGACTGTGCCAGAGACCTTTCGCAATATCAAAATACCAAATTCATGTTATTGAATATGCTACTGAGGGAGTTTTCAGAAAACTGGGGTAAAAAAGCTTTTGTGCGCCTGCATTCAAATATTATATGAGTATTAGTGACATTCTCACCACACAGACATCTACCGTTTTTTGCTGAATTTGTAATGAATGCATAAGTTTTTTATTTTAAATCAAGCTGTTTACTCTTCTTGCTGTGAAAAAATTTGTGCAGGTCTTAGAATGGTTCACGCCTCCTACATTGTCGTATTGATTACAGATCTATTTAAAAATCTCTCTTTTAGGTGGTACTTTTCTGGACCTTTCCCATGATGTTTGTTCTAATAATGTAAACCCCTTGTAATGATAAAGGCACATGCAATTCTTCTGATTCCCGTCCATGTTTTGCACCTCTTTTAGCAGCTCTGTCAGCCCACTCATTTGGAAAGAATCCACTATGTGAAGGCACCCAACAAAAAGTGAAGCTGATACCTTTTAAAGTTAAAAGGTGTATGACATGCCTTATCTCTAGTGCAATATTTGAAGTTGTTTTGTGCCATGGAGATTTTAAAGTATATAATACCGATTTAGAATCAACACAAAGAAGGATTTGAAATATCATCATCATCAACAGTCCCGTGACCTTGGCGGTCGTGGAGGAGACACGAAAGACGATGCCGTGGTAAGCCTCCTCCATCCATCTCGGTCCTCGGCTCTGCGCAGTAGTGCCGAGTCATTCATCCTGGTCCATTCTCTGATGTTGTCCATCCATGACTTGTTCTGTCTTCCCCTCTTTCTGCCACCTTCGAGTGTTCCCTGCAGTACTGTTTTTGGCAGAGTGTTGTGGCGGGTGACGTGGCCGAACCATGTCAGCTTTTTCTTCTTGACGATGGTGAGAAGGGGTTCTGTGGACCTGCCAGCCTTGTTATTTGACTCTTGACAAATTCATTGGTCTTTCGTTCTCTCCAGGATATGCCCAGCAGTTTTATGGCATTTTGTTTCAAATGACTGGATTCGCTTTACTGTTTCAGCAGTCAATGTCCAGGTTTCACTTCCGTACAGCAGGATAGTCTGAATTAGGGCTTTGTAGAGCTTTAGTTTGATTGGGAAACTGATCTCTTTACTTTTACATATGGTGGTGAGTTTTGTCATGGAAATTTGCCATGGCCTGTCTGACTTTGATTTCTGTCGTCGATCGCCCGTCCTTTGTGAGTGTACGCCAAGGTATTTAAAAGGGTCTACCTCCTGCAGTTGTGGCCTTCATGTAAATTTTAGCAGTGGCGTTGCTCGTGCTGTTCACAAGTACTTTACTTTTCCGGCTCACCCCATCCCATATGCTCCAGCTCTGTTCTCAAGTTGGTCGTAAGATCTTGCAGCTCTGTTTTACTTCCACCCATGAGGTCAATGTCATCGGCAAACCCAAGTTGTTGAGGGGTCTGCCGCCAATGGAGATGGTAGAGTGGAAGTCATGGAGGGTCTCTCTCATAATGTTTTCCAAGAACAGATTAAACAGGGCTGGAGATAACCAGGCATCCCTTTTCGGGCCCCATCTGTGGGTTTTTAAGTAGTCTCCGACCTGGTTGTTCAGAAGGAAATGCACTGCTTGCGGGTTTGTATTGCTTGAATGGTTTGCACTAGTCCTTCTTCAATGCCAACATTCTGAGGACCTGCCACAGGCCTTCGTGCCATACTCTGTTGAAAGCCTCTTTAAGTCGATGAAGTTGTGGAACAGGTCTCTCTGATGTGAAGATGTTTTCCGTCAGGATGTGACAGTTAAAAATTTTTCGATTGTGCTCTGCCTGCCCTGAACCCAGCTTGTCCTCTGCAAGGTGTTCTTCTGCCTCCTTCTTGAGTCGATTCAAAATAACTTTGAGCATGATCTTGCTGGCGTGGCTGTTGAGGCTGATTGTTCTATAGTTTGGGATTGGCGTAAATTCCCCTTCTTGGGCAGGGGTATGATGAGTGATTGTGTCCATTCTGTTGGCACTGTTTTGTCTCCCAATCTTCTGACAGATAGCGTAACATGTGTTTATGACTTTCGCCACCATGCTTGAGCAGCTCTGCTGGTATGTTGTCTGCTCCTGGGGCTTTCCTACTGGTAAACTGCAGATGGCATCTTCCCTTCTTCCCTCAGTATAGGGAATGGGGAGGGTACTCTTGATGTTGCTGCTTCCTCTTCTATTATGCTCTTGTCAGGTTGGATTGGGTAGTTGTATAGTTCTTGACAATACTCAGACCACCTGTTCAATACAGCTGAGCTTTCTGTGAGGAGGTTTCCGGAGCTGTCTTCAATGACTGATGATTTGGTTTGAAGTGGTTTTGTGAGATTCTTCAGGTTGTCGTATGTCGTATGCATGTATGTGTTTTGTATGTGTGGTGTGTGTATGTGTGTGTGGGGTGTGGTGTGTGTGTGTGTGTGTGTGTGTGGTGTGTTGTATGTGTGTATGTGTAAGTGTGTGTGTGTAGTGTGTGTGTATTTGTGTATGTTGTGTATGTGTGTGTTGTGTGTGTATTGTGTGTATGTGTAGTGTGTGTGTGTGTGTGGTGTGTGTGGGATATGTGTGTATGTGTATGTGTTATGTGTAATGTGTGTGTAGTGTTAGTGTGTGTGCGTGTGTATATGTGTGTGTTTTGTTGTTATGTGTTTATGTGTATCTGTGTGTATTGTGTGTATGTGTGTGTGTTGTGTATTTGTGCATGTGTGTATGTGGGGTTTTGTGCATGTAGTGCTGTATCTGTGTGTATGTGTGTGGTATGTGTGTGTGAAAGTGTGGGATTGTGTGTGATGTGTGTGTGTATTTATTTATTTTATTTTTTTATTCTTTTATATGAGGTAATGGAATAAGCATCATGTGCTTTTTTCAATCAGGTCCGTGTGTATGCGGTTTTGTAAATTTTGTCATTGTTCCACCGCCCAATGGCTACTCTTACGAAAAGCGAAACAGGATTTATCGTGTGCGAATGTTTTGCTGCTTCGCAACGGGCCCGGTTTAATTTTCATCCGAAGGCTTTTGGGAAGTAAGTCTGCACTGATGTTAACCCAGGGGAAAATATCCCTTCACGGAATCGAACCGGTCGTCAGTTCCAGCGCAATGTTGTGTGAAAATGGTTTTGTGTATGTGTGTGTGTATGTGTGTGTATGTGTGTGTTTGTATGTGTGGTGTATCTTTGTTTTCATGTAATGTGTGTATTTGTGTATGGTGTATAAGGTGTGTTATGTGTGGTAGTTGCATGTGTGTGTATGATTGTGATGTTTTGTATGTGTGTGTATGCATGTGTGTGTATGTGTGTGTATGTGTGTGTATTTTTGTGTGTGATGTGTGTGGGATGTATGTGTGTATGTGTGTGCGCGCCGCGCGCCGTGTGGTGTTGTGTGTGTGTGTGTGTGTAATACGGCTGCACACCGGTATAAAAAACACTCTTTTTCCTTTGTTTTTTCTACGTGACTCTTATATTATACTGCATGTACTAAGGCTCCCGAATAAAAACCACTTTTTGTGAAGCTATCCTCTGCTCAATCTCATGTGATTGACAATAAAGGTAGGTTTGATTAAAATTTTTTTTGCAACCCTGTACCCCTCAGTTTTTGTCGTCTGCTAGCTTCTTACCCATTAAAGCAGCGCGGGTCAACGCGTGGAAAAGCAATCCTCATTTGATGATCATTCCTATTTCTCGTGACTACCTGTATTGCTCTATGTCCCCAATCCCCAAAACAAGTGCACAGTCCCTTTTTTCATGCTTTAAAAAAATCTGTGAGATCACCAACAATTTTTTTTTCACTCGAACTTTAACAGATACTACATGATCGGGGACGGACAGCTCATGGGCGGAGCATCGCTTCCCCCAGCCAAGTTAGCACGTCGAGCGGGTTACCAGTTGGAGGGTACGTTGCCGCCCCTTGCTTCAAAATCCCCTTCACCCACTGAATGGGTACCGCCCTCTTTTTCAGGGAGTAAAGCACGAGGAAGGTGGCGCCGCCCTCAATATGCTGGCCCTAGAAAGTGAGGGCTCTGACGCCTCGCTCCCCTACGAAACCCTTTAAAGGGTTTTGGGACACCTGACTTACCTTTTTCTTACATGATCCCCAAATTAATACCCGGGGGTTTGCCATTATTGGAAGAATGAGGTCTTTTCTTAAACTGCATTCTTTATACTATTTCAGACATAAATATTTTGGACTCTAGTAACCACCATTCGGATTTGCGAAACATGGTTCATTTCTCCATCCAATCCCGCTTTATCTTTTCAATGCTTTGATAAAGGCAGGATTGGTTTAATATTTGGAAATGGATATGAATAGCTGTTAATGTCCCAAATGTTAAAGTATTCATTGGTTCATTTTGATTCCCCTGTTGACATATTTGTTTGCAGTTGCGTAATGTCTTTTTTTGGCAGTTGCGTATATGTCATGTTTTGTTCTGGCTTGTTGATTGGGTTGGTTGACCCCATTCTAAAAGCTGGGGGCCTGAAGAAAAATTTGTTCATTTTTCTCTCTGCTCTGCCCTTTTGTCTGTCTCTCTTCTCTGTTCCTCTCTCTCTCAACATATTCTTTTAATCTCTTATTAACAAAATTTGAAGTGATTGTTTGTACATTTTATTGGCTTAAAATGCCTAGTATTATTTTTTTAAAGAATAGTGTTCTTTGTTGTTATAAACTTGTTTTCGATTTTTAGGTTGTTTAAATGTAACCAAAAAAGTTGCATACGTGGTTTGGGTTAAAATCTTTTTTTTTTTTACTTGGGTTGCTGATATTTATCCAATTGAGAAGAATTTCTCTCTCTCTCTCATGTGTTTGTGTGGTGTTGTGTGGATTTGTGTGTGTGTGTTGTTGTGCTCTCACCCGTTGAATATTATTTTTTCGTTTGATATTACAGACGAAAGCTTTTGGTTTTTCAATTTTCTTTTTTATTTTGCGTTACTAGTTGTTCTGTTTTAAAGGCTTTGGAGGTTAAAAAAGCAATGTCTGCTTATTCCCTCACCTTCGAAATACAGAGTTGAATAGGGGGACAAGTAAATGGAAATCAAAAGACTGACCTCATTAAAACTAGAATCAACTCTTGTTTATACTTCAGTGCAACAGATAACACCAACATGAATAAATAACCCCCCCCCCCCTAAAAAACCCCACAAAACAAACAAACCCCAACAACAACGACTACAAAACACAAACAAAACCAAAGCAAACAAACACAACAACAAAACAACATTTGTAACAAGATCTAACAACTGACCCGTAAAAACGTATGGCTAACAATAACCAAAAAAGGAACTATTTTCCACAAAAGTACTGTCTTTAAAGTCCGTTTTTAATCATAATAAGAAACAATTGACAGCAATAACCGTTTTTTGGGGGAAAAAACAACATCATAAAGATCACTGAAGATTGCGTGATGGGTAGTGAGGTGAGATAGGTATGTGCTTTCACACTGGCGTAAATTTGAAAATCAACAGTGCTGTGCCACATATAATTATGCAAAAAACCCCGTGGCCCATTTCTCAGCTTAAAACGTTCAATTTCCATAAAGCCAAGAAAATCGATTTTTATACGGTAAAAGTCTGTTCTTGAAAAAAAACAACCATCTATTCTATTTCTCTAATACAGGTGTGTGACTTGTATGATACAAGCATCCGCTTTGAATTTTGAGATGTCCAGATATTAGGCACGCATTTTACTGCCCGACCCCTGAAGAATTTTTATGGGATTTTTCCCACACCGTTTTAACTTCTGAGAGAATCGGCTTTTCCCGTCTGAATAAGAGTGAAATGTCACAGTTGGTCACTAAGAGCAAGGCTTTTAAAAGGGAAACTGTTTTGGTTTATCTCATGAATTAATGTGTGTTGATGTGGTTTTCCACAACCGGTGCCCGTCCGGTTTGACCCTTTTGGTTGACCAGGCGTTGAAGCAGGGAAGACAGTAAGTTTGGTTTAAACCAGTTTTAATCGTAAATAGCTGCACAGTTTATTCTGAGTTTATAAAATGTTAGAGTGATAGTCACCGAGGTGGGGTGAAACAGCAAGATTGGATTGGGCTTCACGAAATCAAATCTGTTAGTATTTATGGGGGTAAACTTGTCTGAAAAAACCAGTAAAATTAGATGTCACCTTGAACCCGGATACCTATTCAGGGGTGGGGAGGGGGCAATTACACCTTAACTGCTCTTTCCTGGAGAAGGACACAGGGGGTTTCAGAACGAAGAAAATGCACAACAAAATTTAGGATAAAACACATCTGGACTTGACTTGCTTGACATGAGGGTTAAAAATCCCTGAGGAAAAGCTCATCTTGACTGACTGAGGAAAAGATCACTTTGACTTTAGGTAAAAGATCACTTTGACTTGAGGGGAAAAACACTTTGATTGACATAAGGTAAAAGCTCATATTGACTTGACTTGAGGTAAAAGATCACTTTTGACTTGCTTGAGGTAAAAGACATCTTGACTGCCTTGAGGTAAAAGCCTCTGACTTGTTAGGGTAAAGACCACTTGAGGTAAAACACTTTTTACTTGAAATGAGGGTAAAAAGTCATCTTGACTTGACTTAGGATAAAAGACATCTGCTTGAGGGTAAAGATCCCTTGAATGACTTGAGGGTAAGGCTATCTTTATTTTACCGGGGTAAAAGATCAATTTTCACTTGAGGATAAAAAATCTTGCTTGAGGTTTTAAAGATCATTTGACTTGCTTGGGGTAAAAATCATTTTCTTGAGGATTTAACGACATTTGCATGATGACTTGAGGGTAAAAGATCATTTTGACTTGAGGATAAACGATCATTTTGACATGACTTGACTTGAGGGTAAAAGATCATCTTGACTTGAGGATAAACGATCATTTTGACATGACTTGACTTGAGGGTAAAAGATCATCTTGACTTGAGGATAAACGATCATTTTGACATGACTTGACTTGAGGGTAAAAGATCATCTTGACTTGAGGATAAACGATCATTTTGACTTGATTTGACAGTAAAAGATCGTCTTAATTTGACTTGACAGACTTGACATTTTCTTTATCTCCAAGGTTTCTCCTCTACCTCGATCTAGCTTATTTGCACTTAAAAGGTAAAAGGTAAAGGTGTCCCATAACCTGTGTGGTCGTAGGGGAGCGAGGCGTCAGAGACCTCACTTCCCATATTGAGGGCGGCACCCATCTCCTCTCCCTCGCTGCTTGACCTTCCCTGACCCTGAAGAGGGCAGGTAACCATTGACAGCTGGGTGAACTGGGGGACTGTACTGAAGCGAAGCCAAGGCGTGCAAACAGTCACCCATCCAAGAGGTAACCTTGCTCGATACTGCTTAACCTTGGCTGGGGGAAAGCGAGTGCTCCGACCACTGAGCTATCCCGTCCCCACCTACTGTTGCAAGATCCTTCACTTGTCCCCCAGTGGCCTACGATGACAGCGGGATAGCGGAAAGTGATCTTCTTTCGCCTCGCCATCAACGTAAACAAACCCTTTTCGAGGGAGACAACCACTGCTGTAAAAACGGTGAGGCCTATATCCAGTTCTTTCCCTTTGTACCATATGCCGGATTGGCGTATTCATTTTATTTATATATTTATTTATTTCAAGGATAATGGAATAAGCAATCGTGTACTTTTTTTACATCCAGTCCCCGTGTGTATGCAGTTTTGTCAATTCTGTCACCCGTTCCCACAGGCACAAAATGGCCTACTCTTCCAAAAGGCGGAACGTGTTTTAACGTGTGCGCAAAATGTTCTGCGTGCGTTCGCTCACGGGATCTCGGTTTATAGTCTTATTCGAAAGACTTCTCGGGAGAGAGGAGTCTGTACTGATGTAAACTCCAGGGGAAAATATCCCCTTGAACGAGAATCGAACCCGGGTCAGCAGATCACGTATCTGCTTATCTGCAGGTGTGTGTGTGTGTGTGTGTGTGTTGTGTGTGTGTGTGTGTGCGCGCGCGCGCGCGTGAGTGTGTGTGTGAGTGTGTGTATGTGTGTGTGTGTGTGTGTGTAACTGAAAGCATGTAGGTGTGTGTGAGTGTGTGTGAGTGTGTGTGTGTGTGTGTGTGTGTGTGTGTGTAATGGAAAGCATGTAAGTGTGTGTGTGTGTGTGTGCTGTGAGTGGGGTATTGTGTGTGTGGGTGTGTGTGTGTGTGTGCTGTGTGTGTGTGTGTGTGTTGTGTGTGTTCAGGGCTGTTAAGAAAGCATGTAAGCGTGTGTTGATTGTGTGTGTGATGTGTGTGTGTGTGTGTGTGTGGTGTGTGTGTGTGTGTGTAACTGAAAGCATGTATGTGTAGGTGTTACGCGTGTATGGTGTGTTGTTTCTGTGTGTTTGGGCTGTGTTGTGTGTGCGTGGTGTGTAACTGAAAGGCATGTTAGTGTGTGTGTGAGTAAGTGTGTGTGTGAGTGCATGTGTGGGTGTTGTGAGTGTTTTTGGGTGTGTGCGGTGTGTTGTGAGTGATTGAGGTTGTGTGAGTGTGTGTCGTGGAGTGTGTGGTCTTGTGTGTGTTGTGTGTTGTACGCCGTGTTTGGTGTGTTGTGTGTGTGTGTGTGTACCTGGAAAACATGTAAGTGTGTGTGAGTGTGTGGTGTGTGTGTGTGTGTGTGTGTGTATAGTAAAGATGTAAATGTGTGTGTGTGTAACGAAAGAATGTAAGAGCTGTGTTGATTGGGTGTGAGTGTGTGTGTTTGTCTACCTGGAAAGCATGATAAGTGTGTGTTGTGTGTGTGTGTGAGTGGTGTGTGTGTAACTGAAAGCTGTAAGTGTGGGTGTTTTTGGTGTGAGTGTGTGGGGGTGTGTGTGTTGCGTGGGGGCCAACTGAATCATGTAAGTGTGTGTAGTGTATGTGTGTGTAAACTGTAGCATGTAAGTGTGTGTTGAGGATGTGTGAGTGTGTGTGTGGGTGTGTGTGTGTGTGGTGTAACTGAAAGCATGTAGTGTGTGTGTGTGTAATGAAAGCATGTAAGTGTGTGTGTGTGTAAATTGAAAGCTGTAAGTGTGTGTGTGTATGGTGTGTGTAACTTGAAAGCTGTAAGAGTGTCATGAGTAGTTGTGAGTGTGTGTGTGTAAACTGAAAGCATGTATGTGTGTGGTGTGTGTGTGTTCCCATGTGTGGATCTGAAAGCATGTCCGTGTTTGGTGTGGGTGTGTGTGTAATTGAAAGCATGTAAAAGTGGGTTATGAGTGTGTGTGTGTGTGTGTGTGTTGTGTGTGATGTGTGTGTGTGGGTGTGTGTAATAAAGCATGTTATTGTTTGTGTGTGTGTGTGTTTGTGTGTGTAACTGAATGCATGTAAGCGTGTGTGTAACTGAAAGCATGTAAAGTGTGTATGAGTGTGTGTGAGTGTGTTGCTTGTGTGTGTAACTAAAAGCATGTAAGCGTCGTGCATGTGTTTGTGTGTGTGTATGTGTGTGTGGTGTGTGAGTGTGTGTGTGGTGTAGGTGTGTGTGTGTGTAACTGTAAGCCATGCACGTGTAGGTGAGTTGTGTGTGTGAGTGTCTGTGTGTGTGTAACTGAAAGCATGTAAGTGTGTGGTGTGTGTGTGTGTGTTGTAATGAAAGCATGTAAGTGTTGAGGGTGACTTGTTGAGAGTGAGAGAGTGGGTGTGTGTGAGAGTGTGTGAGTGTGTGGAGTGTGTGTTGGTAACTGAAGCATGTAAGTGTGTGTGTTGTGTGTGTGTGTGTGTGTGTTGTGTGGTGTGTGTGTGAATGTGTTGCGTATGAAGCATGTAAAAGTGTGTGTGAGGGTGTGTGTGTGTGTAGTGTGTTGTGTAAACTGAAAGAGTAAGTCGTGTGTGTGAAACTGGAAAGCATGTAGTGTGTGTGTTGTAACTGAATAGCATGTAAGTGTGTCTGTGTAACTGAAAGCAGTAAGTGAATGTGTGTGTAGTTGTGGGTGTGTTGTAAGTGTGTGTGTGTGTAACTGAAAGAGTTAGAGTGTGTGTGTGTGTGGTTGTCTGTATAACTGAAAGCATTATTTTGTGTGTGTAGTAAAATGAAAGCATGCAAGTGTGTGTGTGTGTGTGTGTGTTGTGTGTGTGTGTGTGTGTGATGTAACTGTAAAGCATGTAAGTGTGTTGTGTGTTTAACTGATAACATGTAAGTGTGGTTTGTGTGTGTGTAACTTGAAAGCATATAAGTGTGTGTGTGTGTGTGTGTGTGTGTGTTGTAACTAAAAGCATGTAAGTGTTGTGTGTAACTGAAGGCATGTAAGTGTGTGTTTAACTGAAAACATGTAAGTGTGCGTTTGTGTGTGTGTGTAACTGAAAGCATGTAAGTGTGTGTGTGTGTGTGTGTGTGTAACTAAAAGCATGTAAGTGTTGTGTGTACTGAAAGATTTGTAAGTGTGTGTGTGTACTTAAAGCATGTAACGTGTGTGTGTGGATGTGTGGTGTGTTTGAAATGTAAAGATGGAGTGTTGTGTGCGTGTGTAATATGAAGCATGGATGTGTGTGTGTGTGAGTGTGTGTGTAACAAAAAGCATGTAAAAGGTGTGTGTGAGTGTGTGTGTGTGTGTGTAATGAAGGCATTAATGAGTGTGTGTGTATGTTATGTGTGTGTAACTGAAAGCATGTAAGTGTGTTTGTGTGTGTGTGTGTGTTACTGAAAACATGTAAGTGTGTGTGATGTGTTGTGTGTACCGAAAGCATGTAAGTGTGTGCTGTGTGTGAGTGTGTGAGTGTGTAGCTTGAAAGCAATTGTAAGTGTGTGTGTGGGCGTCTGTGTGTGTAACTGAAAGCATTGTAAGTGATGGTGAGTGTGTAACTGAAAGCATTATGTGTGTGTGTGTAACTGAATGCATTTAAGTGTGTGTGCGTGTGTAACTGAAAGCATGTGTGTGCGTGTAACTGGAAAGCATGTAAGTGTGTCTGTGTGTGTGTGTGTAACTGAAAGCATTTTAGTGTGTGTGTGTAACTGAAAGTATGTAAGTGTGTGTGTGTCTAAATTGAAAGAATGTAAGGAGTGCGTGTGTGTGTGTGTGTGTGTGTGTGTGTGTGTTGTGTGTGTGTGTGTGTGTGTATTTGTGAGTGTAAACTGAATCGCATGTAAGTGTGTGTGTGTAATTGAAAGCATGTAAGTTGAGTGTGTGTGTGTGTTTAACTGAAGCATGATAAGTGTGTGTGTGTGTGTGTGTGTATGTGTGGGTAAGTGTGTGTGGTGTGTAACTAAAAGGCAAGTATGTGAGTTGTGTAATGAAGCATGTTAAGTGTGTGTATAAATGATATACTGGTAAGTGTGCGTTTGTGTGTCGGTGTGTAATGAAAGCATGTAAGTGTGGTGTGTGTGTTTTTGTGTGTAACTAAAAGCATGTAAGTGTGTGTGTAACTGAAAGCATGTAAGTGTGTGTGTGTAACTTATAAGCAGTAAGTGTGTGTGTGTTTGTGTGTGTTTTGTAACTGAAAGCATGTAAGTGTGTGTGCGTGTTGGTAACTTGAAGCATTGTAAGTGTGTGTGTGTGAGTGGTTTGATGTGTAACTAAAAGCATGTAAATGTGTGTGTGGGTGTGTGTGTGTGTGTTACTGAAGGCATGTAAATGTGTGTGTGTGTATGTGTGTGTGTAATGAAAGCATGTAAGTGTGTTTGTGTGTGTGTGTGTGTAACTGAAACATGTAAGTGTGTGTGATGTTTTGTGTTTTTACCCGAAAGCATGTAATGTGTGTGTGTTGTGAGTTGTTGAGTGTGTGAGCTGAAAGCATGTAAGGTTTTGGGGTTTGGTTGTGTGCGTGTGTGTGTAACTGAAAGCATGTAAGTGTGTGTGTGTGTAACCTGAAAGCATGTAAGTGTGTGTGTGTAACGAAAGCATGTAAGTGTGTCTGTGTGTGGTGTGTAACTGGGAAAACATTTAAGTGTGTGTGTGTGTAACTGAAGTATGTAAGTGTGTGTGTGTCTAATTGAAAGAATTTTAAGAGTGCGTGGTGTGGGTTGTGTGTGTGTGTTTGTGTGTGTGTGTGGTGTGTATTAACTGAAAAGCATGTAAGTGGTGTGTGTAATTGAAAGCATGTAAGTTGAGTGTGTTTTGTGTTGTAACTGAAAGCATGTAAGTGTGTGTGGTGTGTGTGAAAGTGTGTGTAAGTGTTGTGGTGTGTAACTAAAAGCATGTAAGTGTGTGTGTAACTGAAAGCATGTAAGTGTGTGTATAACTGAAAACAATGTAAGGTTTCGTTGTGTGTGTGTGAACTGAAAGCTGTAATGTGTGTGTGTGTGGTGTGTGTGTGTGGGGTTGTGTGGTTGAACTAAAAGCATGTAAATGTGTGTGTAACTGAAAGCTGAAGGGGGTGTGTGTGTAACTTAAAGCATGTAAGTTGTGTGTGTAATGTGTGTTTTGTAACTGAAAGCATGTAGTGTGTGGGTGTGTAACTTGAAGCATGTAAGTGTGTGTGAGTATTGTGAGGTTTTTGGTTGTGGGTGTGTGTGGTGTGTTAACTGAAAAACATTAAGTGTGTGTGTGTGTAAAATGAAAGCATGTAAGTGTGTGTTTGTGTAATTTAAGCATGTAAGTGTGTGTGTGTATGTGTGTGTAACTGAAAGCAAAGTAAGGTGTGTGAGTGAGTGTGAGTGTGTGTGTGTAACTGAAAGCATGTAAGTGTGTGTGTGTGTGGTGTAACTGAAAACATGTAAGTGTGTGTGGGTGGTATGTTGTAATTTAAAACATGTAAAAGTTGTATGAGTGTGTGTGAGAGTGTGTGTGTTGTTTTGGTGAGGGGTTTTGTGTGTTTTTGTGTTGTGTGGTTGTGTAACTAAAAGCTGTAATTGTTTGTGTGTGTATGTTTTGGTTGTTAACTGAAAGCATGTAAGGTGGGGTGTAACTGAAAGCATGTAAAAGTGTGTATGAGTTTTGAAGTGTGTTGTTGGGGTGTAACTAAAAGCATGTAAGCGTTTTGCAGTGTTTGTGTGTGTGTATTGTGTGTGCGTGTGTGGTGTGGTTTTGTGTGTGTGTGTGTGTGGGAACTGAAACAAGCAAGTGTGTGTGAGTTTTGTTGAGATGTCTGGTGTGTGTAACTGAAAGCATGTAAGTGTGTGTGTGTGTGTGTGTAACTGAAAGCATTTTAAGTGTGTGTGTTGTGTTGAGTGAGAGGTGTGTGTGTGTGAGATTGTGTGAGTGTGTGGGGTGTGTGTGTAACTGAAAGCATGTAAGTGTGTGTTTTGTGTGTGGGGTGTGTGTGGGGTGTGTGTCGTAATTGAAAGCATGTAAAAGTGTTTTGTGAGGGCGGGGGTGTGTGTGTGTTGTGTAACTGAAAGCATGTAAAGTGTGTGTGTGTAACTGAAGCATTAGTGTTGTGTGTGTGTAACTGAAAGCATGTAAGTGTGTGGGGTGTAACGAAAGCATGTAAGTGAATGTGTTAAGTGTGTGTGTTTGAAGTGTGTGTGTGTGTAACTGAAAGCACGTAAGAGTGTGGGGGGGGTTTTGTGGTTTGTATAACTGAAAGCATGTAAGTGTTGTGTGTGTAACTGAAAGCATGCAAGTGTGTGTGTGGTTGTGTGTGGGTGTGGTGTGTGTGTGTGGTTGTGTGTGTACGAAGCATTTTAGTGTTGTTGTTAAACTGAAAACATGTAAGTGTGCGTTTTGTGTGTGTAACTGAAAGATATAAGTTGTGTGTGGGGGTGTGTGTGTGTGTGTGTGTAACTAAAACATGTAAGTGTGTGTGTAATGAAAGCATGTAAAATGTGGGGGGGGGGGTGTGAATAAACTGAAAAACACTGTAATGTGGCGTTTGTGTGTGTTGTAACTGAAAGCATGTAAGTGTGTGTGTGTGGTGTGTGTGTAATAAAGGGATGTAAGGGGTGTGTGTAACTGAAAGCAAGTAGTGTTTTGGTGTGAACTAAAACATGTAAGTTGTGTGTTATGTGTGTGTTTGTAACTGAAAGCATGTAAGTGTGTGTGCGTGTGTTTAATTGAAGCATGAATTGTGTTTTGTGTTTAGTGTGTGTGTGTAAACTAAAGCATGTAAATGTGTGTTGAGTGTGTGTGTGTGTGTAACTGAAGGCATGTAATTGTGTTGTGTGTATGTGTGTGTGTAACTGAAAAATGTAAGTGTGTTTGTGTGGTGTTGTGTGTAACTGAAAACATGTAAGTGTGTGTGATGTGTGTGTGTAACCCGAAAAAATGTAAATGTGTGTTGTGTTGTGAAGTGTGTGGGGGTGTGTAGCTGAAAGCATGTAATGTGTGTGTTGGTGTGTTGTAACTGAAAGCATGAAGTGTGTGTGTGTGTGTAACTGAAAGGGATGTAAGTGTGTTTTGTGGGAAACTGAAGCATTAAGTGTGTGTGTGTGTGTAACTGAAAGCATGTGTGTGTGTGTAACTGAAAGCATGTAAGTGTGTCTGTGTGTGTGTGTGTAACTGAAAGCATTTAAGTGTGTGTGGGGGTGTAACTGAAAGTATGTAAGTGTGTTGTGTGCTATTGAAAGAAAGTAAAGTGCGTGTGTGTGTGTTGTGTTGTGTGTGTTTTGGTGTGTGTGTGTGGTGTGTGTGTGTGAGTGTAACGAAAAGCATGTAAGTGTGTTGTGGTGTAATTTAAAGCATGTAAGTGTGAGTTTTTGTGTGGTGTGTGTAACTGAAAGCATTAAGTGTGTGTGTGTTGTGTGTGTGTGTATGTGTGTGTAAGTGTTTTGTGTGTGTAACTAAAAGCATGTAAGTGTGGTGTAACTGAAAGCATGTAAGTGTGTGTATAATGGAAACATGTAAGTGTGCGTTTTTGTGTGTGTGTAACTGAAAGCATGTAAGTTTGTGTGTGGTGTGTGTGTGTAACTAAAGCATGTAAGTGTGTGTGTAAAATGAAAACATGTAAGTATGTGTTGTGTAAATTAAAGCATGTAATGTGTGTTTTTAGTGTGTGTTTTGTAATGAAAGCATGTAAGTGTGTGGCGTGTGTAACTGAAAGCATGTAAGTGTGTGTTGTGGGGTGTGTGTGTAACTAAAGCATGTAAATTGTGTGTTTTTGAGTGTGTGTGTGGGGTGTAACTGAAGGCAGTAAAATGGGTTGTGTGTGTATTGTGTGTGTGTAACTGAAAGCATGTAAGTGTGTTTGTGTGTGTGTGTGTAAAATGAAAACATGTAAGTGTGTGTGATGTGTGTGGTGTACCCGGAAAGCATGTAAGTGTGTGTGTGTGTGATTGTGTGAGATGTAAGCTGGAAAAGCCATAGTAAGTGGTGTGTGGTTTTAGCGTGTGTGGGTTAACTGAAAGCATGTAAGTGTGTGTGGTTTTATTTTTTCTGAAAGCATGTAAGTGTGTGTGTGTAACTGAAAGCATTTAAGTGTGTGTGTGTGTTAACTGAAAGACATGTGTGTGTGTGTAACTGAAAAACATGTAAGTGTTTTTGTGTGTGTGTGTGTAACTGAAAGCATTAAGTGTGTGTGTGTTGTAACTGAAAGTATGTAAGGTGTGTGTGTGTCTAATTTAAAGAATGTAAGATGCGTGTGTTGTTGGGGTTTGTGTGTGGGGTGTGTGTGTGTGTGGTGTTGTGTGTGTGTTGTGTGTGTGTGGGGTGTGGAGTGAACTTAAAAGCATGAAGTTTTGTGTGTGTATTGGAAAGCATGTAATGTGGTTGTGTGTGTTGTGTGAACTGAAAGCAAGTAAGTGTTGTGTGTGTGTGTGTGTGTGTTAGTGTGGTGTGGTAAGTGTGTGTGTGTGTAACTAAAAGCATGTAAGTGTGTGTTGTAACTGAAAGCATGTAAGTGTGTGTATAACTGAAAACATGTAAGTGTGCGGGTTTGTGTTGTGTGTTTTAACTGAAAGCATGTAAGTTTTGTGTTTTATGTGTGTGTTGTGTGTAAATAAAAGCATGTAAGGTGTGTGTAACTGAAAGCATGTAAGTGTGTGTGTGTAACTTAAAGCATGTAAAGTGTTTTGTTGGGTAGTGTGTGTTTGTAACTGAAAGCATGTAAGTGTGTGTGTGCTGTGTAACTTGAAGCATGTAAGTTTTGTGTGTGTGAGTGTTGTTGTAGTATTCTAAAAAACATGTAAATGTGTTGTGGAGGTGTGGTGGTGTGTAAAATGAAGGGATGTAATGTGGGGTTTTGTGTGTAATGTGTGTGTGTAACTGAAAGCTGTAAGTTGTTGTGTGTTGTGTGTAATCTGGAAAACATGTAAGTGTGGGGTGATGTGTGTGTGTACCCGAAAGCATGTAAGTGTGTGTGTGTTGGTGGTTTTTGTGAGTGTGTAGCTGAAAGCATGAAGGGGTGTGTGTTTTTGGTGTGTGTGGGAACTGAAAGCATGTAAGTGTTGTGTGGGGTGTAACTGTAATGTAAGTGTGTGTGTGTAACTGAAAGCATTTTAAATGTGTGTGTGTGTTAACTGAAAGCAGTGTGTGTGTGTAACTGAAAGCATGTAAGTGTGTCTGTGTGTGTGTGTGGGAACTGAAGCATTTAAATGTGTGGTGTGTAACTGAAAGTATGTAAGTGTGTGTGTGTCAATGAAAGAATGTAAGAGTTTGGGTGTGTGTGTGTGTGTGTGTGTGTGGTGTGTGTGTGTGTGTGTGTGTGAGTGTAACTGAAAAGCATGTAAGTGTGTTGTGTAATTGAAAGCATGTAAGTGTGAGGGGTTGTGTTGTAATGAAAGCATGTAATGTGTGTGTGTGTGTGTGTGGTATGTGTGTTTTAAGTGTGTGTGTGTGTACTAAAGCTGTAAGTGTGTGTGTAACGAAAGCATGTAAGTGTGTGTATAACTGAAACATGTAAGTGTGCGTTTGTGTGTTGTGTACTGAAAGCATGTAAGGGGTGTGTGTGGTGTGTGTGTTGTAAAATAAAAGCATGTAAGTTGTGTGTAACTGAAAGCATGTAAGTGTGTGTGTGTAACTTAAAGCATGTAAGTGTGTTGTGTTTGTGGTTTGTAACTGAAAGCATGTAAAGTTGTGTGTGTGTAACTTAAAGCATGTAATGTGTGTGTGTGATGTGTGTAACTAAAAACCCTGTAAATGTGTGTGTGAGTGTGTGTGTGTGTGTAAACTGAAGGCATGTAAATGTGTGTGTGTGTGTATGTGTGTGTGTAACTGAAAGCATTTAAGTGTTTATTGTGTTTTGTAACTGAAAAAATGTGTTGTTGGATGTTTGTGTGTACCCGAAAAAAGTAAGTGTGTGTGTGGGGAGTGTGTGGTGGTACGAAGCATGTAAGGGGTGTGGCGGTGTGGTAACTGAAAAAAGTAATGTTTTTGTGGTGTAAATGAAACAGTAAGGTGTGTGTGTTTAAAGAAAAGCATGCAAGTGTGTGTGTGTGTGTGTGTGGGGTTTTGTGTGTTTGGTGTGGGTGTGTTGTAATGAAACATTAAAAGGGGGTGTTGTGTGTGTGTTGTTTGTGGGGTTTTTTATTCTGAAAGCTGAAAATGGTGTGTGTAAATGAAAGCTGTTGCATGTGGTATCTAAGAAAGAATTTTTGTTTGGGGGTGTTGTAAAAAAAAAAACATTAAATGTGTGTGTGAAAAAAAGCAGAAGGGTGTTGGTGTAAATGAAACATGTAAGGGTTTTTTGAAAGTTGTGTGTTTTTATTTGAAAGCATATATGTGTGTGGTGTAACTGAAAGCTGTAAGTGTTGGGAACTGAAACATCAAGTTGTGTGTGTGGTGTGTGTAACGAAAGAAGTAAGTGTGTGTGTTGTGTGTGTTAACTGAAAAAGTCAAGTGTGGGTGTGTAACTGAAAGCTTTAAGTTTTATTGGTTTTGGGGTTTTTTGTGTGTAACTGAAAAAGGTTTAAATGTGCGTGTGTGTGTGTGTCACTGAAAGAGTAAGGGATGTTGTGTGGGTTTTTATGTTGAACGAAAGCATTAAGTGTTGGTGTGTGGTGTGTTTTTGTGTGTAACGAAAACATTAAATGTGTGTTGTGGGTTGCATGAAACAGTAATGTGTGTGGTAACTGAAAGCTGTAAGGGGGTGTGTAACTGAAAGCTTGAAATTTTTTGTGGATTGTGTGTAACTGAAGCATGTTTGTATGTGTGTGGTGTTATTTGGGAAATGAAAGATGTAATGTGTGTTTTGTGTGTGTTCACGAAAGCAATTTTAAATGTGTGTGGTAAATGAAAGCCCGTAAGTGGTGGTAACTAAGCTTGTAATGTGTGTGGATGTGTGGTAACTGAAACAAAGGGAATGGTGTGCGAAAATGAAAACATGTAAGTGTGTGGGTGTGTGTAACTGAAAGCATTAAGTGTGTGTGGGTGTGGGGTGTGTAAAATGAAAATGTAAGTGTGTGTGTGTTAAGAAACATGTAAGTGGTGGTTGTTAAGTTGTGTGTTAACTGAAATCATGTAAGGTTTTGTGTTTTTGTGGTGGTTTAACTGAAACATGTAATGGTTGTGTGTGTAACTGAAAGCAGAAGTGTGTTGTTTGGGGTGTGTGTGTGTCATAAAAAAATGTAAGTGTGGTGGGTTGTTTAAAAGAAAACATGTAAAGTGTTTGGGTGTGTGTGTTAATGAAAGCATGAAGTGGTTTTGTGTTTTTCGTGTGTGGGTTTTAACCGAAAGCATGTAGTTTGTGGGAGGTGGGGTGTGTAGCGAAAGCATGTAAGTGGGTGTGTGTGTGTGTAACTGAAAGCAGAAAAGGGGATGTTGTGTGTGTGGTGGTGTGTGGTGTGGGGGTGTGTAAATGAAAGCTGTAAGGGTTTTGTAATGAAATCATGTAAGTGGTGTGTTTTGTTTTAACTAAAGCATGAAAGTGTGTGTGGGTGTAATGAAGGATGAAAGGTGTGTTGGTGGTGGTTGTGTGTTTAACGAAAACGTAAGTGTGTTGTGTGTGTGTTGTGTGTGGAACGAAGCATTTAAAATGTGTGTGTGGGTGGTAACGAAAGCTGGGGAATGTGTGGGGGGAACGAAAGCATGTAAGGGTTTTTGGGCTAATTGAAAGCATGTAAAAGTGTGTGAGGGTGTAATTTTGAAAAGAAAACATTAATTTTTTGGGGCGAACGAAAGCATTAATGTGATGTTTTAACGTAAGCATGTTAGTGTGTGGTGTTTAGCTGAAAAAATGTAATTTTTGTGTAACTAAATTAATAAATGTGTTGTAAATGTGTTGTTTTGTGTGTGTAACTGAAAGCATGTAAGTGTGTGGGTTTTTGGTGGTAACTGAAAGCATAGAGTGTGTTATGTGGGGTGGTAATTGAAAGCATGTTAGGTTTGGGTTTAAGAAAGCATTTAAATGTTGTGTGTATGTGTGTTGTTGTAGTGGTGTAAAAGCATTAAGTGTGTGTGTGTGGTTGTAACTGAAATATGTAAAATGTAGTGTAAATGAAAATAAAAGTGGGTTGGGGTTTTGTGGGTGTGTTTGGTTTTTGGTGTGTGTAAGTAGTTTGAGTGTGTGTTGGGAACTGAAAGCATGTAAGTGTGGGGTTTATACTGAAACAAGTAAGTGTGCGTTTTTGTGTGTGTAACTGAAAGCTGAAGTGTTTTGGGGACTGGAGCTGTAAGTGGGTGTGAGTGTGTGTAGTGTAACTAAAGCATTAAATGTGTCTGTGAGTGTGTGTGTGTAACTGAAAGCATTAAGTGTGTTTTGTGTGGTATGTGTGTAACTGAAAGCATGTAAGTGTGTGTGTGTGAGTGTGTGTGTGTGTAGCTGAAAGCATGTAAGTGTGTTGTGTGTGTGTAACTGAAAGCTCTGTGGTGGGGTATCTGAAAGCATGTAAGTGTGTCTGTGTGTGCGTGTGTAACTGAAAGCATGTAAATGTGGTGTGTGTGTGGTGTTGTGTGTGTAATTGAAAGAATGTAAGTGTGTGTGTGTGTGTGTAACTGAAAGCTTCCAAGTTTTGTGTGTGTGTAACTGAAAGCATGTAAGTGGTGTGTGTGTGTGAGTGTGTGTAACTGAAAGCATGTAAGGGGTGTTTTTTGTGTAATGAAAAGCATGTAAGTGTGTGTGTGTGTTAACTGAAAGCTGTAGTGTGTGTTGTTTTGTGTGTGTGTGTAACTGAAAGCACTAAGTTGTGGGGTGTGTGTGTGTATGTGTGTGTATGTGTGTGTAAGTGTGTGTATGTGTAACTGAAAGCATTATGTGGTGTGTAACGAAAGCATGCAAGGTGTGTGTGTGTGTGAATTTAAAGAATGTCAGTGTGTGTGTGTGTTTTGTAAATGAAAACATGCAAGTGGGTGTGTGTGTGTGTGTTTGTGTTGTGTGTAACTGAAAGCATGTAAGTGTGTGTGTGTGTTTGTATAACTGAAAGCATGTAATTGTGTGTGTGTAAATGAAAGCATGTTGTAGTGCGATCTTTAAATTTAAAGGGATGTAAGTGTGTGTGTGTGTGTAAATAAAAGACATGTAAAGGGGTTTTGTGGTAACTGAAAGCATGTAAGTGTGTGTGTGTGTTGTGTGTGTGGTGTGTGTAACGAAAGCATGTAAGTGTGGGTGTGGTGGTGTGTGTAGTGTGGTTGTTAACTGAAAGCATATAAGGTTTTGTGGTGGGGGTGTAACTGAAAGCATGAAGTGTGGGGGGGTGGTTGTAATGAAGTGCAAGTTTGTGTGTTGGGGAACTGAAGAAGTAAGTGTGTGTGGGTTTTGTGTAACTGAAAGCTTGCAAGTGTGTGTGTGTGTAACTGAAAGCAGTAGTGTATGTTGTGTGTGTATGTGTGTAACTGAAAGGATGTAAGTGTGCGTTGTGTAACTGAAAGCATGTAATGTGGTGTTTTGTGTGTGTGTGTGGTGTGTGTGTCATGAAGCATGTAATGTTTTGTGTAACTGAAACCTGTAAGTGCGTGTGTAACTGAAAGCTGTAAGTGTGGTGGATGTTTGTGTAACTGAAAACATGTAAGTGTGGGGTTAACTGAAGCAGTAAATGGTGGTGTGTGTAAACTGAAAGCATGTAAGTGTGTTTTGTGTGTGTGTGTGTAACTGAAAGATGTAAGTATGTGTGTGTGTAACTGAAAGCATGTAAGTGTGTGTGGTTGTGTGTGTGTGTAAGTGTGTTTGGGGTAAACTGAAATCATGTAAGTGTGTGTGTGGTAACTCAAAGCATGTGGTGTTGTGTTTTGTGTCTGTAACTGAAAGCATGGGAAGTGTGTGGGGTGTGGGCATAAAAGCATGTAAGTGTGTGTGTTGGAGTGTGTGTGGGTAAAATGAAAGCATGTAATGGTTTGTGTGTGTGTGTGTGTGTGTACTGAAAGCATGTAATGTGTGTGTGTGTGTGTGTGGTGTGTGTGCTGTGTGTGTTGTAACCGAAAGCAGTAATGTGTGGGGTGTGAGTGTGTGAGTGTTTTAGCTGAAAGCATGTAAGTGTGTGTGTGCGTGTGTGTGTAACTGAAAGCATGTAAGTGTGTATGTGTGTGTGTAACTGAAACATGTAAGTGTGTGTGTAACTGAAGTCATGTAAGTGTGTTTGTTGTGAGTGGGAACTGAAAAGCATGTAAGTGTGTTTTGAGTGTACTGAAGGATTTAAAATGTGTGTGTGTGTGTGTGGTGGTGTGTGTGTGTGTGTGGGTTTAAATGAAAGCAGTAAGTGTGTGTGGTGGTGTGTGTTGTGTGTGTTACCCGAAAATTGAGTGTGGTGTAACTGAAAGCATGTAAGTGTGTGTGTAACTGAAAGCATGTTGTTGTGTGTGTAACTGAAGTATGTAAGTGTGTGTGTGTATAAAGAAAGCATGTAAGTGTGTGTGTGTGAACTGAAAGCAGTAAGTGTGTGTTGGTGCGTAATTGAAAGCATGTAAAGTTTTGTGTGAGGGTGTGTGTGTGTGTAACTGAAAGCATGTAACTTTGTGTGCGTAAACTGAAAGCATGTAAGTGTGAGTGGTGTAAAATGTAAGCATGTTAGTGTGTGTTGTGTAGCTAAAGCATGTAAGTGTGTGTGTGTTAACTAAAGCTGTAATTTTGTTTAATGTGGGTTTTTTAATGGGGGTGTGTAACGAAAGCATGTAAAGTGGGTGTTTGGGGGGTGTAACTGAAAGCAGGAGTTTTTGTATGTGGGGTGTGTAATTGAAAGCAGAAATGTGTTTTGGGGTTAACGAAAGCATGTAAATTTGGGGGTATGTGGGGTGTATTTTTGAAAAGAAAGCATGTAATGGTGGTGGTTTTTTTTTGTGGTGTGTGTGGTTTTGTAGGAACTAAATCATAACGTGATTGTAATGAAAGCAGTAAAATGTGTGTGCGGGTTGTATTTTTGAACGAAACATTTTCTTTGTTTTTGGGGTCTGAAAGCATGTAAAATGTTGGGGTTTGTAACTGTAAGCATTTATTGGTGTGGTACGAAACTGTAAGTGTGTGGGGTTTTAACTGAAAGCATGTAAAATAAGGGTAAGGTGTGGGTGTAAGTGGTTTTGTGAACGAAAGAGTAAGAAGTGTGTTGTTGGTGTGAACTGAAACATGGAGGGTTTTGTTATGGGGGTGGTAATTGAAACATGAAATGTGGTGTGTGGTTAACTGAAAAACATGTAAGGGGGTTTTTTGGGATGTGTGTGTGTTTGTGTGTGTAAAAAAAGCAGTAAAAGGGGGGGTGGGTTGTTTTTGTCACTGAAAGCATTAAATTGTTTGGGGGTAACTGAAAGCCTGTAAGTGCGGTGTAACTGAAAGTTGTAAGTTGTGGGTGTGTGGGAACTGAAAAATGTAATGTGTGTGTGAAAATGAAAGCATTAAGTGTGTGAGGGGTGTGTACTAAAGCATGTAATGTGGGTTTTGTGTTGTGGTGTAACGAAAGCTGTAAGTATGTGTGTTGTAAAGAAAGCAGTAAGGTGTGTGTGTGGGTTTTTGTTAAGTTGTGTTGTAACTGAAAACAGTAAATGTGGGTGTTAACCAAAGCATTATGTGGTGGTGTTCTTAACTGAAAGCATGTAAGTGTGGGTTTTGTGTGTGTCAGTAAAACTGTAATGTGTTGTGTGAGGGGTGTGTAACTGAAAGCAGTAAGTGGTTTTTGGTGGTGTGGGGTAACTAAAGCATTAAATTGTGGTGTTGGTGTGTGTGTGGTTTTGTCTGTGTTTTGGGGT
>CM054158.1:21622647-21627647 GCA_028751875.1 Rapana venosa
AAGGTTGTGCATGAAGTGTGTGTTGTGTGTGTGTGTGTGTGTGGTGTGTGTTGTGTGTGTGTGTGTGTGTGTGTGTTGTGCGTGCGTGAGTGTGTGTGCGTGTGGGAGGAGGAGGGGAGGTTTTGTGTGTGTGTGTGTGTTTGAGAGAGAGAGAGTGTGTTTGTTAGTTTGGTTGGTTGGTTGGTTTGTTGGTTGGTTGCTCAGTTTATCTGAGGAAGTCATAAAAAATGTAAACAGTAAAGGTGTTAGCATAGCCTATGCGGTCGCTGGGGAGCGAGGCATCAGAGACCTCAGCTCTTCCAGGGGCCAGCATATTGAGGACGGCGCCAATCTCCTCTCCCTCGTTGCTTTACCTTCCCTGACCCTATAAAGGGCAGGTACCCATTTACAGCTGGGTGAACTGGGGGACTGTACTGAAGCCAAAGCGCAGGAACGGTCGGTCACCCATCCACTTAGTAACCACGCTGAATTCTGCTTAACCTTAGCTTGGGGGGGGGGGGGGGGGGGGGGGGGGGAAGCGAGTGCTCTGTGACCACCTCCGACACCCGTCTGCCATACGTACCTGCCTAAAGATCAGCCATTGCTTTGCCAACAGAATGGGTCCTAGTGGAAAGCTTTGGCAGTTATTGATGCAGGTGAAAGCACCAAGCGATTTACTGATGAAAAGTTGGTTGATTTCTTTTAGGCAACATCTTCAGTGGTGCCCCAGAAGTCTACAACACTACGATACGGAAAAGGTGAAGGGTGAAGGTGATGGCTATTTTTTTGTTTGTTTTATATGTGCCCAAATAAACCTTTTTGGGAAATAAAGAATTTGACTTGGACTTTGACGACAGGAAGAAAGGAAAGGCACAGGTAGATTTGCACAGACGTTGATCTTAGAGGTCTAAAGTGGTCCGATTATTCCGTCAAAGCGCTACCAAGATTTGAACCTTAAAAGCCTTTTCGCCTTGTAACCAAAAATAAGCAGACGATATATGACAGAATCATTAACAGGCGCAGGATCAGAATCAGTCTTCAAAACAGGAATAACCACAATGATAACATTCATTTCTTTATATATTTATTTTAAATATATAGATAAATGAATGAATGAAAATAAATAAATAAATAAATGAATAAATAAATAAATAAATAATCGTCGTGGTACCTGTCTCCATCGTCGGTGTTGATGGTAGGAGCTCCACGCAATGCCAACAGGGTTCGCCATCTTTCTCTGTCCCTGCTGAGTTCTACGAGCTCTTATCGCCCTCCCAGACGGCTCACTCCAGTGATGTTGGCAATGTAGGATGTTGGTGGTCTGCCTTTTCCCCCTTCTGCCCTCAACCTTGCCTTGGAAAGTCTGTCGTCATCAGATTTGTCTGTGTTTTTCTGTTTGCATAACTAAACCAATCTCAGTCTGTGCTTGTCAATTTCAGCCAACAATTGTCTTTGCAATGAGAGTTCATCAAGACTGATTTTGTGTGTTCTTCTGTTTGACCATTTGGCTCTTTGAAGTCGCCCACAAAATCGCATTATTTTTGGATGCATTTATTTTGTCTCTTTCGAATTTTCGCAGTGTCCAGGCTTCTGATGATGATGATGATAATTATATGGAATTTATATAGCGCTGAATCTTTGTAAAACAAACAAATCGAAGCGCTTGCACTCAAATCATTTACACGCATGCAACTTTCCTCAAATATAATGAATAACAGATCTGAAATTTATGCGCGCGTGCGCGCGCACGCACGCACACAAACACACGCACACATACACACACACTTAGAAGATGAAGGATGCTGTTGAAAAGTAGGGACAGATATGAGGGGAAAGTCTCAGGTAGGAAATAGGTGTTTTTTTAGGCTGGATTTGAAGGTATCAAATGAAGGCTTTTCGCGAAGTGAAAGAGGGAGGTCATTCCAGGTGAATGGACCAGAAACAGAGAACGCGACGGCCAACAGTGGGTTGATTGAATCTGGGTGTTCGAAAGCACAAAGTATCTGCGGCTGAATGAAGGGAACGGGATGGAGTGTGCAAGTGAAGACAGTTACAAAGACAAGAGGGTGCAGATTTGTGAAGACATTTGAAACAGAGGGTATTAATCTTATACTTCAGTCTCTGTGAGACAGGCAGCCAGTGAAGAGATCGCAGAAGAGGAGTGATGTGTTCAGATTTGTTCTTTCTAAGAACTAGTCGAGCTGCAGAGTTTTGTATGCGTTGAAGAGAGTGGATGGACGATTCTGGAAGGCCAACCAAAAGAGACTTACAGTAGTCTAAACGCGTCTAAGCTTCTCACTCATAGAGCATTACAGGCCAGATAAATGTTTTTACAATTCTGATTTTGATATCTTTAGTCATTCCTATGTCTTTCCAAATATTGTGTCACTGAATAACCTCTTGCTTGGTCATACCAATTCCAGTCTTAACATCTTGTAGACTGGAGCCATTGTTCTCTTTTACAGAACTTAAATATTTCTGATTTGTTCCATCGAATTTGATAATCTGATGGAGTGTTTTTACCGACAATATGCATCACAACTGTAGGTAGACAAACAGTTTTCCAAAAGAAAACCTCCTTGCATGTAAAATAGTTGATAATACGGGGCTTCTCTCTTTGTTCCCACATGTCTGTTCCGACGTCGCTAAGTTCTGATATTTCTCGGATCTCTTACACTTCTGTGTTTTGCACGTCGTTAAGTTGGTCACATCTCCATGTTCCTGTGTCCCAGAGTTTACACTACCATACGATACAATACGATACGATACACTACAAAACGATACAGTATAATACGATACAATATAATACGATACAAATAGATACACTACAATACGATACACTACAATACAATAAAACACAATACAATACAACACAATAGAATACAGCATAACACAAACACAACACAAGACAATACAACACACTACAATACAACACAATACAATACAGCACAACACAACACAATACAAACAACACAAAGCAACACAATACAACACAAAACAACACAACACAACAACGCAATACAACACAACACAGCACAATACAACACAGCACAAAGAACACAACACAACACAACGCAACACAACGCAACACAACAACACAACACAGCACAACACAACACAGCACAACACAACGCAACGCAACGCAACGCAACACAATACATACATACTGTAATTCTTTCACACACAGAAAACTCACACGGGTTTTTGGTAAGCCTGCAGACAACCCACCTGTGAAGAGCCACCCACAGTCATATCATAACGATGAGATGTCTGCCATCTCCAGTAATCTCTCTCTCTCTCTTTTCTCTCTCTCTCTCTCTCTCTCTCTCTTCTCTCTCTCTCTCTCTCTCTCTCTCTCTCTCTCTCTCTCTCTCTCTCTCTCTCTCTCTCTCGCCTCTCCACATTCATTGGTGCTATTAATTTAATGTCCTTCGGATGAGACTATAAACCGAGGCCCTCGTGTTCGAACGCATGCAGAACATCTTGCGCACACGTTAAATCCTGTTCCGCTTTTCGGAAGAGTAGGCCATTGCGTGCCGGTGGAAACAAATGACAAAAATTTACAAAACCGCATACACGCGGGGACTGGATGTAAAAAAAGCACACGAGTGCTTATTCCGTTATCCTCGATATAAAAGAATAAATAAATGAATGTTGTATAGCACGTCCTCTCTTTCTTCCCCTCCACCCCCTGCCTTGCATGACCTTCAACTTCCTATCTCTTTGCCCACCTCCCCCATCTCTCCCCTATCTATCCCTCATTCCACCACCACCCTACCACCCCCCCCCAACCCCCCCCCGGCAGTAAATGAGGCCGCGATGAGGGAGAGTGGTCAGTAATGACTGTGTTGTGTGGTCCCTGTCTCAGACAAGGGTTCATCAACTGTAGAACGAACTGGACACTCTCAGACAATGACCGCTGCTGGTCACTGGCGCGTGTTAGTTATGGCTAAGGGTTCTCGATGTATATATATACATATATATATATATATATATATATATATATATATATATATATATATATATATATATATATATTATATTTATATATGTTTTGTCTGTTTTCTTGTATGTTTGTTTGTCTCTGATTCTGTGACGTGTGTGTGTGTGTGTGTGTGTTGTTGGTTTTTTTTGGTGTTTGTTAAAATTGATTCTTTTATATCGTGGATAATGGGATAAGCATTTATGTGCTTTTTTTTTTTACATCCAGTCCCCGTGTGTATGCGGTTTTGTCAATTTTGTCATCTGTTCCCACCGGTACACAATGGCCTACTCTTACGAAAAGTGGAACAGGATTTAACGTGTGCGCAAGATGTTCTGCGTGCGTTCGCACGCGGGGCCTCGGTTTATAATCTCATCCGAAGGACTTTTGGGGAGAGTGGAGTATGCACTTATGTTAACTCTAGGGAAAATATCCCCTTGAACGGGAATCGAACCCGGGTCGTCAGATTGCGAGCGCAATGTTCTAACCACTAGGCTATCCCTCCCCCCTGTAGTGTGTGTGTGTATGTGTGTGTGTGTGTGTGTGTGTGTGTGCGCGCGCGCGCGCGCGTGCGTGCGTGGGTTCGTAAGTACGTACGTACGTACATACATACATGTGACCCAACAACTGTGAAGTGTGGCCTGACGCACAACTCTATGGTAGGCAGTAGTCAGGGTCTGGTATTGTCGCACTTCTGATCTCAATGTTCAGTTCAGAGCCTGGTTCCTTTATTTTTTCCCGCCCCTGTCCTCATAAATTCCAGACTGTTCTTGGTTTCGCAATAAAAGTAATGCCAGAAGATGACTATCACTAGTAGTTAGTGGTTCCAGCGGATTCGCTGCTTTTGGATAATTACTTACAGCTCCGCCACTTTTAGTTGTTCATCCCAACCCTCTCTTTACGTTCGTGTGCTTGTCTGTTCTTCTGTGTGTCTGTCCGTCTGTCTGTCTTTGCTGTCTGCGCTTAGTTTTTTTTATACACCTTCTTGAAAGGGAACTTTGTTCGATCTTTCTATCTCTCTCTATAAACCGAGGCCCCG
>CM054158.1:21630147-21657647 GCA_028751875.1 Rapana venosa
CTCGGGCCCGGTCGACGCCGGGATATATCATAATAGTAAGCGTAGAGTAGAACCCTTTCAAGTAGTTTCAAAGCATAATTATCCACTTCAACGGCAGCATCATTACATCATCCTCATTGTCACTGATCATTATGCTCTGATTCGGTAATTCCAAATGCTCTGGTCTCATGGTGACCTCAAATTCGGTTTGCTCAAACACTTCTGTGCCTGTGGTGAGTTTCTGTCCAAGCCTTTGGGGTTGGAGGTTCGCGGGGGACGGTCGTTGGAGGGACGTTGTGGTGGTCGTCACCTCAGGTGGGCAACTCACTCAGTCTGGCTCCGCGACTGAGCTAATACTGTCGTTAGTAGGGGGCTTAGTAGGTGGTGTCCTGCGTATGTTAGCTCAGCACAGGCACCACTGAACACCGCCAAAGTAACCCCGCAGCAGTAGTGCAGGGCTCATCTGGCTGGTGGCCCCACGGCGGCCTGATACTGATGGGCTCCCTGTGGACTTTCGACCCCGAGGATGCGAAATAACTAATCTGGGTCTGGCTGTGGCGGGGAGATTCAAAGAGCGGCGTGGGAACTGTCCAGGACAGGAACGTACATACATAATATACCGTGCAATTATCCACTTTGAAGCAGTCGATTAGTCTTACAAGAGATGTGTTCCAAAGACAGATTTTTTTGTTCTTTAATTAATACAGGACAATAACATTACAGTTGAAATGAAGTGGATAGAATTGTACTGTCAAGCGAAAAATTGGTCCAGACTAAAAGCCCTGTCTTTGTCTGATGTGAAAATTTGGATGCCTGTGTATTTAAAACCAGTCCTACACGCAAACTTCTCATTCAGTGTGGGCTTATAGTCTCAAAAGTGATTTCCAGTATACTATGCATATAGAGTGAGACAGAGTGCATAGTCTGGGTGATCCCCAAGGAGTGAAGCTGTGGAATGCCCAACAAGAACATCAACAACATACATTCGGTCAAAGCTGCTCCCCAGGTATCGATCGAATGCGACACATGAGACAAGTCCGAGAAGAAATGCAAAAACCACCTACCGAGAAAAAGAAAACGATTCTATTATGGAGCCATATCTTCAAAATTCTGTCGCTTCCAGGCACAAAATATACAGAAGGATTGTCGTCACATTTCAGAAACTGTGAATAATTGTCGAGTTTGAATTGACCTCTACAGATACCCAAGATATATGCGAGGAAAATTGTCACTTCTGTTTAGGTTATGCGTACGTACGTACGTACGTACGTACGTACGTACACACACACACACACACACCACACACAAAACACACACACACACAAACACACACACACATCTCTCTCTCTGTATGTATGTATGTATGTATGTATGTATGTATGTATGTATGTATGTATATCTGTTTGTCTAAACTATTGATTATTTATCATTGATTGCATGACTGTAAGATTAGGTTGAATGCATGCGCTTTGATTTCTCTTTGCAAGATACAGCACTATATAAATTCTATTTATTATAATATATATATATATATATATATATTATATAATATATATATATATATATATATATATATATATATATATATATATATTATATATATATATATATATATATATATAGTGCTCAAACAGGAGCTGAAACTCGAGTCAGGTCAGGCCAAAAGCATGGTCCTTACTCAGTTACTCCTCAAATGCTACCCCTCCCGTTTTGTGATGAGATAGATTTCTGTTTAATAACTGTTCATTCTTTAAGGACATGGCCTAAGATCAGAGACGATTTTTTATGAATGATTTTTTTTTATTTTTAAAGAAAAGATTTCGGTCTTTTCTTCGTTTCGCCCTTCACCTTTCCTTGTGTCCTCATACCACTGCTTCTAGCAATTCTTCTTCTTCTTCTTCTTCTTCTTCTTCTTCTTCTTCTTCTTCTTCTTCTTCTTCTTCTTCTTCCTCTCTTCTTCACCTCCTCCTCCTCCTCCTCCTCCTCTTCGTCTTTCTCCCCCTTCTTCTTCTTCTCTTACTCTGGGTTTGAGCAAATTTAATTTACGACATGAAAAGACCGGATGCATCTGAAGTTAGCTCCCCTATCATTGGAGGCTGGGAGAGCAGGAAGTGACTTAAACTTGTGGCAAGAACAGAACAAAATGAGGGAGAGAGAGAGGAAGGGGGGGGGGGGGACGGAGGAAGGGAGGGAGGGATGGAGAGAGAGAGAGAGAGAGAGAGAGAGAGAGATTTCTTTTATTTCGAGGATAATGGAATAAAGCGCGCTTTTTTTTCATCCAGTCACCGTGTGTTTGCAGTTTTATACATTTTTGTCATCCGTTTCCACCGGCACACAATGGCCTACTCTTCGGAAAAGCGGAACGGGTTTTAACGTGTGCGCAAGATGTTCTTCGTGCGTTCGCTCGCGGGACGTCGGTTTATAGTCTCATCCGAAGGACTTTTGGGAGAGAGTGGAGTCGGCACTGATGTTAATTCCAGAGGAAAAATCCTCTTGAACAAGAAGAGTGAGAGAGAGAGAGAGAGAGAGAGAGAGAGAGAAGAGAGAGAGAGAGAGAGAGAGAGGGGGGGGGGAGAGAGAAGAGGGAGAGAGAGGTGGTGGTGGGGGGGGGGGGGGTTCCCGAGAGAGAAAAGAGAGAGAGAGGCAAAGATACAGAAAAAACAGAAATGTGGAGAGAGGGAGAGAGAGAGAGAGAGAGAGAGAGAGGAGAGAGAGAGAGAGAGAGAGAGAGGGGGGGGAGAGAAACGTTAAGAGAGACCAGTGAGACACGGAGAGACAGTGAGTCAACAGACACTCCAATTCTTAAGGAAACATTGATACCACCACCACTACCACCACCACCACCAACCCACCCACCACCACACTACACCACCACCCACCCCACCACCCTCCACCCCCACCACCACCACCCCACCTATCCCCACCACCACCACCCACTACCACCACCCCCACCACCCACCACCCACCCACCACTACCCCACCACCACCCTACCCACCACCCCCACCACTCCACACCCACCACCTACTACCACCAACCAACCCACCACCCACCCAACCACCCACACCACTACCACCCCCAACCCACCACACCAACCACCACCACCACCACCACCACCCCACACCACCAAAACACACACTACCACCACCACCACCAACCCACCACCCACCAACCACTACAACCACCACACCATACCAACCCCATACCACCCACCACACACCATACCCACCACCACCACCTCCACCACCACACCCACCACTCCCAACCCTCACCACCACCACCCCCACCACTCACCCCACCCACACCCTACCACCACCTCCACCACCCCACACCACCACCACCACACCACCACCACCTCCACTCACCACCACCACCACCACCTCTCACCACCCCCACTCACCCCACCACCACCTACCCCACCACACCACCACCCCACCATTCACCCCATCCACCACCTCACCAACCACCACTCACCACCACCACCCTCACCACCACTACCACCACCACCCCACCACCACCCACCCCTCACCCCCACCACCACCACATCCACACCCCCACCACCTCACACCACCCCCCACCACCCACCACACCACCCACCACCACCACCAACCACCACCACCACCCACCCAAACCCCCTACACCACCACCCCCCCCACCACCAACCCACCCTTCACCCACCACCCACACCACCACCACCCCCTCCCCACACCCACCCACCACCACCCCCCACCCCCACCCACCACCACCACCCACCACCCACCACCACCCACCTTCACCCACCACCACCCACCACCACCACACACCACCACCACTTCACCACCACCACCACCACCCACACCACCCCACCACCACCCACCTTCCCCACCACCACCACCACCACCACCCCACCACCACCACCACCACCTCACCCACCCCACCACCACCCACCACACCCCACCACCACCACCACCCACCACCCACCTTCACCCACCACCACCACCACCCACCTTCACCCACCACCACCACCACCACCCACCACCCACCACCACCCACCACCACCACCACCAACCACCACCCACTTCACCCACCACCACCAACCACACCACACCCACCACCCACCTTCACCCACCACCACCACCCACCACCACTTCACCACCACCACCCACCACCACCCACCTTCACCCCACCACCCCACCTCACCACCACCACCACCACCACCACACCACCACCCACCACCACACCACCACCCACCCACACCACCACACCCACCACCACCACCACCACACCACCACCACCACCCACACCCCACCCACCCACCACCACCACCACACACCCACCTTCACCCACCACCACCACCACCACCACTCACCCCCACCACCACCCACCCACCACCCCACCCCACCACCACACACCCCCACCACCCCCACCACACCACCACCACCACCACCCACCTTCACCACCACCACCACCACCACCACCCTCACCACCCACCCACCCACCACCACCACACCACCACCACCTCACACCACCACCACCCACCCACCCACCACCACCACCACCATCCACCCCCTTCACCCACCACCACCACCCCCCCCCCCCCCCCCCCCCCCCCCCCCCCCCCCCCCCCCCCCCCCCCCCCCCCCCCCCCCCCCCCCCCCCCCCCCCCCTCACCACCACCACCATCGCCACAATTTTTCTTCAGCTCCTGTTTACCTGCCTCAACAGTCCCCCCACTCTTGCCTATAGGCTGTTTGAAAACAGCGGGGATTGGACCTGACCCTAACTCGACTTCTATTCACGCGTACACCTAACTCCTTGAGGAGTCGTTGGGGGTGGGGGGGTGATGGTGGGGGTGGAGGTGGGAGTGAGGGTGGGGGTGGGGGTAGGGTAGCATCCCCCTAAATAATTTAGGCAGTGTGACCTGCTAGGGCAAATCGAAACTGGCAAGTCGCAACCGACCTTCTTCCTTTATATGATGTGGACAGGGGATATTTTCCCCCCTGGAGTTAACATCAGTGTGCAGACTCCACTCTCCCCAAATAGTCCCTTCGGATGAGACTATAAACCGAGGTCCAGTGTACGAACGCACGTAGAAACATCTTGCGCACACGTTAAATCCTGTTCCTGCTTTTCGTAAGAGTAGGCCATTGCGTGCCGGTGGGAACAGATGACAAAATTTACAAAACCGCATACTCACGGGGACTGGATGAAAAAAAAGCGCATAAGTGCTTATTCCATTATCCTCGATATAAAAAAAATATAAAATAAAATTTTAAAAAAGATAGGTGGATAGGTGGTCTAGAGGTAACGCGCCTGCCTAAGAAACCCAAAAATTCTGGGTCGGAAGTGTGTGGTGGTTCGATCCCCGTTTGGGCTCAAAACTTTTCTCCTCAACCATTAGACCGTGAGTGGTGGTCTGGGTGCTAGTCTTTCGGATGAGACGAGAAACCGAGGTCCCGTGTGTTACACATCTTTATTTAGCACGCACATAAGAGAACGTCGAACCCACGAGTTGTTCCTGGCAAAATTCTGACGGAGAAAGCCACTCTGATAGGGAAACAAATACAGTTGCAGACAGAAAAAGAAAGTGAAAAAAATGGGTGGTGCTGCTCTTGTGGCGACGCGCTCCACCCCCCCCCCCCCCCCCCCCCAACCCCCTGGGAGGGAAGCCTGAATTTCACGTAGAGAAATCTGCCATGACTTAAAGTGGTATAAAAAATGTATAAGTAATGTGGCATGCTAGGTGATTCTATACCAAGTCAGTTATTGTTTATGCTTTTCATTTTAAAAAAAAGGTATTTGTTGTTCTTTCGTTTAAAGTTTGTTTTTACTTTTGCTGGCATTTGATTTGAGCGAAAACTTAAAAAAATCAAAATGTAAAAAAACCCAAACCTAACCAACCTCTCAACTGTAGTACAACTGCCTGTCTCTATCACCGCTGTCGTGTCGAAGGTAGAGCTCCACGCAATGCCCCCAGGGCTTGTTATCTTTCTCTGTCTCTGCTGAGTTCTACGATCTCCTGTAGCCATGCCTCCCAGACCACTGATCTCAGTGATGTTGGCAATGTAGGATGTTGGTGGTCTGCCTCTGTTTCCTTCTGCTATCATCTTTACCTTGGAGAAATGTCGTTATCAGATGCGTTTGTGTGTTTCTGTTTGCATGACCAACGTATCTCAGTCTGCGCTTATCGATTTCAGCCAACCAATAATCAAATCACATCCTTCACCTTCACCTGTCCCCTATGACCGTGGGGGCACCACTGAAGATTTTGCAGCCAGCTTCCTCCACTCCCCGCGGTTATCTGCTTTCCGTAGCAAACCGTCCCAGTCTACTCTCTAATGTTGTCTTCCCATTGTTTTCTCTGTCTGCCTCTCATATCATATCACATCACATCAATTCAATGCACAAAAATCCACACCCTACAATAGAATATCAAGACCAGACCTTGGAATAAACTCGGCAATATTACAGGTTTCTGGTGTATGAGTGAGTATACTGACACATTCCCTTTTTCGATCTATGACACCAGATTCTTCATATAGCGATTTCAAGAAGGGGCAATCAAAGTATAGTATGCACACCAGATAACAAGGGAGAGCATGCGCATCCGATATATCGAGACCACTTGGTTTTCGAAGTGTTTAAACGTAATTTATAATTAGGTCACAATTAAATGTGTCTTGGGAGAGATCACATTTCTATGAAAAATTTAGAAAATTTCGTTGCATGTGATTTACTAATAATTATCGATTACTGATAATTATCAATTAGAATGTGTCTTGGGAGAGATCATATTTCCATGAAAAATTTAGACAATGACGTTGCATGTGATTTACTAATAATTATCGATTACTGATAATTATCAATTAGAATGTGTCTTGGGAGAGATCACATTTCTATGAAAAATTTAGAAATTTCGTTGCATATGATTTACTAATAATTATCGATTACTGATAGTTATCAATTAGAATGTGTCTTGGGAGAGATCACATTTCTATGAAAAATTAAGACAATAACGTTGCATGTGATTTACTAATAATAAGCTCATTTCATGACAATCGAGTTTTTTTCCTGTACTTTCTTTCAGTTCTCTTATTGCAACTTGTGTACCAATTTATTGGCTGTTTCCCTTTTGTTCAAATACAACTATCTTTTTCGAAAAAAAAGGTGGATAATATTTTTTAAAGTGTGCAAGGTATTCTGTGTATTTACGCATGGGACCTTAGCTGTCGGCCTCTTATAATGGACTTGCAGGGAAATAGAGTGGAATAAAATAATCATTACATCTCCATGAAAAAAAATGTTCCTTCAAAAAGACATCTCGAGAAGAATGAAAAAAGGAGACTGGACTCGACGACTGGAACGTAGGCACCCCCCTCCCCCAGTTATGTTCAGATGACGGGGTTAACATCTTAACCACTCAGCTTTCCCACCGAACACAGGTACCTACAATCTTGACAAAACAATAACAAGAAAACCCGAAGGTACACACCACTAGCCCCGTATTTCAAACACAAAACATTTCCCAACAAAACTGACTCTATTTTTCTTGCCAACACAGAATTAACGGTGTCTTCCTTTTTCTCTTCCCTCCCCATACTTTCTTCTTTTGATTTTTTTGTTGTTGTCCTAAACGATCCAGCGTTGCGGGGAAAAAACACAACGTTGTTGCCCAAAGGCATTGTGGGGGAAAAAATGGCTGGGACACTAGAGACTTATGGGAAGATGGCTGATTAAGATTGTATAGGCTGGGGTCGTCTTGTTTTACAAAGTCTGCGTGACTCTGATCTGACCCATTTTACACCTAGAGGATAAGGACTGAGGGTGTTTGGAGTCTAAAGGGAGGTGCGAGGGGAGGAGCGAGGAGGAGGAGGAGGAGGAGGAAGAGGAGGAGGTGTAGGATGTGATTTTTTAAAAAAGTATTAAAATGCGCTGACGTGAAGAAACTAAGTCATGTCCTTCTGAAGAAAATAGGAGGGGAAGGAAGAGGAGAAAGAGGAGGAGGAAGAGGAGGAAGAGGAGGAGGAGGAGAAGGAGTAGTAGTAGTAGTAGTAGTAGTGGTGGTGGTGGTGGTGGTGGTGGTGGTTCCAGTAGTATAGTAGAAGTAGTAGTAGAAGTAGTAGTAGTAGTATAGTAGTAGTAGTATTAGTAGTAGTAGTATTTAGTAGTAGTAGTAGTAGTAGTAGTAGTAGTAGTTAGTAGTAGTATTTAGTAGAGTAGTAGTATAGTAGTAGAAGAAGAAGAAGAAGAAGACGAAGACGAAAAACGAAGAAGAAGAAGAGAAGAAGAAGCTGAAGAAGAAGAAGAAGAAGAAGACGATCATGATGACGATGATGATAACGATGATAACCACTATGATGATGATGAATGATGATGATGATGATGATGATGATGATGATGATGATGATGATGACCACTATAATGATGATGAAGAAGAAGATGATGATAACGACGACGACGACGACGATGACGAAGGTGATGGTGATGGAATTGGTGGCGGTGGTGGAACAGCAGTCCAAAGGTCAGATCTATCCAAGTACTCCTCCAGATCTTGAGCGATGAAAGATTTCAAGGGAGGGGGGGGGGGGAGGGGGAGGGAAGAAGCTAGTCTGTGGGTTACAACAATGAATTGATGAGAAGCTGAACACAGTTGTGTTTTTATTGCTATTTTAATATATTAATATATATAAAATATATATATATATATTATTATATATAATACTATATATACATATATTATATATATATATTTATATTTTATATATATATATATATATATATATATATATATATATATATAATATACACTGCACAACATGCATAGTGAAGACCCTGGCAACGTGGGAAAAACGAATTGTCCTTCACTCTCCAAAAAGATATATATCTTTACATCCCCGAATCGGAATGCGGCTACTTTCATGATGGAAACGCCCCCCCCCCCCCCCCCCCCAAGAACCCCCCCCCCCAAAAAAAAAAAAAAAAACACACCCAAAAAACACCGAACGGTCGCATACGCAAAAAATCTCCCCATTGGTGAACTTCTGAGGAACGAAAAAAAACATAATCTGTAGCCCTCATCCCCCCCCCCCCCCCAAAAAAAAAAAAAAAAAATCTTTGAATAGCTAACAAAAACACAAAACAAAACAAAACACAACAAAAACTACTGGTAGACGATAGCGACCCTTTCGCTCTTGGGAAAATAGCCTTGCTGTCACGCACGGTAACGTACTACTGCCAGCAAACTTTATCTAATATTATCTATTCCGAAGATTTCATTTAATTTAACACCACCTTTTAGTCACGGCAGATTTCTCTGCGTGGAAATTCGGGCTGTTTTCCCCGGGGAGAGAGCGTCGCCACAAGAGCAGCGCCACCCTTTTTTTCTTTTCTTCTTTTCTTGTCTGCAACTGTATTTTGTTTTCCGATCAGAGTGGCTTTTTCTACAGAATGCTGCCAGGGACAACTCTATTGTTGCTGTGGGTGTTTTTTTTACGTGCGTTAAATAATTTTATGTAAAACAGGGCACCTCGGTTTATGGTCTCATCCGAAAGACTAACACCCAGACCACCACTCATGGTCTGATGGATGGGGGGAAAGTTTCGGGCCTAAACGGGGATCAAACCACCGCACATTTCCGACCTGGACTTTTTGCTTTCTAGGCAGGCGCGTTACCTCTCGACCACCGATCCACTAATCTGAAAACTGATATATTTTATTCTGCAGATGCCATGCATGCGGCACTATCAGTTTATGAATTCTGTAAATATAGGAAGTAGCCGCATTACTCTCATTCACTCTCTTGTTTCTTTTGTCTCAGTGTTTCTCTCTCTCCCCTCTCTCTCTCCTCTCTCTCTCTCTCTCTCTCTCTCTCTCTGTCTCTCTCTCTCTCTCTCTCTCTCTCTCTCTCTCTCTCTCTCTCTCTCTCTGTGTGTGTATGTTTCTCTGTTTCTTTTTGTCTGTGTCTGTCTGTTTGTTTCTCCGTCTCTGTCTGTCTCTGTCCATCTCTGTCTGTTTGTTTCTCTGTCTCTGTCTGTCTCTGTCTGTTTGTTTCTCTGACTCTGTCTGTCTCTGTTTCTCTGTCTGTTTCTCTGTCTGTCTGTATCTGTCTCTGTGTTTCGCTCTTTCTTTTTCTTTCTTTGTCAATGTTTCTCTCTCTTTACCTGTTTATCTCTGTCTCAGTCTCAGTCCAGTCTCTCTCTCTCTCTCTGTCTCTCTGTCTCTCTGTCTCTCTGTGTCTCTGTAGTCATTGGAGATTCCTTTTCCTCTTTCGGTTTTTCATTATTTCTTTGTTGCGAAAAAGCATGTTGTTTAAATTGTGTTCATACTGTGCTCCTTGCCAAAAAGACTGTATCGTTAATGGCAATACATTACTTTCAGTGTTCAGTGTTCTTTCTGACTCTGTCTCTGTCTCAGTATTAGTCTCTCCCTCCCTCCATCCCTCCCTCCCTCTCCCTCCCTCCTCCCCTCTCCCTCCCGCCATCTCTCTTTCTTCCACCACCCCCCCATTTTTTTCTATCTCCCTGTCTTTCGAACTGTCCCTTCCCTCCACACCTCCCTCCCTCTCTCCTTCAATCCCTCCTTCCCTCCCTCCCTCCTTCCCTCCCTCCCTCTCCAGAGCCCCACAAGAGACAACAATACATAGAAATTAATACATAAATCACGCTAGCTCCCCCTGGAGGTTAGGTAGTTAGTGTGATCTTTAATAAATACCTAGGTTCGTACAAATTGGCGGTATCATTTTTTTTGTTCTTCTGAAAATAGACAGCCTTCATCACGCTGACGGCATTCATTAAAGGTATTGGAGGGAGGGTGGGTGGGTGAGCAGGATGGGGGGAAGGGGAGGTGGGGGTAGGGGTGTGGGGGGGGGGGGTGGTTAGGGTGTGCGGGGGGGGGGGGGGGGCAGAAAAGAAAAGATGCTGGAATTGATAATTGTCAGTACCATAGAATTGAGCAGTTTTATTGACCAGTTTTGATAGTTATTATGATTATGATGCTGCTGCTGCTGCTGCTGCTGCTGCTGATGATGATGATGATGATAATGATGATGATGATGATGATGATGATGATGATGATCATCATCATCATCATCATCATTATCATCATCATCATCATCATCATCATCATTATTATTATCATCATAATTATCATTATTATTATTACTACTATTATTACTATTATCATTATTATTGTTATTATTATCATTATTCCTTGTGCTTCGGTATGAAAACATGTGTATGTGTGTGTCTATGCGTATACATATGCACGCACACGCACTCATGTACATACGTGCATACACACATACACACACACAAACACATGTATACCCATGCAAACACGTACACAAACACGTGTGCACACACACACACACGAGCACCATTAACAAAAAACACACAGAAAAATACACACACATACACACAGACGCACGCACACACACACACGCACACACACACACACACACACACACACACGCGCACACGCACGCACAGGCACATACATCTGACCATCATAATTATCAGGCTCATGTGCAGCCACAACAGCTGTGATAGATTTCAGTAGCTGTGTCACATACTTTCGTTTGTAGCTAGCATCCCCAACACACGCAGAACATCTTGCGCGCACGTTAAAACTCGATCCACTTTTCGGAAGAGTAGGCCATTGTGTGCAAGTGGGAACGGATGACAAAAGTGACAAAACTGCGTACACACGGGGACTGGATGTAATTTTAAAAGCGCAGGAGTGCTTATTCCATTATCTTCGAAATGAAAGAAAAGAATCCCCTTTTCTACGGTTATTTAAAAAGATACAGCTTATGTAGGTGGGTGGGTTTTTTTTTAGAGCATTTTTTCAAAGAACTGTTCATGTTGAAACCCAAAAGCACACCCCACAAAATGATTCAGAATGATATCTTTTATTTTTTAAAAATATATAAAAAGTTTATTTTGTATAAACAAAATTGAAGTAACAAAACTATTTTTTTTAAAGCAAGCACAAGCATTATAAATCTTTATTTCATTCATACATAGAGCAACAATATATGTGAATTATTAATAAGCCGATGTTCTAAAAAACAACAAAAACCAGCAACCCCCAAACACACGAAATATCAGTGTGATAGAATTGAGTATAATCTCTTCTTATACCCCCCCCCCCAAAAAAAAAAAAAAGAAGTAAAAAAAAAAAAAGAAGAAACAGTTGAAGTTAAAGTTGAAAAGTTGAAGTTGAATGAAAATAGGGGGAAAACAATATCTTGTTGTGAAAGAAGCGCATAAATCTGATCTCTTGTGTCATCTTGTCTGATTTACTTTTCTCTTTCTGTTGCTTCATAACAAAACGAATGTCTTATTTTGATGGGGTTTTTTTAATGCCTCTGTTTTTCTCGTTGTTGTTGTTGTTATTGCTGTTGTTGTTGTTGTTGTTGTTGTTGTTGCTGCTGCTGTGCTGTTGTTGTTGGTTTGGGGGTGGTGGTGGTGTGGTGCTGCTGCTAGGTTTGTGTTTTATGCATAGTTCTGTACAGGCAAAGTAATGTCTTTACGAGAGATTATGGAACAAGATATATGACAATGACAATTGACAATGACAAATTCTTTTAGGTCGAGGATAATTAATAAGCACCCATGGGCTTTTTTTACATCCAGTCCTTGCCCTTAGGGATAATATATATATATATATATATATATATATAAACTGGATGACTCAGAACAAGTTACAACTTAATGCCGATAAAACCGAAGCCATGCTCATAGGGACCCAACATAAACTTTCCTCTATCGCAAAAACTTCAATAGAATTCGGCAATACGTCAGTTCCTTTGTCCAACTCTGTGAAGTATTTAGGAGTAGTTCTTGACAACACACTCTCTATGAAAAAATTCATCACCCAGACCTGCCAGTCTTGCTACTATCAATTACGGCGCATAAGCGCGATTCGCAAGTATCTGTCCACTGATGCAACTTCCAAGCTTGTCACATCTCTCATTCTTTCACGTTTAGACTATGTAATTCTCTTTTGGCTGGCCTACCAGCATCATCTATCACTCTCTTCAACGCATACAAAACTCTGCAGCTCGACTGGTCCTAAGAAAGAAAAAATCGGAACACATCACTCCTCTTCTGCGATCTCTTCACTGGCTGCCTGTCTCACAAAGACTGGAGTATAAAATCAATACCTCTGTTTCAAATGTCTCCACAAATCTGCACCTCTTATCTCTGTAACTGTCTTCACTGTACACTCCATCCCGTTCCCTTCGTTCAGCCGCAGATACTTTGTGCTTTCGAACACCCAGATTCAAACAAACCACTGTTGGCCGTCGCTCCTTCTCTGTTTCTGGTCCATCCACCTGGAATGACCTCCCTCTTTCACTTCGCCAAAAGCCTTCACTTGATACCTTCAAATCCAGCCTCAAAACACACTTATTTCCTACCTGAGACTTTCCCCCAAATATCTGTCCCTAATTTTCAACAGCATCTTTCACCTTCTAAGTGTTGTTCCGAGTGTGGTGTGTGTGTGTGTGTGTGTGTGTGTGTGGTGCGTGTGTGCGCGTGCATGCGTGCATACGTGCGCGCGCATGGTTTTGAAATATGTTGTTCATTATGTTTAAGGAGAGTTGCATGCCTGTAAATGATTGCGTGCAAGCGCTTCGATTTGTTTTTTTGTTTTTTTACAAGATTCAGCGCTATATAAATTCCATATATTATTATTATTATTATAATATATATATATATATATATATATATATATATATATATATATATATATATATATATATATTAAAAAAATAAATATATAATATGTAGAGAGAGAGAGAGAGAGAGAGAGAGAGAGAGAGTTGGGGTGGAATTGAACCTAAGACTGTTCGTGTTTTTTGTCCACCTGCTGGACTGATGGGCAAATACACGTGTGTGTATGTGGGAGGGGGTGGGAGGGTATGGGGGGGGGGGGGGTGAAAATGTGTGTGTGTGTGTGTTTTTCTGTCTGTCTGTCTTTTTCTCTCTCTATCGCTCGCTCGCTCTGTGTTTGATCTGTGTGGTGGGGGTATGAAAGTGTGTGAATGTGTGTGTGTGAGGGGGGGGGGGGGGGGTTGCGTCGGTGGGTGGGTGTGTATGTATGTGTGTAGGGTGATGTGTGAAAATGTATGTGTATGGGGTGTGGGTGTGAAAAGATGTGTGTGTGTGCGCGTGCTGTGTGTGTGGTGGGTGGGTGAAAATGTATCATCATCATCATCATCGTCGTCTCATCATCATCATCATCATCATCATCATCATCATCATCATCATCATATCAATAATAATAATAGTAATAATAATAATACTAACACATGAATTTATATAGCGCTATATCTTGCAAATACAAATCAGAGCGCCTATGTATGTGTGTGTTTGTGTTTGGGGGATGGTGTAGTGAGAATGTGCACACGCGCGCGCGCGCGCGTGTGTGTGTGTGTGTATGTGTGTGTAAAAATGTGTGTGTTTAATTTTGTGTGTGGGTGTGTGTGAAAATGTGTATGTGTGAAAATGTGTGTATGTGTGTGTAGATACATACACACATACATACACACACATATACACATGATTTAAAAGGAAACTATACATCAGTTTCCTCTGTTTATATCCATTTGGCTGTTGTTGTTGCTGTTATTGTTGGTGGTGGTGTGGATGGAGTTCTGGTTTATTTTGCTTTTTGTTTGTTTGTTTTGGGTTTTAGGGTGGTTTTCTTGGGGAGGGGGGAGGGGATATTTTGGACTCTTTTTTTCGTCTTTTGTTAGTTCTATATTGTTCTTTATTTGTTTTGGCTGTTATTCTTGTCTTATGTTAGTTATTGTCGCTGTTGTTGTTGTGTACGTATGTTTGTGTTTGTTTGTTTATTTGCTTGTGATTGTTCTTGTTGGTTTATCTTTTTTTGTTTGTTTTATTCAGTTGTTTTTATGGTTGAAGGTTTTTGTGTGTATGTGTGTGAGGAGGGGGGGGGGGAGCAGTTGGTGTGTCTTTTTAAAAAATAATTGTTTGTCTTTTTTGTTTGTTTTGGTTTGGTTTTTCTTTGTTGCTTGTTTGTTTGTATTATGATGGATATATTTTCAAGATTTTTGAATTATTTGAATTGTATGGTTTAGTATTGTTCAGGGTTTTTTTAATTTTATTTTTTAATTCCATGTATGCATATGTTATTGTCTTTTCTTGTTTGATTTGTATGGTTTATCATTGATAAGGTTTTTTATTCTATGTCTGCATCTATATTATCTTTTCTCTCTCTCTATCTCTCTCTCTTTTGATAGATGGCTTGATGAAAAATAGCAAATGCACTGCTTATTCAATGTACCATCTGAAAATAAAAGTTTGACTTTGACTTTGACAGATAAAAACACAGACAGACAAAGACATAGAGTTAAAGGGGACACACAAACACGGAAGCATGGGCAGACAAAACTCCAAATTTAAACCCACACAAAAACCGATAAATACTTTTCAGAACTAAATAGGATATTGATTTTCTTCCCACCCCCACCCCACCTCCCTCTCCATGCCGGGGACTGAATGTAAAAAAATCCACCAAATGGGTGCTTCTTCATTATCCTCGAAATAAAAGAATTTGTCATTGTCATTGCCTTCTGCGGATTATCTGTTGTTGTTGTTGTTGTGTTGTTGTGCTGCTGTTGTTGTTGTTGTTTATTTGTTCCTATCCTATATCCAACAACATCAGGAAGGAGAGGTGGCACGACAGAATGAATGGTCAGTGCTACTGATTTGCCTGTGACCAGTTTTTTGACCCGTCAGTGTCACGTAAATCCCACACTTCATCAGAATGCAATTATTGCAGGGCAATTCAGTTTGGTTTAATAGGAAGTGGAGGGTGGGGGTGGGGGTAGGGGGGTGGGGGGGGGGGGATTGCAGTGATTGAAATTATAATTTTTGTTTTGCTGGGTTGTTTTATAAAAATTGTTTTGTTTTTTATGCTGCTGTTGTTGTTGGGGGCTTATTTGCTTGTGCTTTTAAAAATTTTTTTTTTTTTTTTGGGGGGGGGGGTTGTTTTTTTTGTTTGGGGTTTTTGTTGGGGGGTTTTCGGGGGGGGGGGGGATGAGGGGGCTAGGGGGGGCGGGGTGGCCTTGTTTATGTGTGTTAGTTTATTGTTATGTATAGAGAGGTTGTTTTCTGTTTTGTATGTGTCTCTGTTTGTTTGTCTGTCTGCCTGCGTGAGTGCGTGTGCGCAGGGTGTGTGTGTTGTGTGTGTTGTTGTGTGTGTGTGAGTGTGTTTGTGAGTGTGTCTGTCTCTCCGTCTCTATCTCCCTCTCTCTCTCCCTCTCTCTATCCCCCTCTTTCTCTCCCTCTCTTTCTCACCCCTCCCCTCTCTCTCTCTCCCTTCCTATCTCTCTCTCTCCCTCTCTTTTGCCCCAACCCTCTCTCTCTCTCTCTCTTTCTGTCTGTCTGTCTGTCTGTCTGTCTGTCTCTCCCCATTGTATGTGATGGAAGTATGGCTTAATTGAAGCAGTGAGTTTGCCTCTGGCTTCTTTCCCTTCCATTCAAAGGCGGAATTTTAACAGCCATTGTTGTGCTTATCCTACCACACTCTGTAGATAAAACAATCTGTGCCCTTGGCTACTTCATTGCTTCAGTGTGTGTGTGTGTGTTTATGTGTGTGTGTTGTGTGTGTGTACACGTGTGTGTGTGTTTGTCTGTTTCTGTGTGTGCGTGTGTGTGTGTGTGTGTGTGTGTGTGTGTGTGTGTGTGTGTGGTGTGTGTGTGTGTTTATGTGTGTGTTGGAGGTGTGAAAAAGTGTGTGTGTGTGTTTGTGTGTGTACGCATGTCTGTATGTGTATGTATATCTGTAAGTAACTGTATGTGTACACACACACAACACACACACACACACACACACACACACACACACACACACACACACATATGCACACACATATATATATCATAGAGAGACAGACACAGACACAGACAGACAGACAGATAGACACAGACAGACAGACAGATAGACACAGTCAGAGACAGACAGACACAGACAGACAGATACAGACAGACAGAGACAGACAGACAGATAGACACATACAGAGAAAGAAAGACAGATAGAAAGAGACAGACAGATAGACACAGACAGAGACAGTCAGACAGAGATAGACACAGACACAGACAGATAGATACAGACACAGACATAGAGAGAAGAAAGAATAAAACAAAGAAAACAGAGAGAAAGTAAAAAGCACCTTACACGGTGGGACTCTGGGGAGTATGTTCGTAATAAGTGCTCTGATTTGTCATTGCAAGATATAGCGCTATATAAATTCCATTTATTATCGTTCTTCTTCTTCTTCTTCTTCTTCTTCTTCTTCTTTTATTATTATTATTATTATTATTATTATTGTTATTATTATTATTATTATTATTATTATTATTGACGTCTGCAAGAAACTGAGTTGTAGATAGTGTTAGGTCATATCAGCCACCACCTGAACAGACAGCACCAACAGTAAGGCGGGGCCATTCTGGCTAGTGGCCTCAAGGCAGACTAACATTAAGAAGCATTCTTGTGAAACGTCTGCCCCCTGATGAGACTGGTGTGTATGTCTGGAGATGGTGAGACCGGACTGAGCGGTTTAGGAGGAAGATCTGTTGTGTCACGGAAAACGATGCAGCAAAAATAGAAAGAAAGAAAAACAGATTATTTATTTATTTATCTATTCTTTTATTTCGAGGATAATGGAATAAGCACTCATGTGCTTTTTATACATCAAGTCCCCGTGTGTACGCGGTTTTATAAATTTTGTCATCTGTTTCCACCATAATGGCCTACTCTTCCGAAAAGCGGCACAGGATTTAAAGTGTGCGCAAGATGTTCTGCATGCGTTCGAACACGGGGCCTCGGTTTATAGTCTCATCCGAAGGAAGAAAAGATAGAAAGATAGATAGATAGATAGATAGATAGATAGATAGACAGAGGTAGATAGATATGTAGATGGATGGATAGATAGATAGATATATAGATAGACAGACAGATAGATAGATAGATAGATAGATAGATAGATAGATAGATAGATAGATAGATAGATAGATAGATAGATAGATAGATAGATAGGTAGAGTCTTTTTTTTTTTATTCTGTCTTTATTTTTCAAGGGTTACGATAAATATCCATATACTTTTTTCATCCGAGAGATAGACAGATAGACAGTCAGACAGATAGACGGACAGACAGACAGACACAGACAAAGGCAGAGACACAGACAGAAGGAAAGGCAAACGGACAAACAGACGAACAGGCAGGCAGACTGACTCACTGACTGACTTATCTTCTTCTTCTTTCATCTTCTTTCTTTCATCTGCCGCTGGTGCCTTTCGGCGTCGCGGGGAGACACAGACGTCTTTCTGCAGCAAGGCGGGAGGCTTGATGTAGTGACAGGTCATGGGCTTGCAGGGTGTCAGCCACGGAGTCGCTCCATCGTCTCCTTGGTCTACCTCTGGCTTTCCAGCCATTGTGTTTGGTGGTGTATGCCCGTAGGGCTGGTTGGTTGGGCGGCATTCTAGTGAGGTGACCAAACCACCTGATCCTTTGTTGTTCGATATGGTGGAGAATTGGTGTTAGTCCGACCATGTCTCTGATCACCTCATTCTTGATCTTGTCGCGTCTGGTCTTGTTGACAGCTTTTCTCAGGCAGCGCATTTCACATGTGACCAATTTTCTCTCTAAGGCTTTTGTTAGGGCCCATGTCTGACACTGGTATGTGAGTGTTGGAACGAAGATGGCGTTGATGAATTTTGCCTTGGTGCTCATTGGGATGCTGGAATGTTTTAGAAGGGGGTCGAGTTGGTAACTGACTGCATTTGCTTTCTGGCACCTTGTTTCTATCTCTCTGTCCAGTTTTCCATCTTCAGTGAAGAGGCTGCCAAGGTATTTAAATTCTTTGGTCTGTTTCAACTGGGTGCCGTTGATGTTGATTTCCAGCTTTCCTGGATTTCTGCTTACAGACATAACTTCTGTTTTGGTGATACTGATCTTCATGTCATACCTCTCGCAGCTTGTGTTGAGTTGGTCTGTGTGTTTTTGAAGAGCTGCTTTGCTCGGATTCATCAAGGACTGGTCGTCAGCAAATAATAGTTCGTTCAGGGCCTCAAGATCTGGGTTGGCTTCCTTTGTAATCTGGTCCATGTAGATCACGAAGAGAAGGGGAGAGAGTACGCAGCCTTGCCTGACCCCTGATGTAACCGGGAACCAGTCGGATGTTCCACTGGCTGTTCGGACTGCGCTCATACTGTTGGCATAGATTGCTCTGATGTTATCAAGCAACTGCCCCTTCACGTCGTACTGCTCCAGGATCTTCCAGAGCTTGTGTCTGTTGACTCGGTCGAAAGCTTTCTCTTGATCAACGAATACTGTATGTAGGTCTTGGTTGTATTCGATGGCTCTTTCACACAGCTGTCGGAGTGCGAAAATGGCATCTGTGCACCCTCTTCCTTTCCGAAAGCCAAACTGGGCATTGCTCAGTAGGTGTTCCGCTTTGGCTCTTGTGCGCTGTTCCAGAATCTTCGCATACATTTTCCCTACATGGCTGAGAAGTGAAATGCCTCTGTAGGTGCTGCAGTCTCTCTTGCTGCCCTTCTTCTTCCAAATTGGCACCACTATTGCATTTTGCCAGTCCATTGGTACTTTCCTCTCTTCCCATGCTGACTTATAGAGAGATATAAAAAGAAAAAAACTGAAACAAGAGAAGAAGAAAGAAAACAAAAGAAGAAAAGAAAGGGGAAAAAAAGAAGAAAGAAAAAACAGAAAGACGGACAGACTGACAGACAGACAGACAGATAGAAAGAAAGAATAATTACAACAAATAGGTAGGATCATAGAAAGACAAACAAATACAGACAGACTGACAGACAGACAGATAGAAAGAAAGAACAATTACAACAAATAGGTAGGATCATAGAAAGACAAACAAATACAGACAGACTGACAGACAGACAGATAGAAAGAAAGAACAATTACAACAAATAGGTAGCATCATAGAAAGACAAACAGAAATACGGACAGACTCGACAGATACAGGAAGACCAACACAAAGAGGGAGGGAGGGAGGGAGGGAGAGAGAGAGAGAGAGAGAGAGAGAGAGAGAGAGAGAGAGAGAGAGAGAGAGTCATACAGGCAGACAGAGAGGGGGCAAGGAGAGAGATTGATTGAGAGAGAGAGAGAATGACAATGACAATAAGAAATTCTTTTATTTCGAGGCTAATGAATAAGCACTCATGTGCTTTTTTTACATCCAGTCCCTGCCCGTAGGGATACATCTTAATAATAACAACCCAAAACTCATACTCTCATACAGTAGAAACAAATGGAAATAACCCTTTTTAAAAAAACAAAAAAACAAACAAACAAATAAAAGAAACCCTAAAAACAACCCCCCACCTCCTCCCCCCAAAAAAAAAATAATCCCACAAACAAACAAAGAAAAAACCAACAAAAAGAAGAACAAAAGAATAGAAAAAGAGAAAAACAAACAACGACAACAACAACAAACCCAAGAAAAAACAACAACAACCAAACTTATAAAGTCATAAAAATGAACATCTACACATTGTAAAATGGTACACGTAGTTGTTACACGTAACAATAAGATATTGAAATAGGGTATTCATTAAAACTCAAGTACAGCCGACAAGCCCAATAAATATAAGCAAAACAATATTTATTTATTTATTTATTTATTCTTTTATATCGAGGATAATGGTTTAATCACTCACGTGAGAGAGAGAGAGAGTATGTGTATGTGTGTGTGTGTGTGTGTGTGTGTGTGTGTGTGTGTGTGTGTGTGTGTGTGTGTGTGTGTGTTGTGTGTGTGTGTGTATGTGTATTTCAGAGATAATATTAAATCTATAGTTCTCAAAACAGATAGCCAGACAGCCAGACAGACAAAGAGAGACAGAGACAGACAGACAGACAGACAGACAGAGAGAGAGAGAGAGAGAGAGAGAGAGAGAGAGAGAGGAGAGAGAGACAAACAGACAGACAGAGAGAGAGAGAGAGAGAGAGAGAGAGAGAGAGAGAGAGAGAGAGAGAGAGAGAGAGAGAGAGAGATAGCAAAAGTGAACTAAAGACAGACACACAGACGGAAAGAACGAGCTAAAAAAACAACAACCCCGCCAACAAATAAATAAGCAAAAAACGGCAAAAAGCACCATAAAAATTCCAACCAACAACAACCCCAAAAACAGGAATTCTAAATCTCCCGAATGCATCAACACTAACCGACCCCCCTGCCCACCCCCCCCCCCCCCACCTTCCCTTCCCTCCTGCGTCTCCCTCCCCCCCCTCCCCCCGCTCCCCCGCCCTCTCTCTCTCTCTCTCTCTCTCTCTCTCTCTCTCTCTCTCTCTCTCTCTCTCTCTCTCTCTGTGGATCTTTGGAAATATCTCTTTTGATTCGTGATGGCAAACTAACATCCGGTGGCAGTATTTTCAAATATAACGGTCACTTAATCAGGCCAGTTCGTTCGTTTTGCGACCGATTTTGTGGAGTAGCAGTTGGGTCAGGGTTTTTCTTCTTCTCCTTCTTCTTGTTCTTGTTCTTGTTTTTCTTCTTCTTGTTCTTCTTCTTGTTTTTCTTCTTCTTGTTCTTGTTGTTCTTGTTCTTCTTCTTGTTCTTGTTCTTCTTGTTGTTCTTCTTCTCAATTCTTCTTCTTCTTCTTCTTTCTTCTTCTTCTTCTTCTTCTTCTTCTTCTTCTTCTTCTTCTTCTTCTTTCTTCTTCTTCTTCTTCTTCTTCTTCTTCTTCTTCTTCTTCTTCGCATTCTTCTTCTTCTTCTTCGCATTCTTCTACTCTACTATACTATACTACTACTACTACTACTACTACTACTACTACTTACTACTACTACTTCTACTACTACTACTACTACTACTCCTCCTCCTCCTCCTCCTCCTCCTCCTGCTACTGCTACTACTATACTACTACTACTACTACTACTACTACTACTACTACTACTTCTATCTTCTTCTTCTCTTCTTCTTCTTCTTCTTCTTCTTCTTCTTCGCATTCTTCTTCACATTCTTCTTCGCATTCTTCTTCGCATTCTTCTTCTTTTTTTTACAAAGAGAACAAAACAAATCAAGCTTTTTCTATCCATTTTTGGCTTCAACTGCTATTTTAGAGAAAGCTGTAAACAGTGTGGGATCCCTATCTTGTCAAAATCTGTCTGTGTTTCTCTCTGACTCTGTCTGTGTGTCTATGTGTCTCTGTCTGTCTGTGTCTGTCTGTGTCTGCCTGTCTGTTTATCTGTCTGTCTGTCTGTGTGTGTCTGTCTGTCTCTACCTGTCTGTCTGTCTCTGCCTGTGTGTCTGTCTCTCTGTCTCTGTCTGTGTGTCTGTCTCTGTGTGTCTGTCTCTCTGACCGTCTGTAGGTCTGTGTCTATCTGCCTGTCTGTATGTCTCTCTGTCTCTCTGTCTGTCTTTTATCTGTCTGTCTGTCTCTCTCAGTCTGTCTCTCTCTTTCTGTCCCGCTTTTTCTTTCTGCTTTTACATGCATGCCTTCTTTATCCCAAGCCTTACTTACCTATCTCTTTCTCATCCCCCTTCCTCCAACTCCCCCATATCTCTCCCCTATCCCTCACCCCCCCTTCCCCCGGCAGTAAATGAGGCGGTGATGAGGGAGAGTGGTCAGTAATGGCTGTGTTGTGTGGTCCCTGTATCAGACAAGGGTTCATCAACTGAAGAACGAACTGGACACTCTCAGACAATGACCGCTGCTGGTCACTGGCGTGTGTTAGTTATGGCTAAGGGTTCTCGGTATATTTATATATATTATATATATATATATATATATATATATATATATATATATATATATATATATATATATATATATATATATGTGTGTGTGTGTGTGTGTGTGTGTGTGTGTTCAGTACTATTGATTTCATACACAAGGCAAAAAGTAAAACAGGAAAAGAAGTAGGGAATTCCTAGCACAGAATTTCCAGAAGGTGGGGATGCTGTTTATACTGACAGGTCCACATCATTTTTACATTTTTCCTTTCTTAGGTGAAATATAAGTTTGTCTTTTCCCTTTTTTTCCCCGTTCCTTGGCTAATGCTCCAAGGTTCAACAATGGCGATACTTTGCGTATGCGGCCGTTTTTGTCCATTATGAAGGTAGCCGCATTCCGACTTCAGGGATGCATGCTAGGTATATTCGTGTTCCCGTAACCCAACAAACGGCGACAGAAATTACGGGATCTTTAACGTTCATAGTTGATCTTCTGCATGTGTATGTGCATGACGGGGGAATGACGGCACTGGCAGGTCTGCACTTGAAGTTGACCCGGGAGATCGTGTAACAAAAAAAATCCCCACCTATAATTCATCAGACACTGCTACCGAGATTGGAACCCATGACTTCAGGAATGATGAGATAGGTAGCCAACTCTAATATATCAACAAGCTTGTTTATATTCGTGACCAGTTTATTAAAGTCAAACTACAACATATGAGATCATTTCATTTTGGAAGAACATTCTTCCCTACGATGTAAAGAAAGAAAACAAGGCACACAATTTTCTGAGGTTACGTGTTAGTACTCACAAAAGAGACATAGAATCTAGCTGGAAAAAGTGATGGTTTTGGTCTGGTAGACAAGGGGGATGGGGGGGGGGGGGGGGGGGGTTGGGCTATCAAACGGCAGCGAACCTTTTGGCATTTAACGGTTTACAATATGGTAACAGACGACATCAAAGGACACACATACACGCACACACAAAAGGTTCGCGTGCAACACACAGGAGAAAAGATGCGTGGCGTGTCGTGGCGTTTCAGATTGCTGTGAAATTAAAAGTAATCACGTCTAATTCTGAATCTAGGCCTTTACAGTATTTTGGGATGGTCAGAATACGAAGGGGTTGATGACCTAGGACGTCTTGACCTGCCTGGGTCAGGTTAAACATCAGCACCGACTCCACTCCACTCCCCCCACCTCTCCCCCCCTTCACTCAAGTTCTTTCGATGAGACTATAAACCGAGGTCCTATTTGCAACCACATGCGGAACATCTTGCGCACACGTTAAAACTCGTTCCGGGTTTTTTTTGGAAGAGTAGGACATTGTGTGCCGGTGGGAACGGATGACAAAATTTTACAAAACTGCATACACATGGGGACTGTATGTAAAACAAAAGCACACGAGTACTAATTCCATTATCCTTGAAATAAAAGAATGAATGAATAAATAAATACATTAAAATCTTTAAACAATTCAGAAGTAATCTTTGTTGTCGTTGTTGTAATTGTGGTTGTTGTTGTTGTTTCTGCTGTTGCTACTGCTGCTGCTGTTGCTACTGCTACTGCTGTTATTGCTGTTGTTTCTGTTGTCGTTGTTTTCCTTTCAATGAAGGTTTCTACCATTGTTCAACAGACCTACCTAACGTTATGGTTCTACGCAGTTTCGTGTTTTTCTTTCCAAAGGAGCTCGTTTCTCTGCTGACTATTTACTTGTACTGCAACTTCTAGGAGTTGTTTTGGGGCTTTTTTTACAGGAAAACTTGTCCATTTTCAACCCATTAGCTATCTAAGAACATCACTGTCCGATCACCCACACTCCTACCTCTTTGAAGTGAAGCAGTGGCTCTAATAACAATGTGCTTTCCATGAAAGCCAGTAGTAGTAGTAGTAGTAGTAGTAGCAGTAGTAGCAGCAGCAGTAGTAGTAGTAGTAGTAGTAGTAGTAGTAGTAGTAGTAGTAGTAGTAGTAGTAGGCTTGACACTGTCTTCTTTTTCATTCCTCGGATAGAGGGGGGCGAGGTAGCCTAGTGGTTAGAACATTGCGCTCGCAATCTGACGACCCATGTTCGAATCTCGTTTAAGGGGATCTTTTTTCCCCCTGGAGGTAACATCAGTGCAGACTTCACTCTCCCCAAAAGTCATTCGGATGAGACTATAAACGAAAGCCCTGTGTGCGAACGCAAAACAAAACCGTATACACACAGGGACTGGCTGTGAAAAAAAGCACATGAGTGCTTATTCCATTGTCCTCGATACAAAGGAAGTTGTGTTTTTTTTAAAGTTCACCACTGCTGAGATTTCAGCGTTTGCGATCGCTGTTTTCCCACCATGAAGGTAGTCACATTCCATCTTTCGGGATGGATGCTGGGTACATGTGTGTGTTTCTGTAACTCACCGAACGCTGACCTGAATTACGGGATCTTTAACGTGCATATTTGATCTTTTGCATGTGTGTATATACACGAGAGGCAGGGTTTCAGTCACTGGTGGCAGGCCTGCACTTGAGAGTTGACTTGGGAGATCGTTAAAAAAATTCCTCACCAGACTCTGCCGAAATTGAAACCCACGACTTCACGGACTCAAGAGACTGATGTCGTACAGTCCTAATCAGCCGGCTTCTTCTTCTTCTTCTTCTTCTTCTTCTTCTTCTTCTTCTTCTTCTTCTTCTTCTTCTTCTTCTTCTTCTTCTTCTTCTTCTTTCTTCTTCTTCTTCTCTCCTCTCCTCTCCTCCTCCTCTCCTCCTCTCTCCTCCTCCTCCTCCTCCTCCTCTCCTTCCTTCCTCTCTTCTTCTTCTTCTTCTTCTTTTCTTCTTCTTTTCTTTCTTCTTCTTCTTTCTTCTTCTTCTTCTTCTTCTTTCTTCTTCTTCTTCTTCTTCTTCTTCTTCTCTCTTTTTTCTTCTTCTTTCTTCTTTTCGTTCTTCTTCTTTCATCTTCTTCTTCTTCTTCTTCTTTCTTCTTCTTCTTCTTCTTCTTCTTCTTTCTTCTTCTTCGTATTCTTCTTCTTGTTCTTTTCTTTTTTGTTTTTTCTTGTTTTCATTTCTTCTTCTTGCATTCTTCTTCTTCTTCTTCTTTCTTCTTCTTCTTCTTCTTTCATTCTTCTTCTTCTTCTTCTTCATTCTTCTTCTTCTTCTTCTTGATTCTTCTTGTTCTTCGATTCTTTTCTTTTTGCATTCTTCTCTTGCTTCTTCTTCTTCTTCTTCTTCTTCTTCTTCTTCTTCTTCTTCTTCTTCTTCTTCTTCTTCTTCTTCTTCGCATTCTTCTTCTTCTTCTTCGCATTTTCTTCTTCTTCGCATTCTTCTTCATTCTTTGCATTCTTCTTTGCATTCTTCTTCATTCTTCTTCTTCTTCTTCTTCTTCTTCTTCTTCTTCTTCTTCTTCTTCTTCTTCTTCTTCTTCTTCTTCTTCTCTTCTTCTTCTTCTTTCTTCTTCGCATTCTTCTTCTTCTTCTTCTTCTTCTTCTTCTTCTTCTTCTTCTTCTTCTTCGCATTCTTCTTCTTCGCATTCTTCTTCTTCTTCTTCTTCTTCTTCTTTCTTCTTCTTCTTCGCATTCTTCTTCTTCTTCGCATTCTTCTTCTTCTTCGCATTCTTCTTCTTCTTCTTCGCATTTCTCTTCTTCTTCGCATCCTTCTTCGCATTCTTCGCATTCTTCTTCTTCGCATTCTTCGCATTCTTCTTCTTCGCATTCTTCTCTTCTTCTTCTTCTCATTCTTCTTCTTCTTCTTCTTCTTCTTCTTCTTCTTCTTCTTCTTCTCTTCTCTTCGCATTCTTCTTCTTCTACGTCTTCTTCTTCGCATTCTTCTTCTTCTTTGCATTCTTCTTCTTTGCAGTCTTCTTCTTCGCATTATTCTTCTTCTTCCTCGTCGTCGTCGTCGTCGAACACTCAGACAGGAAATGTGTTGGGTGCCGTTAAGCGCCTGAAAAGTCAGGCCCAGAGCACTCGACTTTGATGTCTAATGTTGTCTCCCTTTGATCAACAATATCCCGACAGAAATGAAGGGTTTCTTAAACTCTGTTTTAATGTTCTGCCTCCCGTCATAAATTGGTATCATAGACTGTCTCTGCCTCTCTGACTCTGTCTGTCTGTCTGTCTCTCTCTCTCTCACATACCTCCTCCCCCCCCCAACCCCCACGTAAACACACATTCAACGTTTAGTACCTGACAACGTCAGTCTTTGATCTTGAATTTTCCGTCAGAAAATTTGAAGTCATTTTGGAAGCTATTTTATTTTTCCACCTTTCGCGATACATCATGCCAGACTGTTCGGATGGTTGTCCTCCTAACACTAACAGAGGACTGACCGTTACTCAAACACTTGGCCCCGTCTGAAGCTTTTAACTTTGAGGGCGCCACTCCTTGTTCTCCGTTCTTTGTCTGTCTGTTTGCTTTCTGTCTCTGTTCATCTGTCTGTCTGTTTGTCTGTCCGTCCGTCTGTCTGTCTGTATTTCTGTCTGTCTGTCTTTCTGTCTGTCTTCTGCCTGCCTGCCTGCCTGCCTGTCTGTCTGTCTGTATGTATGTATGAATGGATGGATGGATGGATGGATGGATGAATGGATGGATGGATGGATGGATAGATGAATGGATGGATGGATGGATGGATGGATGTGTGTGTGTTTTGTCCAGACAATTCTCTCTCCTCCCTCTTTGTCTGTTTGTTTCTTATCTGTTTTTGTCTTTCTGTCTATCATTCTTTGTCCTACTTCTTTATTTGTTTGGTGTTTTTAAAAAATCTAGTTTTGTTTGTTTGTCTGTCTGCCTGCCTGTCTTTCTGTCTGTCTACTTTTGTTCATACCATTCTT